>JARHVA010001828.1:2397500-2412500 GCA_037957365.1 Torreya grandis | reverse complement strand
TTTAGAAAGGTTTTTTAGCCTTTCATGTTTTTGTTTAAAATAGACACCTATAACTTAAGATATACATTGAAATCATGTGAGTTGATGATCAAGTTCTCAAAAATATATGTATTTTTAGCCAAATCTAACCATACAAATGCATTTCGATTAGATGGTTTAGGGGGAAAGATCCATTTTACAAAAAAGAAGTTCCTTTTGTCATTATTTGTTGGAATCTTCAAGTCAATTCTAACCATCTATGGATAAAACATTTTGTTTTTTAAAAGTGGCTATTTTTAAATATATTTTTATTATTATTTTAGAAAATACAAAATAGGGGGTTTATTACTATTAAATATTTTTATTTTTATTGTTATTAAAAAAAATTAAATGTGTTTTAAAACCCCCTAATAACTCCTAGCCTACCCTAAACTTTTAACTTCCCTATCATTGCATGAACTTCACCTAAAAAATACCAATGTAACTTCTCCCACCTCAAAACCTCTTACCAACTCCACGTCCATCTATCCTCCCCATCTCTCCACATCCATTTATCATCCCCATCTCCCGACTCCACCTCCATTCATCTTAGCCTCCTCATATCCCTTTTCCATACTTATAAACATCCCCCCTACAATCACCTCCCCTATCATATTAAATCCACCACACCCCATTTTCCCCATGGAATATGTCCCCTACATCCATGAAACTTGTTCTCAACTCCATTTCCATCCACTGTATTATTTTTCCTATTCATATCCATAACCACAACTACCTCCATTTTTTCTCCCTATCAACTAACCCCTTATCACTCCTCTCCTCCCACACCTTCTATCACATTACATTACCTCCTTATCCCCACCCACTCCTATTACCCACCCTCCCATACATTCTCCTTTTATAACCACCACACCACCCTATGACCCCTGATTTAACCTCCACCTCATTAATGGCCTAACATCATTCAATTCCTCTTGTTTTAAGATGTTCCCCACTAACCAACCACCTATTGTGGTTTTTTGGTAGTATAATAGGGATGAAAAATAATATTTTTAATTGTATGACAAGTTTTCATTTCACACCATTATATATGTGGTATATTATTTTTATTTGTATGTGAATTAATTTGAACATCAAAAGCATTTGTAATGTGATGAGTATTCTTTTAGATTATAGTAAATCATTGTAATGTGAAGTGATAGATTATTGGAAATCTCTATAAATATAATTTATTTGTACTAAAAAAGGGTTCTAAACTATTGAGATCAAATGTAGATATTTAGAAATGGTTTTTTGTTATGTTTCTTTATGTTCCTTACATATGGTATTTTATGTGTTAATGTAATCCATTTAATATGAAAATGCTTATTGTTCGAGTTGAATATATCTATAAATAATGTAATAAAATTATATGCCATGCTTGTATTGATATAGTTTATTGTTTGATTTATATTTGTCTCTTTTTGTATTCCTCTTCATACAAATATCCCATATTAACATGTTATGATGGGTTTTTTAGGAATATTTGCTAACAATGGTGTGGTAAGTATGGAAGATTAAAAGATTTTGTGATGGGTACTAGGATAGAGAAACTTGGAGATATGTATCAATGAAGGAATTCACAATTTATTAGAGGAATAATTAATAAGAA
The DNA here is from genome assembly GCA_037957365.1 of Torreya grandis. Classification (NCBI taxonomy): domain Eukaryota; kingdom Viridiplantae; phylum Streptophyta; class Pinopsida; order Cupressales; family Taxaceae; genus Torreya; species Torreya grandis. The sequence goes on along the minus strand of JARHVA010001828.1, from coordinate 2,410,870 downwards.
TAGGAATTTTTGTGTAAGATGATATTCACAAGCATATTTACGATGAAATATATGAAAATTTCTATTATGAACTATCTAGATTACTAATTGCATGGTTATCAAGATTTTAATACTATTATTTTTGGTTAATAATGATAGATTTTATAGATTGGACATAATAGGGACTCGAAATCCTTCAAAAATTAGACACTAATTGGATTCATGTGATAAATCACTCAGTGAAAACTACTATAAATGAATACATCACTAAATATTTTATATAAGGCTACATTTAATTCTAGCATGTATAGTACTTATTTGTGAGAGGAATTAGTTGAAAGATTTTGTAGTGAATACCAACTCTTGTCAATATGTTGTTTTTAGAGAAGGTCAGGGTGCCTACCACTAACAACATCACTTTAAGAGTTTGGGGGATGTGTGCAATGATGGAGTGAAGTATGAAGAATTGAGAAAGGGAAGATTGAACCTATACCCAAAATATGGAGGACATAGAGAAGTAGAATTAAAAATGAATTATGTGGTTAGAGAGAGACATCTAACAATAGATAATATGAGTAAATAAAATAATCTTAACATAGGTGTGATTATAAGTAAAGTAGATAGTGTAGAAGAGTGCTAAGGAATGGGATCTCATAGGGGAGAAATAGAATCTAGAGAAAATGAGGATAAATAAATGAGTGGGATGAAGATAAGAGAAGACACAAATAAGAGTGTAAATATAGATATATAAGCTGAGAAAATGGAAGAAAGTGGAAAGGTAGAAGAGGAAAGAGTAGATTTTTTAGAAGTTAGTTTTAGATTTTAGCTAGAAGGGACAATATTGTTTTGAAAAGAGAAGGATCATTCTTTAGAAGAATTTATGAAATGTCACATGATTAAATAAGGTTCAATTTCTATTACAGTATAATTTGTATACATGGATAGTTCAATTCAAGGGTACATAACCCCTATGGCTAATTTATGATAAGAAAGATGAAAAAATGTAGACAATAGTTGAAAAAGTGCTTGGTTTTATGATTTTAAAGATATGTTTGGGAAGTAAGTGTAAAAAAAATGCAATTTTTAGACATGAAGACACTTATTGAGGTAGGATATCATGTTTCACCAAATATTAAGACTTTACATAAGTAGAGTCCACCACTGCCACCACCATCAATTTCCAGTGTTACTAATATGAGTATGTCATTGAGTCCAACATTTTTTAACATTGACACCATATGATGAATTTAGTGACCTTGAGAAATATCTACTAATTTTTTAGATGAAGTGGTAGATCAAAAATATTACTACACAAGATGTGAAGAAGTGTGAGTTCATAGGATATTTAACAAGACAAGCTTAGGAGTTTATCTCCAAAATATATTCTACTAAAATAATTATTTATGATTTCAAATCCCAATTAGTAGTTGATTTCAAATAAAATAAGTGAGTGATTCAAACAATCTAGGATCTCAAATATATTTGACATAAATTAGGTGAATATGTATATGATTACTATGATAGATTTTATTATGTAATGAATATGGTAGACTTTTTTTCTAAGATAAATACAAGGCCAGATGGTTTGTATAAGGTCTATTAACTCACATTATGTTTAGAATTATCTATACTTAGTTTGATAATAAGGTGGATGCTTAGGTAGTTACATTCTAGGTGGAACAAATAGAGGGTTGTGGAGATAACCCACAATCCACTATTAAGACAAATGCAAAAATTGATGTTGTATTATGCAAGATGGAGGAATTACATGAAATAAACAAGCCTAAGCTAGGCCTCTAGTTCATTTAATGTGTAAAATAAGGGTACCATATAGATGACTACCCCAATGTTAAGATGGAATTATATGAACTCTGCCATGTGGTGTGGCATACGACTATAAAATGTCATTTTTTACAATATTACATCCAAAAACCATAATATTTATATTGTAACTTTTTCATGTTGCACAACCACAATGATAAGTATTATTAAACATTGAAGGAAATAGAGGAGGACATCACTGAGAATGTCTTTATAGTCACATCAAAACAATTTCCTACTATAAAGCTAAGAATCCAAATCCTAGATGTAGACATGATTTCTACGACATAGATTATTCCTATATGAATGCCAACCTCACTAAATTATCAGTCGTAGGCTCTCACAAGTTGGAATAACATGCTCCACAGTCTCTTCAATACTAAGTGGGATGAAAATCTCTATATTAATAGTACTAATAGCCTTGGAACACTACATCACCATAACAATAATAAATAGGATGAAATCCAGATTCTCCCCAAGGAATTTATGGTGGATATGATAGATCAAAACAACAATGTTGGTGTTATCCTCAAAAGTAAAGAGGATATTAGGGACAATAACAGACATGTTGGAGTTTCCAAAAAATATAAGTTAGGAATAAAGGAGGCCACCAAGGAGTATATCAAATAATTTCAAAGTTAGGGTGAATGATGGGAATGAAAATCAATTATTTATTATTTATGTGGGGATTATAAATTCTTTGCATTCAATTGGTTCACTAATCCTAGGAGGCAAATATATTGTATCTAATAAAAGGTTTCAAACCAACACCACATAGAAGAATTTTTAGTAGTGGAGAAGAAGATAAAAGGCCACAAAAATGTGAATTTGATTAATTCATGTCCTATAAATCTAAATTCTTATATGAATTCACATAAAAACATCATGAAAATAGGGATTAACTCCATTAGAGATGCCATAAAATTAATAAATCAAGAAGGCCCATCAGGTTAAATATCATGATCTTATGATATGAATGGATTTGATGTGTTAATTGTCTCAAGTTATAAAAACACCCAATATAAGGTTACATTATAAGGTGATACTACAACAATTGTCGCAAAAATGTATGGGTAGATTATGTGCATCATGAGATAGGATGGTGTATTCATTGTCTTGACTAATATTTTTAAGTGTATAATTACTCTTTAAAATTAATATATATATATATATATATATATATATATATATATATCTCATAATATTACAAAACTTTTGAATAATATGGTGGAGTGCACATAAAGGGGTAAGTGACATGATGAAAACATAGTATGGTATGTGAAAACTAAGAAGTCATGGGATGTTGAATCCTATATGTATATTGAATTGGCAAAGTATGAGGTACCAAATATTGTGTTTTAATTTATAGGAATAGTCATATGATCATATGATCTACGTGGGAGGCTATTGTATGACAAACACTCAACTATAGTTAAATAACTCTAAGCCTCATAGACTATCATAGGTTACAATAAATTGGTCATCTTGAAGATGTATAAACCAATGTTGTAGACATGATCCTATGAGGGAATTTTGAGGTGATTGATATGAAGACTAGTGAAATGTATTACCCTACATTGATTAGGAAGAAGTGTGATTATGATGGTCCAATTACCATTAACATAATTCATAATCAATTGTAGGTGCATCAAGGGGATTAAATGATCAATTATTACGCTAAATAAAAATGAGAGCAAGCTTTATATTATACCTTATGATATATATTCAACTTATTCTTATGGAGATAAAAAATAGTTTAATATAGGAACAAAACACAAGTACAACACACTACAAGATAAAAAATCCCAATGCTTTTACTTTAACATTAATAGTAGTTGTAGTCAACAAAACAACCTATATACATATTTGTAATAACAAAGGCACTAATTTCATAGTTTCAAATAGAAGAGTGACCTTCACCATCAATACGATCACCAATATGGTTAAATTATATATCTTGTATAATGTTTGTGTGATAGATATGGATTTTATTTAACATTCATTAGAAGTCATTTTACCCTATGAAGGAACATCTTCTATCAGTGGTGATTTTGATGCCCACATGTTGATCTACATGAGATGAGGTCATAATGTGCATCTACTATGAATGGTTTTTACCATCAAACATCAATTGAATTAGTATTTTGAATCTAAAATTTATAACCATTAATAATTATATTAGAAAATCATGTTCCCAACATAGATTAGTGATTGAGTGTATTGAACTATGCTCTAAAGGGAACTAATATGACTTGGTGGGTAGTTCATACAATAAATCAATTAAAATGGGATGAGACTTTTAAACTAATACACAATTGAATCTAAATACCAATAACTGTTAGGGAATAGTGGCCCTTTTCCATGAGGGATAGTAACAAAAACTTCATGTTCATAAGAGTGTTGATGTGTGGTTTTCATAGAGTGTTAAACCCAAATATTGGGTTCATATATTTAAATATACTCTATCAACACTTCTAAAATCATGGTACATGAATGAAGAATTCTTAATGAATACAAATAAATGGCCTAAGGTCTAAAAATATTTTATCTAGACATTTGTATTTGAGGATGAGAACCCAGTGGTACACCAAAAATCTCTAGAATTTAATGATATTATTATGTCATAGTCAAGAAAAATATCTTATAAGTAAACTAAACTTCAATTATTAGGAAGAAATAACAAAGGATTTGACTTTAGCTCTCAAAAACTATAAATAAAATAAATAGAGGGAACAACTTATGATAAAACCTTGAAATCAAATATTCAACAAGGAAGAACATATATAGTTTGATGACAAAAATGACAACCTATATTTGTAATTATGTTTGAGCTAGAATAATACATGGAGTAAGCTAAATCCAAAGTCATACAACAAAATCAAGATCCATAACTACAAAATATGCATGTTTAGGAGAAAAAGGCTAGATAATAGTGTAATTCTTGATTATAATTGGTTCCAAAAAAATATATTAGGATCCATTAAATAAATTAGTGTCAAATATTATAATAAATTCTATGATAAAACATATTATTTTAGGTGATTACTAGACACATAATGAGGTGTTTGAGGGATTACAAATCCTATGACATTATTAATATGTATTTAAAACTAAGATCATAAAAGTGAAAGGATTATACCCTTCCCTATGTGAGATCCACATAGAGATAAATGAGTGTGAAAATATTGTACAAATGTTCACATACATATTAATACCAACATGAATCTAAAAGTAAAAGTTGAATTAGATTAGATGTAATATGCAAACATTATATATCCAATGGAAAAGTAGACTGGGTTAGCCCTATGGTTGTTTAACCTAATAAGTATAGGAAATAAGATCATGTGGAGATTACCATACACTAAATGATACCCACATCAATGACACATTCCAAATTCTATTCATAGATGAATTCTTTGAGTCAGTCATAGGGAATAAATTGTATTATTTTATGGAGGGGTTCAATGGTTATCCTAAAATTCCAATCATAATAGAGGATCAAGATAGAATAAAATTTGTAATACAATTGTGATAATTTGCATACAAAGTAGTGACATTTGTATTGAATAATTATCTATTTATGTTATATAAAACTATGTTCACTAATTATAAATATTTTGTCAATGAATATCTTCAAGCCTACCTAGATTATTGGGTTTTATTTTCCTTGTTCAAGGAGATTTTTTATAAGATGTGAATTATGTTAGAAAAATTTATAGCTCTATGCATTACATAAATGTAAATAATTGAATATTATTCATACCTTTTGGTATTATTTTAGGGCACATTATATGAAGTGATGGGATTTTGGTGGACCAATCCAAAATCATAGCAATGGTGGTCATGCCACCTTTTAAAAGTTTGACAGAGGTGAAATATTTTTCAAGGCATACAAGATATTATATAAAAATCATAAAAGGATAAGAATATATATCCACTCCTATGGAAAGACTACTATGCAAATACACCAGGTTTGAATACACCAAAGAGTGCTAAGAAAAATTTATACATCTCAAACATAGACTAGTAACAATGCCCATTTGGAATTTCTCTACTAGATCAAACCTTTTCAAATTCATGTGGATGCTTTAGGAAGTGTGGCATGAGTTGTTATTTCACATCCTATTGATGGATGATTGGACTCATAAATTCTTAGCCAAAAATGAGAATTATATGACTACATAAAAGGAATATCTAGAAATGGTGTTTGTAATGCAGAAGTTAAGTCACTACCTTATATTAAAACTATTTTAATTCTTCATAAATTACCAAAATATATGATACCTAGTAAATAATCACATATTGGGAGGTTGGATATATGGATGGTTGATTTTTTTCAAGAATTATAATTCATAGTAAATTCCAAGTCTGGGAGGGATAATGTAGGATTAGACCACTTAAGATGGATCCCCAATAGAGAATAACTAGAGAAGCTTCAATATGAATCATTGGAGGTGAAACTCTTTCGAATATCTACAATTCCTAAAAAAATTCAAGACATAAAAAAGTTCATAAAACAAGGTATCTTTATTATACACTATATAGAAATAGGTAAAAAGTGGTTGATCATATGAGTTATTCTTTTCAGCAATATCAATGTTTTTTTGTTTAAAATGGGAAAGGAGGAAAACTACATAGAGTATCTATATAAAATTAAATACCTAAATGTCTTGAATAAGCACATTAGATAATCACATGCAGACATTTTGAATGAAAATACAATATGAAAAAGATTATACAAAGTGGTATATGGTGGCCTACTCTATTTTTAGATGTAGATTAGGTAGAAAAACACTTTGATGTCTACTAGAGAATTATAAAACCAAATACAAGGGTTGATATGTGACTAAATACTATGATAGTGTAATAACCATTCAAACAATTGGGTATTTATTTTTTTAGACCAATCAAGACACCTATAAAATGTATTCGTACACGATACATAATCACTATGACAAACTATTTTACTAAATGGGTTGAAGACTGTAAAACACCAAAATGTAATGATAAAGATGTATCTAAGTTTATTTATGAAAATATTATAACCATAGTTGGGTGTCTGATCAAGCTAATCAGTGATAAAGGAACACATCTACTCAATACTACCATAAAGACTCTCATAGAAGAGTTTATGATCTCACACCATGAAATAATCGCATATCATCCAAAAGTGAATGGACAAGTGAAGCATCAATCAAGGTCTTTAGCAAGATGATTAAAAATATATTCAATCTCTAAAAAGATGATTGGGAGGATCAGATTCTTGTGATTATATGGGCATATAGGACAAATTACAAACATGCAATAGGATTCACCCCATTTTAGCTAGTCTATGAAATCAAAGAGATAATGACCATGGAATACATATTTTCAAGTCTATGAATTATAATGATCATGTGAATAGGAGATCAAGGATTTATACAAGCAAGACTGATGGATCTAACATAGATGGAAGAAAAAAGACATATAAAAAAGGACATAATATATCAATAAGAAAAGATAGAAATCATGGCATGATCACAACCTATGAACCAAATATTTTTAATAACAACATGTAATGTTATTTTATGATATAAAATTCATCTAAGAAAGATACACATTATATGGAAATGAGCCTAAATTATCCATGAACTATCATAATAAGGAACTATTGTGTTGATGGATCTATAAGGAGCCATTTTTATTGAGTGAATACATGGTTGTAAGATTTAGTCTTACCACTAATAATTTGTATTTGATCTCACATAAATAACATGAGTGTGTTATAAATAAAAACATGTAGTTTAGTGTTTTTATTAAATGCAATTTCTTTTAGGTTTTTGGTATAGAATTAGAGAACAATATCTATATCACATATTTATTGAACCAAAATTAAAAATATCAAGCCATAGAGTGAATAAAAATGAGTAAGTTAGGATAAAAGAAACATGTTGTACAAGTATTGATGGAGGTACATCATCATCTAAGTCTAGGAATGAGGTAATGGTACATAGAGTATGAGGAAATGACAAATAATAATAATTAAAAATCCATTAATGATGACATACTTGAATGAATTCACATTTTCAAAAAATAGATCAAGGGTCAAATTTAGTGTATGAACAATAAAGGAAACTTGACTAATGAATAGATAACACATCACATAAAGAAATCCTATCATCTAAAAAATGCATCTAGTCTATGGGGAAACAACATCATATCATCTAATAATCAAGTGTATTTAATTTTCAAGGCATAACCACATAAAAATTTGAACACATTCAAATCAAGTTGTCAAACAAAATCATGCATGAAAATTTATATATATAAGGGCATTGACAATACTATGACATTACACACCTTTACAAAAAAAGAGCACTTTGTGTTTCAATATGAATTCATTTTTTTGCACATGAAGTGTGTATTGATACTAAGTTTATACCCAACTAGTATTAATCAAATATCACATCCATCACCATGGATATATCTCAACTTTTTATCCTACTCTCAAACACATAGGAATAAGATATAGGCACTAGTCTTTCCCTAAGAAAAATAGATATCATGATCAAAACCCATTTGATTTCATAAATTATGTTTAATCCAATATATTGATACCTAACCTAATAAAATTATCACAACCACATGCCCCAGCACTTCAAAATAGATTGTGAGATTCTCATGAAAAGAGATTTATTAATGTGCCAAACTTTGGGAAGGTGGATGACATCACACTCACCATTTTCAATACATATAATGAGGGTGATATCTATTGTTGTAAGATGGGATAATATACATCAATCCCAACATGATGTCCCTATAAATATGGTTTCCTATGAGGGTAAAATTTTTGGTGCCCTAAAAGATAAAGGCACCACTAGATCTCTCAAATATGAAGGAAAAAAATAAGGGATCTAGGGGGATTCCCAATGGGAATGTACAAGATGTTATAGTGAAAAATATTGTTGAATGCATCATGAATTATTTTGGGAAACCACTAAAAATTCTAAGAAATCCACCAAAGGTGTCATTTAAATCACCTACCAAATGTTAAGGCTCAATATGGGTTTAAATTTGCCAATTTTTTTGATTTCATAAAACATTAGAAATATTGAGAAGCTTGTAAACAACATATCACATGACTATCAGTACCATTTTTTTTAGTTGTTCTCTACCACACTCAATGGAAGTACCTTGATAGACTGGTCAATCATGACATAGAATTTTGGAATATGATAGAGTTCACCAATATTTTCTATACCAAGATAGAGCAATAGTATGTGACTATGAGAAGGTTCAATGCTAGGTGGTTGGAATTTTTGTAGATGATCACTTTATACCCTTTATCCTAATATATGTGATTTAATATATCTAACAGTATGTTATAGTGGAAAAACTATATGATTGTATTTAACTCAAAGTGCATGAGCTTATAAATGCACCCATCATGTCTTTTCCCTTATAAATCACCATGCTCAATCTATGGAAAAAAGTTATAATATAAAAAAATTTAGTTCTTTATTTAGTATAACACAACAATCTAAGGGCACAACAACCATTTCCAAAACACACTATAGGACATCAAAAAGTAGAGGGATAAGCACCACCTAAAATAAAGTAGCTTCATCTTAGTATTCAATAGGAAAAAAATAGTGTCATCATGCAAAGCCTCACCACTTATAGAAAATAAGAGGACACACTACAATAAATCATGGCTAGAGCACAAGAATGTTACAAAAAAATGTTATCTTTCATAAATAGACATTGACAAGTAGGAATATTTATAATATATACTAATAGACATAGGCAATGAATTTTATGGTTTGGAAGAATAAAATGATTTTTTATTGTAGAATGTAGTATGAACTTTCCAAGTGTAGAACTAGGTATGAAAAAACTTGTGGGTTACTATTAACACACCTACACCTACCACAATAGCTGGTAATAGGAGAGAGATGTAGATTACAAACATCAACAAGATAAATTCCTTCTAGCAAATCTAGGTTCAGGGTCTTAATGAGTGTAGATAACCTTCCCTCAGTAGTTAGGTTCACATGCAAGATCCACAAAAGTGTAAGACATTTCATCTTAGGAAAATAGTCTAATATAACCTCTAGTACACAATAAGAAGACCATACTCTAATGAGATTGTCATCATCAATCAGGGAATGTATGGTCTCTTTTGTCAATTCTGTCATAGTTGGGGAAGATCAAATGTAGCAAGGTCCAATTTTGGCATCCAAAAAAAAACTTGGGTATACAAGAGACTAAATAAAGTATTAGTGCCACCTTCTTGGCCAAATTCCTTATGAAGAAAACACATAATGGTGGAGTCATCTCCTACATCTTCTCCTTCATAATAAAAAGAAGAAATATTAGCTCTAGACCCACTTGAGATTGAGCACCCAAAAAAAGGAAGACATCATATCTCAATAACAAGATACCTAAACACAAGTTGAGGCATAAAAGGTAAGGAAAGCAAATATGAAGAAGGATGGCAAGCAAGATAAGATGAATATAAAGGAGAAGGGAAAATATAAATCTACTGTAGATGAGGAATAGAGGAAGTAGTAGGAAGAATAAAATAATAAGAAAGAGAAAAAAACTATTGTGTAAATGTAAAGAGAGGAAGTTAAGCCTCATCAACAAACATAACAAACAATGTAAGAAAAAAAATACCAAAAGTGGTAAGGAGAAGAATAATTTGTAAATAAGACATAAAACATGCAAGCTGAGAGGCACAAGAAAAATAGTATAAGAAGGTTGAAGTTGAGGAAGTAGCAAAGGTATAAGAAAAACAATCAAAAGAATCTTTGTGCAGATAGGAAGAACATGTAAACAAGTAGGGTTAGGACAAAGAGGCTAAGGAGAAGTCAAAGGCAAAATCTAAAATTAAGACAAATGTTGATGCCAAAGCTAAATCAAAAGTTGATACTAAATCCATGACAAATGTAGAAAAAAATGTAAAACATCAATTTGTAGCAAAGTCCATAACTAAGGGTACAATACCTAAAGCCCAAAAACCACTACCTACCTCACAAGGCTCATGGTACACCCAAGGATATGTGCAAAAGGAAGCAATTCAACCAAAAAAACAATGCCTTAGCCAATGATTGTGGGATATTCTTGAAACCTCCACTTGTAAAATAATATTTTATCTATAGATGCCACAAATCAAGAATGCACCCACCATGACTATGAATTTGAATAGTTATAGTTATAATAGTGTAATAAGCATATATCAAAGTTTCCTAGTTACCTCTTTCTAAAAAATTAAAGAGATGAGTGTACTTAACAAATCTATTACATATAAGGCTTTGGCCTTAGAAAAATAAGTATTATAGATTCAGGAGGAAAATGTAGACCTACATCTCCATTTCACCAAGGCACACCAATTCATTGATAGCACTTACCCTGCATTGGTCACTCAAGTTTTGGGTGTCCAAATAATATATGAAGATAACTAATTTTCAACTCTTTTGTTTCATCTCAAAAAATAGTGGATCATTACGTAGAATTTATATGAGATTCACATATAGGGGAAAAAGATTAACATTGAGATGGAGGTAATATTTTAACTTTTGGAGGAGTATGAACAAGTTTTAGAAGTGGATTTTCTCTAAACATAACACATCACATGAGGGATGATCGATTGGAATCAGTATTTGAACACTTCATTGGTTGAAGCCAAATAATAGTTTTTTAAGGAAGACAAAGGAAAAATAATAATGTTGGATCAATATGATACCTAAGACACACTAGACATCATATTCAAGTAATCGCATAAATTAATATATAATTTCATTTAAAAGCTACAAACATGGTAAAATGAGATGCCACATAATACATTTGTAGGTATACAAATGTAAATGCAAATCACTTGGAAAAGTTATCCCAATAAATCCAATAAAAAGTGTCAAATTCTAGCGCACTTGTCACCATCATGAAAGATGGTGATATTAAAAATATAATTGTGTGCCAAATCCTGATACACATAATGCTTAGTATAGTGCAAGAAGTCCTCAATAAATAGATGATGTAAAAAAATGTCTTGGAGCATTTATATAGCTTCATCTTAGAAATTGTTTAGGATCCCACATTCATCCATCCAAACTAGCTTCAATAAGATATTCATCAAAGATAAATGGTCATAGTTTCACATCTAATGACTCAAATGCAATAACCATCACCAGCACCAAATAATCCAACCATGACTTATTCTTCATCAACTTAAGTATAATCATCATTTTAACTTCCTAGTTCCTCTGATGCATTCTATGCTAGCATCTCCTATGTATTTAGTATAGACACTTCAATTTTGAAAATTTGAATAGATTTTTAGTTAAAAAATTAAAACATTGGGAGTAGGGACATGTTAGTTTAAAAAATGTAAATGGAAGCCATTTGGTTATGTCAGTCTATTAAAAACCTTCAAGGGTGTTATAGTGGTACGATAATTGGTTGAAAACCTAAAATGGAGGCTAAGTAGTGTGTAAGAGAGGAAACTTGTAAATGACACCTTGAGAAATAATTGTGAATAATACTTTCAATCTTATCATTCATAGCAGGAAACTCTTCTAGATATAGTTTGCAAAACACTTCCTATGAATTTATCTTGAGATGAAATAACAACTTAAGTTTGAGAAAGTGTTGGTTGTATAATAGGGATACAAAATCACAGTGTATAATTGTATGTCAAGTGTGTGTATTACACCATTGTGTATGTGGTATGTTATTTTTGTTTTTATGTGATTCTCTTTGAGCATCAAAAATATTCATAATGTGAAGAGTAGTTTTTTGAATTATAACAAACCTTTAGAATGTGAAGTGACATAGTATTTGTAAATATCTAGAAATATTTATCATTTTTACCTAAATAAGGTTTTAAACTATTTAACACCTACAACAAAAATTGAACTCTATGTTCATAATCTAACCTAATTAACTTCCAAAGTTAAACCTATTATTTTTTATCAAATATTAAAACTTATTTTTTTGGTATAAATTTTATAAGATTACTTCTAGACCCATTTCCACATATTTTTAGAATCTAACCATGCACAAGTGATTAGAAATTTAGGTTTTTCTCTAAGGACTTTATTTATCACATTCCAAGCATAGTAATCCTCTATTTTGCACATTTGATATATATTTTTGTTTTTATATTATCGTATCTAGGTCATGTTTTTATTATGTATCTTGTTATATGATTTATTTTGCTTACGTTAGCTCATAACCATAATTGTGTGCCTTTCAATAAAACAACAAGGTAATGAATAATAATTCATGATAATAATTGTAAAAAAAATGTATTATAAATTATTTAGAGTGGAAATTTTTGATTGAAAAGTATTATGAGAATGGGAAGTAGAAGACATGATTAAAAAAATGGGTCCATAAAAGTTATATAAATACGGCTTCATAATAGCCCAATTACTCATTTCACAAGGGAAAAAGGCCTATATGTACTGCTACCTAATTTTATAATCTTACCCATATTATATTTTATTTTAATAAAATAATAATAATTATTATTATTATTATTAATTAGTACTATAATTTTTATAATTATTTAATTCAAAATGCCAAGC
>JARHVA010001828.1:2387500-2392500 GCA_037957365.1 Torreya grandis | reverse complement strand
AAAGAGGATATTTTTAGGTCATCCTATATCATGCATACATTCTAGTCATCCCAACATCAATCATATCCCTCTTTTCATTGGATCATATTCATGTTTGTCACTTTAGCTTACTGGAAAAATAGTCTAAACCATCATGTATTTTCCATTCCAATTGTATTGGACAACTTGATAGCTTTACCTATATGTTTGTAGATGATATTATAAAGCACAATAAATTATTTGTATTTTGAGAATGTATTGGTCAACTTGATACAGTTCTATCTATGTTTACAACTATATCAGCTAGCTCAATACCATTCTATTTATTTGTTTAATCTATTGCATGTTATAAATATATATTTTGACATATCCTTTTTATCTTTGTTTCGTTTATATTCATAGAAATCATGTTTTGATGTTTTTAAAACTCATAATCTATATTGTTTTATGCCAAGCGATTGTCAGTTTTACATGTGTCTTGGTGTGAGGGGTACCATCCCAATACTCAAACCATTATACAACACTATATAAGGACTTCATTATGTTATTCATATTGTATCATAAATTCCTATGATCCATGTTTTCATCATTTAGTAATTCTTCCATCCATTTGATTTTGTCATGAACTAGTAAGTGGTAGTCCTTAGAAGTTAATATTAACATACCTCAGAGATAAGATAATGTGGGCATTGAAATATTGGAATCCTCTATGGTTAGTTCATTCATGTCCGTATTCAATATTTATGACTAAGATCAATATATTAAAAAGTTTATAATTTAAAAACACATTTTCTTAGTTTACCTCCCTATTTTTATTATTATAAATAGTTAGTTAAATTTCTTCTTCTTTTTTTTCTTATAGATTATATCATCAATTCCAATGTTATTTTGTGTTGTGTGTGAACTAAATTATATATCCCAATATAATTATATGTTATTTTTTAAATACATCAACCAATTGTATATGGTTCTATGTGTCTCCTAAACTACATTGAACAATGTGATATAGTTATAGATTTATAGCCAACAACATCAACTAATTCATCAAGTGTAGATCATATTGTATCAACCAACCCGATACAATCATATTTATTATCTGATACTAACACTTTATTCTTATTATATTTTATTGGCCAAATTTATAAAGTATGTATTTTAGACTCAATTGATCAACCTACCTAATATAGTCTTTTTTTTAGATCTAGAAACTATTTATTGGCATGTCTAATACCTTAAGTTTTTTATAACTAGTATTTTTTATAAAATTAGATTAAAATACTCTTTATAATAATGATTTATCCTAATATAATCTTTATTTCAATCCTCAAACTATTATACCTTTGTATGGGTTGCTACTTTCTACCTTATATGACCATCATTAAAGACAATTCCCAATGGTGCAACTATACTACACCTTTTCTCATGGCTGAGAATCCCAATGTTATAAATCTGGTCCTCCATATTATGAAAATCCATATGATTATCCTAATGACATAGTTTTTAAATTCCTCACATTGATGAAGATCACCATGACATCTTCCCCTCTATGACCTTAATTATCCCTATTATTGGGGTGAAGATCCTAATGAAAACCTATATTGGGGCCAAACATTATTACTATGTTAATTCCACTTAGGATAATCCCTATAAATATACTAATTATCCCATATTAACCACTTCTTACATGGTTTAAAATAAATATCATTATATTCCCATATATGATGATGATGATGATTAAAATAGAGGTGAAGACCACAACATGATAGTAAATGTTCCCATTGACGAAAATAAATCATATGATTTTCCCATTTATATAAGTCCATAATAAAATTAAATTAATTACTATCATGTTTCCATTTATGTCTACCCACCATATAACCCACCCTTGAAATGCATTAGAAGAATAAGTAATCAAACCACATCTCACATTCAATGAACTTTTGTCAACTCATCATCTTATGAATAAAACCTAATTTTAATGCCTAGAAGAATATGTATTATAAGTTTTTTTTTATCCTTAATCCTATATGAACATTTAGACCTATCACACTTCAAAATATTATTGTATATAGTGGGATAGGATCAACCTAAAACTATCTTATCTTAAAATATACTGACTCAATAAGGTTAATAAAAAATATCTCAATGATAATTAATGATCCTAGATGTGACCAAATGAATCTGTAGACTTATCAGGAGGAGAACCTACAACCTAATTCAAAGGAAATGGTTCAAAATCCTCTGTCCCCAATGACACAATGAAATAGATCTAACTATATCACTATTTTTTAAATAATCTAATATTTCAAACATGTAATTTAAGTAAAGGGGAAGGATTAGGAACATTAAAAAATGGGTAAAGGGACATGGTAGGAAAATTGGAACCTTGGATACACAAAGTGTATATATTTATATTCTAAAAACTCTTATAGCCATAATAAGTGTAAGTGTAGAGAAAGCCTAAAAAGGTAGATATACATTAATTAACCAATAAATTATGAATCTTTTATCTACTAAATGAAAGATGTAGGGATAGGATATACATACCTTGAAGATAACCTATCAAGCCTCAATATCCATCTTGGCTAATGGTGTTTTAAAAGATAGTGTTGTGGTTGTAAGGATATCAAAAGGTTGAATCAAGCTCTAGACTAGAAGGACTCCTAATGAATCTAACACTCCACAAGACAAACTTTCCTATAAGACAAGATCCTAAGTAGTAACTCATCCAAGAGTAGATCTATGGTATAAGTTTGAGAAATAACAATAAAAATTATTATTTTTCTCTATTGAAATGAAATGGTTATTTGTATTTATAGTGTTCAATAGCATCAACCCATTATGAATTTTAATTAGATGCTATTAACCAACTTTACATAGTTAAAAATGGGTTGAATAACCTCAAACTACATTGTCCACATTGATATAGTTTTGAATAGTGTGCCAACATGTTCATAACTACATTACTTGTGTAACAAGGAAGCATTTACACCATCCTTCTCCATTGAGATGGACCTACTCAATGTAGTAAGGAAGGAACATCTGATAAATAAGATTACATTAGACTGGGTTGATATAGTAGGGAATATAGGTCTTGATATAACAAGAGGATGTAAGATGGAAAGAGATAGCTTAGGGGATCAACTCTAAGGAAGCTATAATGCATATAAGAATGATATATGTGTAATAATATCTCTCGTAAAGCACCAAATGCATACCCACTTCCTTTTCCAGTGTACCTTTTAAGGCATACACTCAATGAAATTTAAACTCAACATGTTGTTGTAAGAGAAAGTGTCAATGAATGATAAAAGTTAAAATTACTATGTATACACTTACAACATTACTAAATAAACAATACAATAAATATTTTCCAAATGTATTATCCAACCCAATAAAATTATATTATAACTGGATATAGCTAACTACAATAGCAATGACCCAAAGGGTGTTGATATATTTTTTCCTCTCTTATCCAACAACATAGACATGACACATAATGTGTTTATATAGACATTCATGTATCATAAAACTATATTGACTTGGTTGATATATTTATTTCTATCACCTCCAAAAGATCCTAACTTTTCCCTAGATTTACATTCCTTATTATAATATATTTACATGTATTTTAACATAATTATTAGGCTTGTGAATTTTTAGGTTAACTATAATCCACATGCATCCCATAGGTTTGGGAATATTTTGATGCATGTCCTCTTCATCTTACAAATATTGGGGGTCCTTACATTGCCCACCCTTTTCTTATTTAAGACTTTGTGACGTTTTTTTATTCAAATATTTACCTTATGCATGCTTTTGGTGAATATTATAAGGCCCATCCTCATTCTTGTGGCTTATTGATCTCACATCCTTACCCTGATGTAAAATCAATAACCTTGCATATCTTATAAAAAATCTTAATAAACCTTTTCAGACAAATATTATTACATTCAACATGCTCTTATTTGATATAGTTATTAGCATAGATATTATTTATTATTTTGTCACATTTTTCTTCAATTTAATGTATTATATTCCCTTACCATCACTTTTATTACAACATTGCATCCTTTTTTGTTCTTTGGTATCTTACATTTGACCTTAGTTTCCTTTATGGATCTTACGTATCACTTTTTCTAACTAAAAAGTGAACTTTCATTAATATAAAAATATTTAATACATTACTAATCATAAAAAAAATAGGTGGAAAAGACACACTCCAAAATAACCAAATTGAGCTAAAGAAGCTTTGGGAAGAGTAAATTCCATAAAAGGCCACCACATGACCAAACAAACCATAGTTAAACTAACTCAAGTTCACATCAATAAAATAAAGAGAAAGGAAAAGGCGCAAACAACATAGAGTCCATTAATTAGTATAATAGAGCATGAAATTGGGAAGAGGAAAATGAGACAAAGGATCCTGAGGCTTGCCCCCACCCCCTGAGCTAGAGGAAATTTATCAACTAGGATGGCCTCCCAACCATCAGTCTCCTGATTAATTTTAGTATCATTATGTTTCTCAGAATCCTATTTATAAGGAGGAATGTCCAACACTAGCTACATGTACTTATCCTATGGAGGGTCCGACAACTTCCCTCCCCCCCACCACAATTACAACTAGGTTTCCTCTATATCATTTTACAATTAGCCTTTGTTCCCCTAGTCAAACTAAGGTATCACCTTTGGGTTTTATTTTAAATAAGTTTAGATTCCCATTATTTTTGGGATGATGTATAGTCAACCTTAGTTTCCATTATGGATATTAAGTATTACCTTTATGTTTATTTTATAAAAAAAATTCCATTTTTTAGTTAGCCTTAATTTCATTGTGATCCTTCAGATTTTTTTTGCATTCCCCCTCCTTTGGGATGGCATATCTTATAAGTTTTTGTACAAGAACTATTATAGATTTGTATGGCATCTTTAGTGACATTAAACACATGATATATCCTATAAAAATTAAATCCTTTTTCATATTTAGTTTATATATTCTATTTCTCTAACGTTTTTTGTGG
>JARHVA010001828.1:2350000-2382500 GCA_037957365.1 Torreya grandis | reverse complement strand
CTAAGTATATTGAGAAAGAGGATAGTTATAAGTCATCCTATCCCATGTATACATACTAGTGAACCTAATGTAAATCTTATCTAACCATTGGTTGGATTAGGTCCATGTTCTCCCTTCTAGTTTCATAGAAAATTCTTCCAAACCATCATATATTTTCTAGTCTAACTATATCGACCAACTTGATACCTTTACCTATCAGTCTATGAATGGTATGAGCTAGTGTGCAATATATCAGCTAGCTTGATATAGTTGTTTGTGTGTTTACAACTATATTTTCCAGCTCTATATAGTTTGGTTTGATCAATTTTGGTTATTTAAATGTATCAAATAACATGACAGTGTTTTTTTACTTATTTAATTCATTACTTGCTATAGATTTAAATTTTAATATATCATATTTTATATATTTTTTAAATTGTTATTATAATAAACTATGATTTGGTAGTTTTAAAAATCATTTTATTATTATTTTTAAGCCAAATATTTATTAGTTTACTTGTGTTGTGGTGTGAGTGGTATTTACCCAATGCTTAAGATATTATACAATACTAAATGTGCAATTTAGTTTTATGTGCCTCAAAATATATAAAAAAATACCTAGGATTCTTATTTATAGCCTTTGGGAAGCCTTCCAACTATTTGGCTTTATAATTCACTGGTAAGTGGTTAGCCACTTGAAGTTACTCTCAATGTACCTCAGAGAGTAGATAGTGTGGCCATGGGAATAAGAAATTCTCTATGGTTATTTCCTTCATGGCTTTATTAGATATTTATTACTAGGATTAGTATATATAAGAGAGATTATAATTCAAACACAAATTTTTACTATTTCACCTCCTTATTTTGATCACAAATAGTTAGTTAATTTATGTTTGCTTGTCTTAAAAAGTATATCAACAAGCTCAATATTATTATGCATTATTTATGAATTACATCAGCTAGCCTGATGTGTTATGTATGTTTTTATTAATTCCATTAACTTGTTTGATAGAGGTTTTTTGTGTCTCTCTAATTACATCAGCCACCCTGATATAGTTCTAAATTTATGTCCAACCACATTGGCCACTTTATCTAGTGTAGATCCTACTACATCAGCCAACCTAATATAATCATCTTTATCTGTTGATACTAATGATGTATTTTTAATATACTATGCCATCCAATCATTTTATATCTCATATTATTTTAACCAACTTTAGCATCATGCCCAATACAATCTTTTGTCCATATCTAGAAACTAACTATAACAGCCTATTTGATACCATCAGTTTTGTGTGACCAATATTTATCCCACATTATATTTACATCCTCATTATCACCATGATTTCTCCTCTTATAATATTTATTAAGATCCTCAATCCATTTTATCTTTTCATGGGTTTCTCATTTATAACTTCTATGAGCAACATTAAATGCAATTTCTCATGGTGAAACTATACTAAAACATTTCTCATGGCCTACGATCCCAATTACGATATCCTCACTTATGATGATACCTATAACAGGATTAAATATTATCAATATGGTCATCTTCTTTATGATGATCCATATGAGGATACTTATGACATAACTTTTGACACTTTTAACATTAACAAATATCACTCTGATGATCTTCTCATCTATAACCTTGATTATCCTTATTACTAGTATTAAATCTTAATGATGATAATTATAGTCGGATAAAATATTATCAATATGGTCCTCCCATTTATGATGATCATTGTGAATATAATAATTATCTCACCTTCAATAGTTCTCACATGGTTGAAAATAAATAGCAGATCGTACCATATATAATTATGATTTTGATAGAGATAAAGACCCTAATATGAAGTGGATGTTCTCATTGATGAGATATATGACATGAAAGAAAAAACCTCTTTTGATTTTCCCATATTTAACAATCCCTAATCATGATCTATAAGTGATGAATGTTTTCTATTTGATAGTATCCATACTCTAACACACCCTTGAAAGTATTTAGAAGGATAAGTCATCAAACCTCAATTCACATTCAACCAAAAAAAATCAACTCATCAACTTATGAATAAAACCTAATTCAAATTCCTAGCAGAATATCACATTATATTTTATTTTTATCCTAGATCCTATGTGAACAATTAGATCTATCCTAATTCAAAATATTTTAACATACCCAAATCACAATTGTATTTACTCCTTTCCAACTATATTGGCCAATGTAATACCATTAATTTACAACCACTTACAATTAACTGCACCACCCATGACCCAAAATGTGTCGATATAGTTCTTCCTCTCTTATTAAACTACATCGAACATGACACAGAATGTGTTAATATAATTCTTCCTATATCACCAAACTATATTGACCTAGCTAATACAAATCATTCTAACCCTATAACATAAAAATATATTGACCTGGCTGATACAATTTATTTCAATCATATTACACCAAATTGTATTGATCTAACCATTACAGTCCAATCTAGTCATATTACACCAAACTATATCAACATGATTGATATAATTGATTCTAATATTGTTACTCTGACTATATCAACATGGTGAAGATAGTTAATTATTTTCTTGTTACTCAAAATTATCACCTTATATCACAACATTGTCTTAGATTCCACATTCCCTACTATAACATAAGTAAACATATATTTTGACATCATTACTAGTCCTATCAATTTTTAGGTTAACTCTAATCAACATACATCTGATAAGTTGAGATATCTTATATATCCTATACTATTTTTCTTGCACATATTGGGGCTCCTTATGTTGCCCACCCTTTTCTTATTTAAGTCTTTGGTTCATTTTTTGATGCTCATATTTAACCTTTTACATGCTTTGGTGGCATATTAAAATGCCCATCCTAACTCTCTTGGCTTCTTGATATCTCATCATTACCATGAAGTAATAATAATGAGTCTTTCACATCTTAAAAATAAATACATTCAACTTCAAAAAACCTTCTGAGATAATATGCTCACATTACACATGTTATTATTTGATATAATAATTAGCATAAATATTTTATTTTATTTTAGTAACCTAAATTTGGTCATGAATACTTGATCATGCATATTTTATTATTTTTTACCATTAATTTACATGTGCCATTAATTTACACTTATTTCACCAATTTGACCTATCTTAAGCACAAAAATAGAATTAATTTCATTGTAAGGCATTTTATTTTCACCTACATAAATGATATTATTTATTAAAAACACCTCTATGTATTTATATATTTTGATTCAGACCCATAACTTAACACTTTTCCTTAAGGCACAAGAAACCCCAAAAAGATAGGAACATATGCCATTTATATCCCTATCTATCGATCCTATCCTTCTATACAAACAATAAAAAATTAAAAATTAAGGTATCTTTAGGGTTGGCCTAAATATTCTTAAACTCTCCAACAAATATTTTTCCATCTTCAATAATTATAGAAACACATTAAATTATTTCATTTCAATCATCGGGTTAAACCTATCAATATTATCACAAGATTTTATTTACACAAGTGCACAAAAGAAAAAAAATTCCTATTATTTATGAATCAGCTCTAAGAAATTCAAGTAGTCATGATCTAAGTCTGAATTTAGTTTTACATAGCCCTAACCTAAGCATGAAGAATTATTCAAGCCAATTATAGATGCATTCATATAGTCAAAGAAGTACAATTGAAAAAATCACTTAAGTCAAAAAATTATATGGAGACTTTAATCATCTTTAGAGTATTGATATGTAGACAATACTCAACATAATAGGGTGTTGAGGTCTATCACAACTCCAACCATGAACCATTTTTTACTTTCACATATGTATATCTGATGCAGGAGCATCTCTTAAGTGCATGATGTTAAATGGACTAGTTGACTCCTAAGTGCATGATGTTAAATGGACTAGTTGAGCATCTCTTAAGTGCATGATGTTAAATGGACTAGTTGACTCCTAAGTGCATGATGTTAAATGGACTAGTTGAATAAGCCTTGAAAGGCATGCATATCATGTTCATGGTGTTCAAACATTGATATTTGAATATTTGAATTATATAATTACTCTTTACATAAGAGTAAGAGTCAAATGTGAGTTGTCATAGGTGGATATGAGTTGTTAGCTACGTTGGAAGAAGATTAATAGGATTTGGTGGAGGTCAAATAGGAGTTGAATAAGCCATGTACAAGTTGTCTTAGCTATTAAAACATACATCTCCATTGTTAGGTGTAAGTTGAGAGAATATCTCAGCCATGGAATAAAATGTTTAATTTAGAATAAAAAGAGCAATATAATGATTATGTGTGCTGGCAGGGAAGGTGACAGAAAGAAATAGATGGGTTTGGAGTTTGAAGAAAAGATGTGGAAGAAACCCCGAAGAGTTGAATAAATGATAATTTTTTATCAGTTGTGGAACCTGTCATCTCTTGTATAAAGTGCCATGAATGGTGACTGCAGATAGATATTCAAAGGACAAAAAGATGTAAAGAAAATATGTTTTAACAAAATCATGTGTTAAGGTAAGCTTGATGTGCTTAGTGGAGATTCTGAACGAGTTGCGATATATTCCTTATCATAGTTTTATAATTCATGTTAATCTGTGTTTTAAACCCGAGACATTAAGTGGATTCATTAGTCGAAAATGTATTGCAATAGCAATAGTTTGCATTGTTGCAATTTGTATGCTCTGCATCTATATTGTAACTATTTGTGAATTCAAAGGAAAGTATTTAAGACCGCAAGTCTTGAGTCAATATTTTGCAATGACAAATGAATAGTGAATGTAGTTAGGATATTTGAAAACGCACATCAGGAGAGGCTTTCATCTATATAGATAAATGTTCGGAACTCAACAGGAATTGATGTTACGGTCTGCATATGTATCCTCTGCATGAGGCACGATTAAGAAAATTATAGATATGGTTAGCATTGGAGACTAATAAGAATGAAATTTTGCAACTCATTTGGTTGAGTGAATGGTCAATCGTAGTGGTTTATGTTTAATATTTACAAAGAATTAAGAATATTTTCTTAACTCGATTCTGTGACAAGAAACCACTGTATACTTCTTTTTGTAAAAAAAACCGTATGCATGGAATGTTCAAGAAAAGGTTGTGGATCGGGATTATGAAAATCAGGTTGTCTGACCAAATCTGATTCTGTGCAACCAAAGTTATCTCCAAGATTGTATGAAGAAGAAATTTTTGTGAGAGATGCGAACCGGTTTTATTGTTTTAAACAAGATTGCTTGGAAGTCGTGAAATACGGACTCTATTGGCTTTGGATTGATTTGTTCATAATCTTTGACACCGTGAATAAAGCCTGACAGGAACTATAAAGATTTTCAAGTCGTTGCCTTTGTAATCAAGTGCATTCCTTCCCATATTGGTTGAGGTACGTGATATACAGAAGTAAGTGAAGTCAATGGAGATTTCTAGTATGTATTGATTGGGCTGTTGACAGGTAATAATTTTTTTTAACGAGTGTTTACCTGGATTATGCTACACGACTTGGTTGTACACACACTCCCCAAAATACAATGTGACTGAGCTGCTTCTTATTTTTAATGGTACTCGATATATTTCAGTCAACCGAGTTCTGATAAATTCAATTCGTGTTATCATAGATGTACACAGTGATCTATTTTTCACACACTGTCAAAGAAAACGAACCCGGATCTATCTATAGAGGCCGTAAGTGTGAATTCCATGATTTGGAAAGTCGTATGAAGATTGTCCGGTCTCAGTAAAATGTTCGTAACTTTCTCATTTCTGAACGAAACTGAGAAATTCAAAATGTTCTGGAAAGCTAGAAATATGAAGAATAAAACCCAAAAATCCTTCTAGAAAATTCATCTCGATGAGTGACCAGTTATATGAAAAATGTGACGGGTTTTTTTTTTTTTTTTTTGTTGCAATATGAGACAAATTTTATCAGTTTAGACCCAATAGATTTGGGAATGATAGCAAAAGTGTATGAATGTATAAGATTGCTATGAGTATCTCCTTGTCGCACATAATTATGGTTTGTAACTTCAAAAAGGCATATAAAGGTATCTACATAGTTTTCGAAGATCATATCAGGGTAAGAAGACATAGTTTTCACTATCACCCCTAACTATGCAATAAGTTCTAGTCTACTACAAAAATCCAAAACTAACAAACAGGTACACCAACAATTGTCTCTCCTATCCTACTAGGTTTTCTTGTCCTTGAACGTACTCAAGCTCATATTTTAGAGGGCTTCTAGGCTTTCTGAATTATTTCTATTCATGCATTCTATTTACCTATACAATCGCTTGGTGACTCAAAAAATTTAAGTATATTTAACTTTTTCATTGTTTTCCTTTATTCATTTCTATTATGCTTTATTCATTTTATCCATTTATCTTCAGTTTTTTTGTTTAGGAGTATATTTACAATACCTTGAAAGAGTATATCCCATTTATTTAATTTATGATTAATTCATCATATTAATTCAAAAATAGATAAAACATTTAGTGAACCTAAAATATTTATCAAACCTTGTTTACTCTTAAGTTTTCGTTAGGATTTAAACTTTCACAGATTTTAACCTTGTTATTTTTTTTCGAATCTTACAGACTACCCTTTTATTTCATTTATCATTTCTATGTTATTTTTCTATGCCATCTAATAAAAATACCTCTATTACTCCTCTAAGGTGAAGTGTTAGTCTAGATAAAATTGTCATTGAGCATAGTCAATTTAAAATGGATTATACCAAGGCAATTATCATTTCTTATTTTGATAAAAACATTGATCATGAATATTTTTGAGATAAAAATCAAAATTTACAAGATAATAAAAATGAGAAAAATGTACAAGATATCAAGGAGGGTTTATATTGGATTCAACTTGATGACCTTAATAGAGTGGATCATGAACAAGTCCAACGTCTCTCTAAATTTTAATAAAGACTTCATCAAATGCCACAAGACATTTACACATTAATTGAGGTCCTCTCACAATCCAAAAATGCAAATAAGTCCAAAATTTATGTTGTGTTACAAGAACCACTTTTTTCGTATTTTAAACTCTACCACAAGTGTGGCCACCGCTAGGGTTGAACCTATCATTCTATCTACATAATAAAGTTTTGGGGAAATGCATACTATACCATAAATTTCTATGTCCATACCTAACCAATAAATCCATTCTAATCCTTTGATATCTACACATATTATACCACATACCTCATTTAATGCACATTCCCTCAAGAAAATAGTTACACTTATGCAAGCTATGTTGTTGAAATTAGATCAAGGTATTCTGAAAGATAACCAATCATTGGATTCCCATTATTTACTTCATAATTCTTTAACACATGATATTATATCCTATCATGTACACACCATAGTTAAGACTTCTAATATTTCTTTATATGAGGGAAAAAGAGACCCTAAACAAAATATATGATATTTTCACACAACATGTCCAAATTATATGTTTAATGACAAATTTATAACTAAACTTTTCTAAGGAACCTAAAATACTATGATTTGTGTCAGTTTTACGATTTTCTTTCTCAATCTGTGAAAGCATTCAATCTTTTAGAATATTTATTCCTCAAGCACTTTGCTATAAACATTGATTAAAAACTTTTGTATGCATAAATATCTATACTAAAATAAGGAACCAATGAACCTACCATGGAGTATGTGCTTCTCTACAAAACTTTGTTGGTTAAAATGACTAATGTATGAGAATACAATGAATTATAAATATATTATAGTAAATTTTTCTTGCACCCTTACATCAGCCAATACTTTTTTTAAAAATAAATGATTTGAATGTCTTTGTAATACTATAAGATATAGAGAGGTTAAACTTCTCATTTTGAACAAGCTTCAATATAAATCTATGCCTCCTATGGCTACAAATAAAGTTCAAATCAAACCATGTTATAAATCTAAGGCACAAGATGCTAAAGCAAAATAAAAAGGTAAAAGTCAATGTTATTTCTCAACTTGCCAATAAATTTATTTTATCAATATAACCATGAATGTAATTTTATAGATTACCATAACCATGTTATAAATTGATGCAAAAGTTGATTAAATGTCACGTAATCACTTTACCCCTTCTCTATATTGTTGACATGAATAAGACACAAAGAAAATATTTTTATAATAATGCATATTATGATTATCAGCAATGCAATGGTCATTATAAAAATAATTTTTATAAACTCTAGAATCTCATTCAGGATCTTATTGATAAAAATGTTATTGAGCTAGACACCCCTATCAAGGAAACAAATCCTCAAAACAATGACAATGCTAGGCTCAATATTTTTAATGATACATTTCATAAACATGATACCAACAAAGATACTTCAAGTGTGAATCATACTTATAATGAGTATCCACATCCTTTTTCATATGAACACCCTTTGGATGGTATTATTATTAACATTACTCCAAATGTTACACCATGTCTTATGATTGCTTTTGACAAGAGTAAAAAAGTTGATGATGACTTTGATTTTTATGAATTGTGTATTGACAACCTATTCATAGCATGTTTATTGATAATGGATCGAGAGAAAGTGATTGTAAAAGAGACCTTTCTCCATACATGAGGCTACACATAAACTGATATACATTAAACTAATAAAATTGTTAAGTCATTCAATGGTAAACAATAAACCACTTAGGGCAATATTATGTTACTTCTTCATGTAGGTCATGTTATCATATCCAATACCTTTGTTTTTGTACCATAAAATGGAGTTTTTGATATGATATTGGGGCACCCATGGTTGTATAAAGTTCATGTTATACCTTCTATAGTTCACATATAATTAAAATATATTTATTGCAATCAAATTGTTACTATTTCAAGGATCAAGTATGAACATATTTTACATCCCATGCTACCTCCTCCCCCCCACCCACCACCATTGTATAATGATCCATATAAGAATAATAAAATCATGATTTCAACATTTAATCAAAATATTCCTGATGAAGAGGTGAAAAATATTTAAGTTCAAACAAAGTAAAAATAAATTTAAAAAAAAAACACACACACACCTTTAAGAAAATCACACACACTTGCACCATCTCCTAAGGTGGATATTTTTACTATGCAACATATGACTCAAGAGGTCCAAAATTTTCCACAATATTATACATTGTATCATGATACTTCATGTGCTCTTGCATTTCCTAGATCTATGATTCCTGCTCAAGATCATATGAATAGTCATTTGGATAGACTTATCACTAAAAATGATGTGTTATGATTTTGATATTAGATCACTCAATAATTTTCAATAAAAATAGTAAGAGATTTATTTCTCATCACCGATTGGGCCAATTACAATATTGATGGAATCAATGGATAGCTTGTGCATTACACAAATATAAAAATGCATTCACACATTATTAAAAAAGCATAAAAACTTGATTTTACATAGTTTCTGACTATTGCATCTTATTCTTTTATTTGCTTGCCTCTGTGATCAATTGATCCATAATTTTATTCAATTGTATTTTAGTGCATTTTTTAGATCTTGGATATTATATTTTAACTTCTAGGTTTGGATAGGCTAAAAATAGTGTTCAATATTGTTAAATAATGAAAAAATATATATCTTCATGCACAATTTTTTCTAGAATTATATCGTTTCCCCTAAAGGACATAATTACCCATAATAGGACAAGAATGTCATCTTATACTATCCTATTGGTAGATACATTTTTATTCTAATCACATGTATTTCTATAACACATAACTATGATTTTTTCAATTTATAGATTATTCATGTAATAACAATAAGCAATTTCTAGTTTTCATTGAAAATCTTTTTATTTTCAAGATCAATTGCTCCATATATGAGACATATTTTGACACTTATAATTGATGAAATAATAATATACATCTAGTAACTTGTGTGTAATTTTCAACCCCTGTAGATTTATAATAGTTCCAATTCACATTCTATACTAGGAAAAAATCCTTCTATTGATCCGTTTGAATCCTTGCTAGTGAAAATATTCCATTCATACTTATTGTGAACTATCTAGATTAGTCTCTTTTATCATAATTTATACACCTTGGTTTATTTCTAGTATATATCTATTTAATGTTTGTATTGAAAAATACAAAAAAATAATATATTGTCAACAAATGTAAAAATATTTAAATATTATCAGAAAAAAAACTGACCTGAGCATTATTAGTAATCTAGTTTACATCTTTGTGTTATGTTAGTTATCTCATGATTGGTAGATAACCTATTCATTATATATCACACATAAATTTCACTGGTATGTATGAATTGTTTTGAAAGACACATAAGCATATTCATAGTTTAAGATGTTGGGTTCTCCTTTACTCAATGGATTTTCTAAGTTGTGCACATCTTACTCATAGATGATAGTATGCAGTTGTTATACCTATATAACCCCTATATTGTTGAGATTTAAATTTTATACATATGTCTTATTATGATTTTCACCTTATATAGTTTACATGAACGTGATACTTGATAGGATATGATCACATGACATATGCATAGCTTAGACTATTATTTCTAATTTTATGTTCCATTGATGTTGCTTACTTATACCTAGTAAATTATAGTTTCACTTTTATATTATGTTAGCCTTCAGCCCTTGTGTGAGATTATTTTATCATTACATATGTATGAGATCTTATGTGGTGTGAAACATTTGAGCATGTCCTTTATTTTTACCTTTTTTTTATGTGTGGTGGGTTAAATTTGAACATGATCTTACTTTAGACTTTGGCCCTGTTTGTGGTTTTTTATATTTGAACATGTCTTTGCTTTCACCCTTGGTCTTATGTGTGGTGTGTATAATTTTATAATGTATTTGATTTTACCCTTGGCACTATGTGCGTGATACATTTGGGCATATCCCTTGTTTGTGAAATTCATCATGTATATTCATGTTTTAGACATTTGAATATGCCCTTGCAATTGGCCCTTGGACCATCTATGTCAAATTTATATCATTTATTCTTTTTAGCGTGATGAGTGTGATAAGTGGCATGATCTATATCATGCCTCCTAACATACTAAGATACTATTCTATGAGATTAAATGATACATTAAATAGGCATTGACTATTCTATTATATACATAATTTAATACTTACTATGCTAACATATTTCCATATGCTACAATTTTCAATAATGAAATCCTATTATGCATGTTTCATGTGAACTTGTATTTTGAGATGAGTGATTTTTAGGAGAAAATTTCCTCACCTCAAAAGGAGGGATTTTAGTGGGATTTCATGCATGAGATAAGACATTTTCAAAGATAAAAAATTAAGTATGGTTGTAATCATAGTTTCCAGTTGAAAATTCAATTATTGGCACATATTATGGGGCAATATGCCATTGCATATGCACTCCCATTTTAGTTTTAGGGAGAATTCACATAAAGTTTCAAATTTTATAGTTATAATGGGGGAATAATAACAAGTTTTTGCAAAAGAATATTTCTTCATGAACATGGTAGGAGAATGGATGTAATCCATTATCTTATGATCATTCTCTTAAATACTAGGGTATACCAAGATTTTGAAATTGAATCTACAAACCATCTCCAGCAGTTAATTCAATTTAGTTTCATAGTGCATGCTTTAGAGACAACTAAGAACTCTATAATTATGTGTGCTAATCCATTAGGATTCCAACCTATTTAAATCTTTGGGTTAAAAATATGTACATACGCAATCAAGTTTTCAAAATTATTCAATAAGTAAGACTTTCACTTTCAAATAACAAATGAAAGTTGGGGGATGATCACCCCTAATTTTCTCCAATGGTTTGGCTAAGGAACCATCTTATCCAAGGTATTCATGAGAGGAACCAATTATCCAATGCTTCAAGGAAGCATCATCACCAAGAAAAGTCATAAAAATTTTCTTGGTTAGTACACACTTAGGTGTATCCATTTCATACTGTCACTTCAATTTTCAAATTACTCAAATACAAGTATTTTTCAATTTATCAAATTTCATACCAAATTAAAAAAGATCCAAGTTCAAGTAAAGTTTATATTATTCACCCTGAGATACTTTCATCCCAAGGCACTCATGATGTTGAGTGTTATGAAGAGGAAAGTGGGAGACAATGCATGGGATAAAGATATCCCCTCATTAATTTTAGGACTAATGCTAGTTCAGTCCAATCACTGATTATTTTAAACTTATTTTTTCTTACCTTTAATTATTACCATCATAAAATAAATGTATGTGTGGTTACACACAGGACTCATTACCAACTAAATAAACCCTTAATCATTATTTACCGCTAATTTAAACCTTGTTTATTTATAAAATATGGGAGGGTATTTTGACTTCAAGATAAACATAAGATGGGAAGGAAAGGTAGAGAAGAAAAGAGATGATTCTAGGATTAAAAGATGTTAATGCTTCAATAAATAAGATATGTATGTGCCCTATCATAGCTATACCACTATTTTCCAAGTTTCACTAAGGGATCTTACTAATATTTATGCATGGAAATAAGTCTAATGAAAATAGAAAAGAATTCTTGATTTATAAATCCTTCACTAAATACCAACACTTGAAAGGGCATGTATCATGTAATGCATAGATTCCTCAAATATAGTTTGTAACTGAAGTGCATATATTACTTGTGTTGTAAAGAAAATAAAATGGATTCATAAATGTTTTATATTGGTGAGCACATTATAATTACTACATTGATTTTAGAAAAAATCACTTATTCAATTCTATAACATCAAAATTTACCCAAAGATGGAAATCATCGACAACATTATCAAATAAATAACTAGTTCATTAGAAAGTGATGAATTTCATTCATTAAAATAAAGTCTCTTTACAAAATTCCAACCATGGTAGACACTTAAAGCTCAAAATGGGTGAGGGAATAGTAGGTGTAATCCTAGATTGATTCCAATAGCAATTTGAGACAAAATTTGTTGACCTTTATAAAGGATTATATTTTAAAATATATAGAGGATAGGGCTTACCTAAAAATAGAATGAGATTCCCATCCTTGGCCATGATGGCCTCTCCAAGTTATTACAACTGCATAAATTCAAAAATAGGTAGAATATCCTCCACTCTCCTCAAAATATACCTAAGGGGTCATCTAATTGATACGTGGACAAGTTTTAGATGAAATACCTCCCAAAATTTTTGATTATGCCTCCTTGATGGCCAACATTACTACCACTAAGTCACAATCCCAATCTAACTTGGCCAAAATCATTGGTGTCTCTCAAAATATCATCTTTGATTAGGTCATTAGTCTTTGATATACTTTGAGTGCATCTTATAGGGATACTTTGACTTATAACACCTTTTTGATGCTCATGGTAGATTTATTTGAGAGGTTTAGCATTTCCTAGGCTCCAACTTTCTTAATTTTTTTCACTTTCTTCTTCATGACCTAGTCGAAGTGACCCATGTGAACTCCAAAATCACATTTGTCTATTAAGGTGCCATCCGAGTAGAATAACATATTAATTTTGACCTCTTTGAAGTATGCCAATATATTTTCCTTGATTTATTACAGAGGCTCTACCATTGTCTATGCCAAGATCAACCACTCTTAAATTGAAGCCTTCATGATCCAACATAATTTGGATAGAGGTTCATGTCTTAGGTAGGAATGATCTCTAATAACATTCCATTATAAATAATTGCAATGATATGTATACACTTTCTCTCCACAAGATCAACTCTTTCTAAATATGCATACACCCTTAGAAGATGCACCTTACTCTCAGTTTTTTAACCACTTAACTTAGAGTTGAAAAATGATGCATGAGATCATCTTAGAATCACCTGATCAGCTCTATATGGAAGTATATATTCAATTATGTTTTTATTTCTTGGACCTACTCCTACATCTCCTCCATTAGATTCTCCAACATATCATGTGTATCCTAGAGCATAGAGACTTGGTCTTGAACCACTTTTTCTTATCTCATGGATGTCCTCACTTGGTGAGGGAGAAGAGGTATTACTGAGTCTACCATAATATAGGTTTCCTTCTTAAATGAAATTCTAGGTGAGGATCCTCCTCATGTTATTTTTGGACCACTCAAAGACCCACTACACTTTACTATCACTATTTACAATCATCTCAAATTCTTGCAATACTGTAGATACTCCCAGGGTAGATGGGGTAATGGTGGGGTGGTAGATATGGATTTGATAGGTGGATGTATAGGTGGAAGAGAAACAAATTAAGTATAGGGGGTGAAGGAAGAAAGTAATGGAGGATGAGGAGGCATGGGGGTGATATAGGATAGGATAAAAGGGGAAGCCTAGGGGAACATTTATACTTGTCATTGTCTCTGGGTCAAGTTAATCTATGGGGAAATGACACTAGGGATAAAGGAATTTATAAAAAAAAGGAAATTGGTTGATTGAAATGAATCCCTGGGAATTAGGGATAATAGAAAAGTGAGGCTTAAGATTGATGTATGGAGTAATATAGGATGGTGCATGAGGCTGAGGATGAGTTAGCTTTCACTTCTTTTCTGGTCTCTTATCTAGATCAACATGTGTTGATGTAATATAAAGAGTAAGTGTGTTAGATTCCACAAGGGTTGACTAAAAAATCTACTAAATGACCACAAGTTTTGTTTACATGGCTAACCTTGAGTGACCTATGCACACAGGTGCACTTGTTGCTAGGGATGTAGTATAAATTACTAGATATGGGGCATTTGAAGGTATCTAAACCTATGGAGGAACCAATAGGGACACCATGAAGATCCCTAATTTTGGAATGGATTGGGTAGATAGTAACTAGGATGTGAGAATATTATATATAGCTAAAGAAATAAGAACTTGGGTGAATTATGTAAGGGGTGAAATGGAGAAAGGGGAGGAAAAATTAGAGTGGGTTATTGTGGAGAAGGGAATTAAGGGAATGTTACGCTAATATATTGAGGAATGGTAGGATAAGGGGGATGGATCTGCATGGGCATCAATTTTTGCTTCCATATTGGTCTAGTCTATGGGATACTGATGATGTTAACCTTAGCACATATACTACCTAAGGTTAAGATATATAGGTTTGATCCATTCAAGACTAAAACATTTGAGGATGAGCTACTTGAAACATAGGAGGTGGTGAGGTTGGAGTAGATGGGTAGTGAGGTGAAGGTCATAGAGGAAAGGGTCGATCATAAGAAATAATTAGGACCCTTTATAAAATCCTATTTGAGATTTGTGAAGGAATTACCTAAACATCTATTTTGGCCTGAGCTAACATGGAAGAGTTAAGGCCACCTTGGGTAGATGGCTTAGGCTAACCTTGCTTTCCTTTATTATTCTTATTGGACTCAATATAGACAAGCACCTCTTGATCATCTACAGGTTTTAGATAGATCTCATCATCCTCATGGGGATAGTCACTATAGTTGATGTTAAGTCAACCCTGTACTTGCACATGGGCCCTAATAATTTCATGTGGGTCCTAGTCTTTATGTTCAACCATACCCAAGGTATAGGATTCCCTTCCTACCACCATATTATACAAAGGGGGAAGGTTCTTGTAGACATGGTTCCTAATTATGATTGGGAAGGCTGGGAAAGCCTTTTACTAGAGACTAAGGTAGTGACCAAATATTCCCTAAACTAGTTGATAAGTGACCACTTATTTCACTATCTTTTCTAGGAATTGATAGGTTATGGAGAGATGAATTTTGATGGTTTGATCCACTTGAATTATAGTTTCATCCTATAGTAACAAGAGTCACCAATGGGGGTGAGTTAATCCCTTATCTCCTTGGAGAGTCAAGGCATGGCTACCTCGTTGATGACTATATAAACCACTAGGTAGAATGACTCACATATCTCTTGAATGTGGTTTTGGTAATGGTGACCATATAGTTTATAAAAAACTAAATGGACCACTATGCATCCAAAAACCCATATTAGAAATGTGGAAGGCTTGACCATGAGCATTGTGTAGACTACGTCCACCAAGTAGCTCATCATATAAAATTTTTCTCCTTGCCAAACATCTTTTAATGCCTTGATTAGGTTAAAATTGATGACCCCCAAGGTCTAAGACCTGATCACCCTTGAATATTATGTGAAATAGGGACACCCATAAAATATTAACATGCATGCAGTTGATTGACCCAAAAAATAAGTCCATTAGTATAATCCCTATGTGAACCCCTTCCTTGAATGTTTGAGTGGTGTAGGAGTCCACATCTATAATTTTAACCAATTTATCATTACTCATTCCTTCAAGACATCATATATATGGGAAGTGTTGGTACATGTGTTGAATATGGCCAAATCATAAGTGATTTTATAATTTGATAGGTTGTATTAGGCTTTAAATGTAATCCTTAAACTATTTATGATTTTATGTCGGTAACCCATAGAATATACAAGGTCCTAAACACCATCATGCGCCCATTTGATAGTTAGTATCAATTTATTAAAAAAATATGTTTAGGGGAAGAATCCATGTTAGTCATAGCTCTATATATCCTATACTTATCATATGCTTGGAGGGTATCTTTGAATCCATACTCATCTTCATCTTCGTTAGAAGAGGACTTTATCACTAGGTCAATTACCAAGCGCATCTCATTATATTTATTGAAACATGTTAGACCTTTCTGGAACATGGTTTCCCTTTATTTAGGCTAATATTTGGGGGTAGTGTAAGAAGTGACCATTTTATAAAGGGTTTGATTTCTTGTGATAGTGATCTCTAAGTGATGGATATATAGAGGGTGTAGGAATGAGTAAAAAATGATAAGGTGGACTCTAGAAATTTGGGAGTAATAATTGTAAATGAGCTTATCTTGGGGAACTTATAGGGGTCGACACATATCTCATGTGTTGATGTCACTTAGTGGCTCACTCAGTGTGAATTCAAATCCAATTTGGTGGCTCGATTTTACCATTTATGTCCCAATCTAGACTTAAACTCAAAGATTTTGAATATGCATTTCCTACTAGATTTGGTGATCGTGATGTGACATTTTAAATTGTCCAATCAAGGCCTATTATACCATTTCATTCATGTTAGGATTGTGTTTTGGACATATTTATATCATCCATGTGGGATATTAGACAACCTATTTCCTATTTTGTATGTCCATCATTGATTGGTCTTGACTATAATGGCTACCACCTAGGCAAGGTCCAATATTTCACTTTTACACTTTTGAGGGAAGCATTCGCTAGTTAGAGGAGTGAAATGACACATGGAATATTTTTATTATCCTTTTAAATATGATTATTTATTTATGCACAACCAATTTTCATCTTAATTCACTCCTCATTCATTCCTCATTGCAGAGCTCACACCACTCCCCCATTCATTTGCATTCCACTACTGAGATTTTACTAACAATCCTCTACCTATGTCTCACACTTTATAATATAATTTAACACACTAATCACATGATATCATAAACTATGCATGTTGAAGACTCTTGGTTGTAAACCCACACACACTCCTTGGGCTCCACCTCAGCTCAACCACATATCAATCTACTTTGATCATGTGGCTCAACAACTGACATAGAATTAGATGTTAGCATTCAAATCCTACATATTTTATTTTTTCCTCTAATAAAGGGAGGTTATTGGTAATGGTTATGGCATTAATCATTCTAACCATTACTTCCAAAGTAAACTTAGCTACCATGCTTTTCATGGAGAGTGATTAAAAAATAATAGTTATTATTCTCCTATATTCTGCATGATAATGTGTGTGTGTGTGTGTGTGTGTGTGTGTGTGTGTGTGTGTGTGTGTGTGTGTGTGTGTGTGTGTGTGAGTGTGTGTGTGTGTGTAAATTATGTATTCTTTAAATATATATACAACAATAAAAAATGATAATGGAGACACCTTAAAATATTTTAATCAAATTCTTGGTATATAATCATAACACATATAGTTTCCATGTGTGCATGCTCTGAAGCCAATGTGTTATCTCCCCTATTCTTTAATTAATGAATAGAAGTTAAATTTATTAAAAATAATACTTCTAATTCATTTGAATGCATTTTGATTATTCCATTTGGATACTTCACTTTGCATATCCATAACTCGATTTTCCCCCACACACCTCAATCCTAGGCCCTATGGTATAAATCAACTGATATAATATTTATGATATATTCCATTTATATGCATGTAATCATAAGAGTGAAATGATAGAGATAAGGTTTATTATCTGATTCTATTTCTAATACTCTATTAGAACACCATAGTAAAATAAATATGGTTGATGTTTAGAATTGACCTAAGGCAACCCCATAAATTTATAAGCTCATCATTGATTCTCTAGAGGTGAACTTCACTAAATTTTTTGTTTAGTCCCATGAGTTAATGATACATCTCAACCCAAAATCCTTCTCTTCATCTCAACATCACACTCCACAATGGTTTCTATAATAAACCCTTTTCAAAGTACAAGTCAATATCAACATCATTCTATTTGAAGGTAAAATTGATGCCAAAGTATTGGATGCCTAGATTCGACAAATCAAGGCATAATTCTCAGTCAAATTATTCACTAATGATGAGAAGATCACTTTTTTATTATTGAAGATGTCGATGCTAGTTGTTCACTGGTGGGATAACTTGAGTGTGTAGCATGTGTAAGAGTCGTTTCCAATAGAATATTAGAAAACAAAATTTGATGCATTAAAGGAATAATACTACCCTCTTTGACACTTTGAATATGAATACATAAATTTTCAATAACTATGCTAGTGCAAGGATCAGTCTATGGAAGACTACACAAACATTTTCCATGACATCTCTATGCACTTACAAGAGAACTTGAGGAAACCCCATAGGGTGTTTAAGTACATTAGTGGAGACTCACCTTATCTTCATGTGAAAATGGATTTATTGAGTTATAACACATTATGATAATCATATCACAACACTTACAAACTCAAATCCAAGGAAAATATGAAGCAAGGTTTGACCTCTTTATCTAGTGCAGTGCACAAGGCCCTGCCATTTCACAATTCCACATCATAACCCCTGATTCAAAGCAATAACACCCTTCACATAAATGCATGTAGCCTCATAAGACTACACAACACTATAAATATTTATTTCCCTTTGATATAGACAAAATAAATAATATTATTTATGATAAGTGGTGCCATCTCCATTGTTCATCCACCCATGACAACTCTAAATGATATGAGTAGCAGTCCCTACTTGTGCAATCTATGTGAAGACCCATGCCAATGGATAACACTGATGTAGATTCCTATTATCTAAATAGCATCTCCATTGTGGTTGACATCTCTAAAATAGCATGAATCTCTCTTCCAAACTTAATTAAGGGTGAAGGGTCATCCTCTCCATGTCATCATCGACAATGGAAACCAAAAGAACTTCATTATGAAATCCGCAACCCAGTGCCTTAGTCTAACAACTATTGTGCATCCAAAACCATACTCTCTAGGGTGGATGTAGTAGGGGATAGATATACATGTCCAAAAAAAATGCACTTTTAAATATAAATTCAAGATAATGGAGGAGAATGTCACTTATGGCATTGTACCTCTTGAGGTCTATGACATATTGATGTGAAGACCATATTTGTTTGACTACAAAATTACATATCAAACCATGTCATAGTACTAAACTATCTACATGTAATATTTCTCATACAACCTTTTTGAGTTCATACCCTCGACCAAACTCACCTTGGTCTCTACCATGTAATGTCACAAGCTCATATCACACATATAAAAAATAGTATTACTATGGTTTACCCTAATACACTTATACAACATAAAATGACAAAGTACACCCCTATACCACATAGTACTCATACACCATCATAGTAGTAAAAACTTGAAAAGTTATTATAGTATATAATAGAAGTATTCATGTATCCTATAGGCCTTTCCACACACTATGTAGTAAAACACCACATTGATTTAGTCCCTAGATCCCCTCTTCTAGATAACCACTATATCACAAATCAGTTTGGGAGAATGATGAAGTTTGGTGCCAGATACAAGAGCTCCTTGATCAAGGTAATATTAGGCTAAGATATTCACCTTACACAAGTTAGATAGTCATTTCACCCAAGAAGGATTGGTCCTAGATACTTTGTATAGACTACCGCAAACTCAACAAAATCATAGTGAAGAATTTATACCCTCTTCTATGCATTGATGACCTTATGGACCAGTTGTGAGGTACACAATACTTCACTAATATTGATATGAAGTTAGGTTATCATTATGTTATAATTCATCCCAAGGATGTCTACAAGATATCTTTCAAGACATAGGAAGGAGTATACAAATGGTTGGTTATGCCTTTCATCCTCACCATTGCACCAACCACAATCA
Source organism: Torreya grandis (assembly GCA_037957365.1). Taxonomy (NCBI): domain Eukaryota; kingdom Viridiplantae; phylum Streptophyta; class Pinopsida; order Cupressales; family Taxaceae; genus Torreya; species Torreya grandis. The sequence goes on along the minus strand of JARHVA010001828.1, from coordinate 2,362,138 downwards.
TGCACTTGATGTATGATCTACTTAGGCCCCTCTTGAATGCCTTCATCATCATATACTTGGATGGCATCCTAATATACAAAAAGACTTGGGAGGATCATATGGATAACATATCATTCATCCTAGGCACTTTTCACCAACATAATTTTCAATAAAATAATGAAGTGTACCTTTAACATAATGCATATCCAATACTTGGGATACATCATTGACCACACTAACAATAGAGTAGATTTATATAAGATCAAAGTGATCCAAGATTGGCCTACTCCACACAATATCATATAATTAAGGAGTTTTCTTAGACTTGATAACTTTTTCTGCAAGGTCATCCTTAGTTTCTCACACATCTCTTAGGATATCACCTAGGTAACATGTGTAAGAGCCATGTTTGATTGGAATCATGTGAAATAATGCACATTTGAGATTATTTATCAATGCATTTATGTACTACTTATTCTTACAATTATTGACATTGCACATACCTTTAAAATTCACATTGATACATCTGACTACACACTCAATGTAGTGATTATGTAACATGGGCATCCCATTGCATACCACTTAGATACATTCAATGATATAATACAAAGGTACAACACTTATGATAAATAATTGTATATTATTTTGAAATAAATCAAGTAATGTTGATAGTACATTCTCAATAAGGAGATAATTATTTATTCAGACCATAAACCACTTCATTTCCTACAGTCACAAAACAAGATGCAAAATACATGCCAAATGAAATGGATGGCTTACCTATTGTAGTTCCATCTTGTGATTGAGCACAATAAATGGAGTGACAAAAAGGTCATATATTTTCTTAGTTGACTGCCAGTTAAAGCACTCATCATGTAGTTGGACACATGTAACCATAACTTCACAAACTGGGTTCCCTTCTTCTCATATGACTATGATTTCATAGTAACTTATGCTAGCCTTACATAAGGTAAACAAGTTCTAGAGTTATACTTGTTTGACTAGATTATCTACAAGCTTAGACATCTCTATGTTCCCTCTAGTGTACCTCAAGCTTAGCAATTTTAAGTAGGGGTCCCCCAATTATTGGATTAAATTAGTAATTATGCAAATAATTGGCTTAATTATCAATTTTTGATTAGATTTCTGCACTATTTCATAAAGTCATTCTAGTTACAATTTCAACAAGGAAGTGATGAAAATGAAGTCTCTAAAGAATTTGTGTCACTCTAATATAAGTTTTATCCACATAATGGGTACACTATAATTAATGCCAAGGTTATTGGGTTTCAATAGACTAAAACATAAATTACCATTAATAGAGTTAATTACACCAATGTAAATGGATCTAAATTCTATTTGCATAATTAAAAGAGATTGAATAATATTCATTCCCCCATCATGAAAATAGTGATGATAGATTTGAAGTGAAATAACAACATTTTCCATTGAATATGTAAATTTTTTTATAGTTTATGTGCACATGAACTAGTATCATGCCTTTTGAATTTTAAAAAAATTGTATATATGTGCATGAATCAACATCATGCCCCTTAAATATGTTCTAAATAATATAGAATGTTATGCATATATATGTTAAATTTAAACTATATGTGATACTTATAATTTATATTCATTATTTTTTATGCATATTCCCATGAAAATGCATCTAAGTGTGTATTAATATGTACTCAAGTATTTGTAAAGTGAGTGTGTATGCATGTCATATACCTCCATAATTTATATCAATGTGCCAATATTTTTTATTTCTGAGTTACTATATATTTTTGAAACATTTACTTTATCATACAATATGATTTTGATATTACTTTGAGACTTTGAAACCTATAATTTGTCATATAATATTATTTTTTAATTATTTTGAATATTTAAACCAATACTATGTCATGCAATATAATTTATCTTCTCATGGAGGCTTGGACCTCTAAGATAAATCCACTATAATTCCTCCCTTTTGAGATGAGTGATATAACTTGAAAGATAATCATATACAAAGAAGAGTTGATTGTATCATGTGATAAATATATAATCATGTAGTAACATTTAATCATATGGATATTATTTCATCATAATATTATTATTGTTATTAAAACATGTAAGAAACACATGTAATGTGAGGCATATAAGAGTAATGTATAGATTGATACAGAAATTAGGCATGCAATAAAGTAATTATTTTTTATTAATAATGCAAAATAAAAGTGCATGATATAGATCATGGCACCACTATTAAGGTTCACAAAGCACAATACCCATTGTCAAAAAATATCAGACATAAGTGTCTAAACCTAAAATGATCTAAGAAATATTATTATTATTAGCCTTAGATTTGATTAAAGAGGTATACAAAAATGAAATGGTACAAGGGTGATAATCATATCTATAACATGATAATTAGATGCCAAACTCAAATATAGGCATATGTTGAATTCATAAAACTAATATAGTCTGAATATGGAAAGTAAAACTAATCTATATATGGAATTGACAAGGAAGTAATATACTTAGAATATTTTGATGATGACACAATGTTAGATCTAAAATAGACAGGAAGAAGGTTAGAAGATAGTTCTAGAATAATCATTAGATTCTAGATCTGACACATCTAGTTCTCTAGACATTAACATCAGTTTGTGATGGTTGCATCGATGTTACTATCTAGTTTTGATGTAAGTTTCATGTACATAATACTTACTATAAAAGGATATGACCATTTATATGCTTTTGGGTTTGTCTTTTCCTTCACTCTGGTGCCTTCAGATCTAGGTCATGGATTTTTAATCCTTGTGAAATGGTAAAACCTTAGTTCTCTATATTCATAGTGTTCTTGGGGGAAAATGGGTTAGTGGGAACATGGTGTCAAGATAACCCTAAATACCCCACTATTAGTGGGTGATTTTTACATATCCAATACTCTGAAAAAAGGCCTTATATTCTTATAGTTCTCCCTTATGTGTTATTGTTGTGTGAATCATGCAATATGTGGAAATCAAGTACAATAGTGACCTAGCTTGTAACATGGAAAATCAAGCTCTTGGGTTGGTCATTTAGTAATTTATACCTATAGATGTTTTTTTACCTATGAATGGAATGGAAATAGGGAAGATTTTTTAATTAAATGTTTAATAAAGTTATTTTGATAAGTTGCCTTAGTCTCTTTGGTCTCTTGCTAGGTCTTGTAGGTGAAGAATGAATGAGGGTTGATTAATAACTTAGGCTGACCATTAGGATGCATTTAATTTTAAAATTATATGAATTTAGGGTATTAGACACTTATGTCAGGTTAGGACACTAACATCAATGTTAGTGTATATCATGGACGTTAGTGTCTAGGGAACAAGGAAATAGGTACATGTTCATAACTTGTAGAGGTGGAAGATAAGTACATTTTAAATATAATGGGAAAGAGATAAGTTCTATGTCATAAACATAATCCTATAATAGATAGGTCAAGTGGCACATGATAGAGCATTTACGAGACTTGTAGAAGTGGGAAGGATTTAAACTAATAGAAATAACCAAGATCTACATTTTTCCAAGTGTACAAGATTGAGGTGTTATATAATCATAAAATAGTGTCTACATTTCTCCCCCCCCCCCCCACTTTAATCTAGTAATGAAATTTATAGTTTAAAGGAAAATAATGTGTACATGGGTGTGTATACAAACCTTGTCTTTGTGTGCGCCCAACTTGAGTGAATTTTTGGTGATTAAATTGCAAACAAAATCATGTTACAGTTTACAATCCTTAAATATAATCTAAGATTGAAAGTACTTGAAATAGATTGAAATTAAAAGAGCAAGGTTTAGGAGTACACATATGTGTTGATGTAACTACCTTTCCCATTAGCAAGCTAATTTGAAAGTTATGTATCATTGTAAGGCTATGAAATTGAGACTAAGACAAATATAGATAAATATCGAAAGTGCATATAACCAAGGAGATATAAAGAGAGGTTTTAAGGCACATTCCTCCAACCTTGGAGAAAAGGTGAGTTTCTACCTAAAAATAGAGATTATCTCAACCATATAACTCAATGATACTTATAACCTAATGAAGTTGGATGATATAATCAAGTCCAACCTAAAAATTGTCAATATTGAGTGATTTTATCACCTCAACCATACCAGAGAATAAACCACATACTTAAGTATATTGGCTCACTAAAGTTTATAAAAGTCCATAGGGTATCAGTATGAAAAAGTTTATGATGTAGTACATAATTTATTTTTACAGTCTGAAATTGATTCAAATTTTATAATATTAAGCACAAATTGCATATCATATGCACCTTAGATATGTATCATGATGAAACTATGTATAAAAGTGGTACCAATGTATATAATTCTACCACAACTATGAATATAAATCATATAAGTGTGTTATTTGGCCAATTTTAAAAATTGGGCAAGTGTAGAGAACATGCTTCAAAAGCATAACCCCCACTATATATGGATAAATATGCAAACTGATATAAGTACTAATGCGGAGAACATGTTTCCAAAACATGCCCCCACCATAAACTAGGAATGTTGAATACTAAATAGGTGTGGAGAAAATGCTTCCAAAACATGCCCCCATTGAATCTAAGAACTATAAATGTGTGGAAGCCATGACCATATGACATGCCCCAAATGAATCTAAAAATTGATATAAGTACCATATACTGAGTGAGTGTGGATAACATGTTTACAAAGCATGCCTCTACTAAATTTGAAAAATGTGCCAAGTGTGGAGGACATGCCTCTATGACATTCCCCCACTAATATGCACCCTCCCTTTAAGGTGAGGGAAAGATAGGAATTAGTATTTACCTCACCTCAAAAGGATAAGATAATTGTATAACCTATAAATGTAACCATGTATCATATATAAGGGAACATGTCTAGGTAAATGTATCATTGAAGTGCATAGAACTAATGTGATCACATCAAGGCCTAGAAGTGACACACATATTTGTACCATCATTAGGATCATATATGTAACCAATATCAAAGGATAACATCAAGACTAGTGGGGGTTTGTTTTGAAAAAATGGCTTTTGAATAAATTGTTTGACAATTTGAGTATATGTGTATGAAAAACCAACTGCACCATAGGTTGGATATTATTTCTTGGAAATGGATGTTTATTGTTTATTTTCATCATTGGAAACTTTTGGGATATAAACTATTAAAAAAAATCACATATTCTCTTGCTCATTATAAAAATATGCTTTTTGATCATTTTTTAACATTACCTTTTGGGATTGTTTTTTCAAAAAAAAATTCTTTAGCTCATTCTTTGGAATATTTGGTATATCTTTTGGAGAATTTGGAACATTAGAAACTTTCACATCATGTGAAATCTCATCCACCTTTAATGTTGTATCATTTTAATCTTGAAGTGGATTTGGTAAAAGTTTCTCCTTTTGTTTTGGAGGATCTTTTGGTACCATTTTTGTTCTTTTGACATCTTTGCTTTGGGAGAATTTATGTTTTGTATCTTTTATTTCAATGCAAAAAAAAATCAGTATGGTGACTATACATTCTATGATATGCATATTAATATTTGTATTTTTGTATAGGATGCATAGGAGGTAATTTGATCACATTACTTTTAATCATCTCCCTTAGAATCTCACTTGACCTCATGGTGGGATTTTTTTCACTTGTAGAATCATTGTCATTAGGTGACTTTAGTTTTGGATTCCAATTTTTTTTTAATTAGGTACATAATTGTTATGTGAATATGCAAACACATGTTTCACATTAGCATAATATGTATTATTTGTATATGAAATATGATTTTAAAATAAAGTGATATTTGAATTTAGAGACTAATTTTGATTGTGTAACTCGTGCATTATCTTGGTCATGGTACTAATTTTTTCCTTTAGGGTTTCACAAGAACAAACACTAGGTATTTTAGATTGAATATATTAATTTTAAACTATAGGGTTAACCACCTTAGCCCTTGGATAAGGATAGCCTAGACATGGTTAGATGGATGAGAGTTATCACACTCTATAATGTTTAGAGGAGGAAGGACCTTATTTGTGTCCATTTAAAATATTCTAAAATTTGATATGAGAATAGGATAATAAAGGCTTACAAATCCTAAGTAGTAATTAACCATGATATAATAAAGATATAGAAATTTTAGACTATTGGATGAGTTTTAAAAAAATATGAGATAGGTTTTTTCTGTAAAAATAGGAAATGAGATGAACCTAGAAAAATAGGTAAACAAAAGTACATGTATGGCATGTAGATATAAATTTACTAAAAATAGTAACTATCTAAATTTTACAAATTGGTAAGCTACTTTTGTATAAAAAGATGTTTTTGAATATACCAACCTGAGTAAAAATACCTTTTAGGAATTATTAAATGGACCTATTTAGATGTTGAAATTCACCAATCAAAGAAGAATCCACTTAAAATCATAAGCATGTGAATCCCTTGTGATAGAGGAGGTAAAACCCTAGAGTAAAGCTTCATATCTAAAAATACATCATGACAAGTTAAAACCCTAAGAGCCTTATAATCCCTATATAAGAAAAAAATTACATTCACATGGATTGGGTTCACCAAATGTTTAACCCTAAAATGATCTAGGTGATCTTATTGATATCCCTATATTTTATTAAATTGGTATATATAAATTAAATGGCACAAGGGTGATAATTAAATTTATAGTAGGATAATTATATATTAAAATCGAATATATGCATATACTAAATTCATAAAATTGAGATAGTCTAAATATGGAAAGTACAACTAAGTTATGTATAAAAATGATAAGGAAGTAATATACTTAGTTGATTCTCATGCTAACACAATGTTAGATCTAAAATAAGTAGTAATAATGCTGGAAGATATTTTTATAATGGTCATTATTTTTTGGGTCTAACACTTTTGGTGCTCTAGATACTAATGTCAACATATGATGGTCGTGTCAACACTAAAGCTAGGTTTGACATAAGTGTCTTATATAGAATACCTACTAGAAAATGATGTAATTACCCATATACTTCTTATTTTATCTTCACCTTCACTCTTATGTATTTATATTTGGGTCATGGATAGTCACTCCTTATGACCCTAGTTCTCCATTTTTATAGTGACCTAGGGAAAAATAGGTTAGTGAGCACATGGTTTCAAGCTAACCCCAAAGACCCCACTATAAATTATAACTTCTTACATATCTAATACTCTTTAATAGGGCCTCAAAATCATGTATTTATCCCTTACATGTTGGCTTGTGTGGGAATCATGAAATATTTTGAAATCAAGTACAATAATGACCTAGCTTCTAACTTGGCAAATTAGAATCTTGGGCTACTTCATTAGTACTTTAGAGATTTATATGTGTTTTAATTATGAATATTATGTAAATATGGAAGATTTATTAAATTTAATTCTTGAAGAGTACTTTTAATAAGTTACATTGGTCTATTTGATCTTTTACTAGGTCTTGTAGGTGAGGAATGAATGAGGGTTGATCTTGTATTTATATCAATCTCTTTGGAGTAATAACTTGTATTAAATCACTTATGCCAACCATTAGGATACATATAATTTTAAAATTATATGTATTTAGGGCACTTAAAACTTACATCAAGTTAGGACACTAACATTGATGCTAATGTCTATCCCATACATTAGTGTTCAGGGAATAAAGAAACATGTGCAGGTTCAACACTTGTAGAGGTGATAAGTACATTTTGAGTATTTTTATAAAGAGAGAAGGTATATGTCATCAACATAATATTTTTTGGACTAATAGATAGGCCAAGGGGCACAATATAGAGTGGATGTGTGACTTGTAGAAGTGGGAAAGGTCTGGAGTTGAGAGGAACAACCAAGGTCTAAGTTTTTCCAAGTATAAAAGACTAAGGAATATAGTAAAGTAATTATTTTTTAATAAAAATACAAAATAAAAGTGCATTATATGGATCATGGCACCATTATTCAAGCTCATGAAGAACAACATATAATGTCACAAAATATTAAACATAAGAACAAGGGCCATATAAAATGGACATGAATATGTCACAAAAATTAAGGCCAAGATCCACATATAAAGAACATTAATAATTTTTCAAATAATGTAATTAAATATTTCACACACACAATATCAAGTGATGAAACATAATCAATCAATATCTAGCATAGCATGCAAGAAATTAATAGAATCAAATGAGCATAAAACAAGTGAAGACTAGTCTATACTATCTATATGTGTCAATGTCACATCATATCAAATTAACATATCCATTAGCACAATTTAAGATATTATTACTAATAAAAAACTTTTAATATATGTATCTCATTAACATATAAAGGTAATAAATATATATAACATGTGATACTATAACATGTATAATAAGATACCACTAACATAGGCATGTCCATTGGGTAGAATAGAATATAATATCTATGAATCCATGTATAATGTGTACGTCATGCATTAGACTCATATACCTCATGAAATTAATGTGTATGAAAAATAATATGATATCTACCAAACATGTGATAAATAACATATGCAAATAATTGAACTAACAACTCATGTCATGATAAGGTCTTGATTTTGTATTCTATGACAATATTTTGAATGTTTTTGTACTTCTAAAATATCTAAATTTTTTAAAAAAAATTAAATATTTATTTTTTTGGTATTTTTGCATTTTTAAATTTTTGATATTTACGATTTTTTTTGTATTGTTGTAAATATTTGAAAGAAACTACCCTATTATCCCATCAATTCAAGGACCAAGATGCATGATTGTTTTATATAATTGGAGGGTGACTTTTCATGAATGAAAAATAACATATAGAGATGAATTATAGTATGAAAAATAATCTAGTGTTGCACTATAACTATATTGATCATTTCTCATTGAATATTTTTTAAGATGTGTAACTCTAGAGTGTAGGATGCTTAGTAGAGTCTAATGTATGTTAGGATAAAATCCCATTGTCTATGTTCATTATGCAACATGTTAAACTATCTAGGTTACTACCTTGTGATACACTATAGAAGATGAATATATATTTTGAATATAAAAATATATATGATGTGAATCTTATTGTCTAGGAGAGTTACCACTCTACTTTGAATTGATTATATATAGATATTTTTCATAGGTGCAAAAATTATCTATGTAGTTATATCTTAAGTAGGTATAATAATTATATATGTGTGTTGCTCTTGAATAAATGAAATAATTATCTTTGTATTTGTGATTGAATAGGTGAAATAACTGACTATGGTTTTGGTGGGGGAGGAGGAGGAGGTACCCTTTATTGTAGAGGGTACTCATATCTAATTCCTACAACTTTTGAAACTTGATTATAATGTATATATTTGATACATTGATGTATTATGGATGGCATTATGTAGACCATCTATATCGAAGGGTGTCATAATAACATATCAAATACCCCTATCCTTGGTATGACTAATAATAGACTAGACATTATCTTTGAACAAATCTAAATAGGTATCACTATACTCTAAATATTATTATGTGTATGTCTATTGAATTATTTGACTAGTTTTGATAATCTTATAAATCTTGTTTTGTATACCTGAGAGTGCAAATAAGTGTCATTGTATATGCATTTTCACTTGACCCATTGTTCATGAAATTGTGTATATGTTTTTATTGATATAAGATCAATTAAAGAGTTTGAGTTTTTTTGAATCATCATTAAAAATCTCAATGCCATAAAATTAAATCAGAAAATGTGGTGTTGATGTGCATATAAATTTACCAACAATACATTATAGTGGTTTTCCATATTTATGAGGATAATGATGTGCATTGTAAGCATGGTGTGTCTTTGAGTTATCTATATTTTATATTGTCCATGGTTGTAAAAAGGTTAATTTATATTTTCATATTTTTATTTTTATTTATTTGTGGTCTAGCCTTCCTTTTATGTGTAATTAGATCAATAGTATTATCATCAATAAGATCTTATATCTCATGCCTTAGCCTATAACACTTATTTTTAGAATGCCCAATATATGTGGTAGTCACAATACATGTTAGTATTGAATCCCTTATGTTGAGGTTTAATCATATCAACTTCTAAAGGTGGAGGGAGAGATGTGAGATTAAAATCTAGTAATTCTTATAACAAGACATGATGAGGTGATGTTTGTAGATAAGGATTACAAAGTAGGTTAGTTCATGTGTTAGTAAGGAAAACCAATAATAAGCATAAAAAACCTAACATGATAAGCCCACTCACTAAAGGGGTGGTTTCAATGAAATCAATAAACTAATGAGGAAAGAAATACAAAAAATACCCTCCCAAAGTGGTTCTCCTTCAAATATGGTCCATAAATGTGTTTGTGCCCAAATTTAGTGTTCTAAGTCTTTGTCAATGCAGTTGGGTAAGTGCCTTCAACATCTCTTAAAGCACCAATAGCTTTGGATCCTTTATTGATCAATTTGAAGGAATTAGTGAAGCTCTTCTAGAAACATTTGTACATAGGTCATTTTCACCAAAAAGCTTCTCTTTTGTCTATGGTGGCTCATGTACTTATACTTTTCCAAAAATGTTGGGAATCAACCATGACTATTCATCCTGAGATCAAGATGTGCGGCCAAGTATTAATTAAATTTTGGAGGAAAAATTAATTAATACTTTGGAATAAGGGAGCATTAATAATACATGGGTGGCCTTAAACCTGGTATTTATCTCCATTAATGTTTAGTGCTTGACACCCTTTTGATGATGTCATGGGTGATGTCATGGCCTAGATATTTTGAATTATGAATTTACAATAATAGATATTTAATAAATTTTAATGGATTTTCTACTTAATCCCTTAATCCAATTTGATTTACTTAATGGATTTACTTATTATTTTTCAATTCTTAGAAATTGATCGCATGTTTAATCAAAATGGTCAAAAATGTCAATTTACTTGGTCATAATTTGAATAGAGTTGAATTAAAAGATGATAATAGTTTCAAATAATGTATTTAACCATTTATTGAGACATAAGCATAAATTATCAATTGCATGTGACATGTGAAAATGAATTCAAGAATTTAAATGGTCCAAAATGATAATTTTCTTGGTTGCAAACTTGATACAAAGTGAGTTAGAAGAAGATAATGATTGCATAAAATGCATTTCCCTATTTAGGGATACATGATCATAAATCAACACCTACACATGACATGTGTGGATGAATTAAATCATTTCAGTGATTTTGGTCTAGATTGTGTGTTGTTGAATAATGTCTTTCAAATTTGTAATTTTAGCACAATAATGATAAGAATTGGGTGTCTATGTTTTTCCCCTATTTGAGAAGGTGTGGTGAGAAATTTAATCAAATTAATAACTTTTAAAAGAATAAAATATCACTTATAATTATTATAATTAGAATAAATAAATTCTTTCTTGTTTCCACTAAATTTTGCATGAGTTATGAAGAAACGGGGTTATAAAAATGCCCCAAATAGTGTTTTGGGAAACTCATGATGCCCCCTCAAGATGAGGATATAAAAATTGAATATTTGATATGTTGGTCCTCAATTAGAAGAAAAATAATCACCTAATTCATCAAATGAGGATGAAAAATGGAGCAATCACAAGAAACTGGTTTGCAAAATGGATAAATAGGGTGACAATGAGCATCCCAGGAAGATAAATGGGGGAACAATAGGCCTTGGGGGAATTCTAAAAATTTCATATAAGTTTACCCTTTGGGGTTAAAATAATTCATTTTCACCCTCCACTATTGCTATCCAAATATCTGATAGTTAGGCATGAAAGAGCTAAGTATAATGGCTAATATCATGTACCATCAACACCTTGGGGAGCACATCCAAGAGTACCAATGACCACTAGGAAGTAGACATCAGTAGGTACCTTTTTGGGTTTTTAAATTTTTCATATAATGTATTTATTACTAATTATAATTAGGGATTTAGGAAATATTAACATTTAAATAATTTTGAAAATGATGAGGTCATTAATGAAAATTGTGGTTTTTCCACCAAAAATGGCAAGATCAAGGGATTTTTAGTGGGATTGTGGGCTAAAATGGTGAGGTCATGGAAAAAATAGAAACCTCACCAATTTAGAATAAAATCACCTATTAAATGGTGAATTTTCCAAGTCAAA
>JARHVA010001828.1:2290000-2345000 GCA_037957365.1 Torreya grandis | reverse complement strand
CGTAAAATGATGATAGCATATCAAAAGATAGGGATGATGTTCCACAATCATGATAATGTCAATAAAAAAAGATGTGCAAGTATGAGAGTATGGTTTAGGCTAAACCCACACTAAAATATGATATGTAAGCATGTGCCCATGAATTGGGTTCATAATGCTTACTATGTCTAAGGCTAAGAAAGAGAATGAGGTCACAAAATGGTGAGAGCATAAATAAATCCTAGTGTTAATTAATCCATCAAATTCAAATACATAATCATCACAAAATGATGATAGCATATGGCTAAGGCCAATAATAATGGGAAAACTAAAGGATAAGTGGTTACTTATGAAATATCTAGGTATCCCAGAATTCTTAAGGCAAAGAAGTGGTCAAAAAAGAAAGGAAGGTGTGACTAAGATAACCCAAGATACCCCATGTATCCAGATGTTACCTACATAGTCCATGTGGACCTTAGGCTAATGTAGTTCTCCCAAAAATGGGAGTAAATATACCAAGGTGGTCTAGAAATAAAAATGAATAGAAAAGATGACCCCCCCCCCAAAAAAAAATTTGATGACTTTATATTTTTCATAAAAATTCTCATCCAATTTTCATGATTTTAGGATTTTTAGGATTTTCTATATCTTTTACAAATTTTTTTTGTAATTTTAAGGGTATCTCAACTCAATTGAGAATGACGAGATGCCAAATGGTCCAACATACAAAATGGTGATAGCATGGCTTAGGTTGCTCTCAAAATGACAAAAATGTTCTAACTTAAATTGCTCACAAAATGGTGAGAGAATTTGTGAATCAAAATGACCTACAATGAATGAAAAAAACTAATGATCAAAACAAAAATGAAACTCACCTAGAAGATGACATGACTTTGAAAACTCCCGTGAAGATTTTAATCCTATCTTCATGAACTAGCAATGTTTTTGGTCTTTTGTTTTATATTTTTCTAATATCTTTGTGTTTTTGGATAAAAAATAGAAAAATAATATGAACAAAGGTATAGGGGACCACTTATCCTAGGAAATGCACTTCCACAGGTAAGAGTTCAAATGATAGCTAAACTAACTACAATTTGAAACAAACCCTAAATGCATACATAATGTTGGTGAATCATAATCAAGATCATAATTATTGAGGGGCACAAAATTAGATTAATCTAAGTGAAATTAAGATTAGTCTAGGTATAGTGGAATAGAAATGGTCCAAGTTACAATGGTCTAGGGTAAAATGGTTTAGGTTACAATGGTCTAGGATATAATGGTCCAGATTACAATGATCTAGTGTACAATGGTCCAGGTTACAATGGTCTAGGTTAAATTGCTTTAGGTTACAAGTATGATGAAAAAAATAAGCAATTTGGCATATGGTACCCCCAAGTAAGTTATTTTATAAAAATGGTTCAAAAGGTTTTCAAGCATAGAAACATTTGAGATGTACAATATTAATTGATTTTAGGAGCTATTCTCCTTCTAGAGTAACCAAAATTTATGCCCCTAAACCATAGTTTATTGTAACTAGGTATGGGCCCAACTATATACACCCTAAATTGGTCAAGAAACCACACATATCATGTCTTTTCATAGTTCTTTCAGAGGAGAATCTAATTGGATAATATGATCTTTGTTCACATTTAGTCATGTCTTTCATTTTAGTCATCTTGGTCTTGTTTCAAGCTTGAGTCACTTTTTAACCTATTCCCAGTCATCCCGAGCATTTCAAATGATCATTCCACCTCATCCAAGTTAGGTTTTTTCATGCTTCTTCCATCCCACCTAGTCCCTGGCCTATAGGATAAGAGTGTTAGGATTGGACTACATCACTGGAACCCATGGTGTCTAGTTTCTAGCACTCTTGTCTAAAGTTAAATTGAGCCTTAACGGTCAATTTCTTCCAATGGATGAGTCTTACTCTTTTTATTTTCTTCATCCCTAAGTTTTCCAATGTTGGCCAAATTTAAATAAAACTCCCAAATTTGAAATGATGAGTCTCTTATATAAAGGACTCCATACAGAATTTTTATTTAGTACTTATTATTTTGGTACATTAGACATAATAAAAATTAGTCAATAGTATGCTTAGCATCCTTCATCACACATAGACTTGCATGCTTGATTAAGGAAGGGCCTAAGCAAAAGTCATTCTTGCATCTATCATGCACATTGATTATGTGCATTCCCTAAGGAAGAATTACATTTGATCTGAGACCCTCTCTTAAGGGTTAATGTAGTCAATAGTCAAGAAAGTAAGGGTTATATATTGTGTGATCATTCTTCCCTTAACCTAGTTCTTTTCCACCTTTTGCTTTTGATGTATTCATTGTTTGCATGTGTGTAAATGGATATATTTTAGATATTTAAATGGACCTATAGTGAGATATTTTGACTTTCATCCCTCAAAATTTGGTACACAAGCTCACACAAACTTGGTGAAAAAAACCCAAAAATAATAGATCCTAAGGACAATAGTGCCAGGGAAGGACTACAGTGCTAGATAACTGGGTGTCTTATTTTGGTGCTCTTTTCCAAATAGAAAATGAAAGCCATATTCAGATCTTTTATAGTGTCTTAGTCCTACACCTCATTTACCAACCCTTGGATCATTCATTTTAGCTCAATTTTAGATAAGTTTATTATTCTTCCTCTTGTAAAATTACCTATTAAAATTTTTTTTTTTTTCCCCATTAAACTATATTTTTCTTATTATTCAAAACCATTATTATTTAGGATCTAAACACTATATTCCAAAAAATAATAAAATATTTTGGTGAACCTAACTTACTTCGAACAAACCTAAAACCCTAACTACACTTAGGGTTTTTCTTTCATATTTTGTGCAAAAATTTAATTTATAAATTTTGATTTTTGTATAAATTTTTGTGCATTATTCCTATTCAAAATTATTATTATCTCTTTGATGCATGCAGTTGGTGAATTACAACACCAAATGATAATTTATTGCATATTATAAAATAACTAAATTCTTCTCTTACACCTCTCCCTAGCAATGATGGAAGTGATAATGAATATGATAGTGAGCATGCTAATGAATATGAAAATTAGAGTGATTATGAACAATATTACATATATGATAACAATTATTTTAATTATGCACATAGTGAATAAGAATATGCATCTCATGTTTCTAACCCTTCTCTCACTCCTCTCAAACATAATGCTCTTCTAAATGTTGTTTCTACTTCTATGAATGATTCTATTTCAAATAATGAACATTTTAATTCTAATAGCACATCTTCTATTCAATTATAATGTGATTCACTAAAACATAAATATACCAATGAATCTCCCAAGCCACCCCTCACTATAGTATAACCTAGTTCTCACTCTTCAACTAATGAGAATGGTAGCCCACATCCCTCTAGTAAGGTCTAAGTTACCATTACTCCCAAGGTTCAAGTGATCACACCCCCTCTTTATGATCCAATTTCCAAATGTAGCATATCCATGGTTAAAATTAACAATCAAATTCAATAATGAAACTAACCACTTCAAGATACTAATGTGCCATCCTAGGAGATTATCTCTTTGATGCATGCAGTTGGTGAATTACAACACCAAATACATCTCCTTACCTTGGAAAAGGGGATCATAAGTCTTGGATGGATGCCAATGATCTACATGGTAACCCTATTATTAAGACATTCATAAAAGCTTCATTGCCTAAGCATTTTTAGATACCATCATTATCACACTTTAATGGAATTAGATATCCATTCATACACCTTCAGTTCTTTCAAAAGGCTTTGCTATCTCATGCTAGTACTCTGATTCTACTCAAGTTATTTAAGTAGACATTAGTAGGGGAAGCACATAATTGGTTCTTTCATCTTCTCCCCATTGGTTCATTACACACATATGATGACTTAGAGGAGGAATTTATTAGATATTATATCGTAAACATGGGCCCTCATGTTACATATGAGAAACTTGCCACACTGCATTAGAATTCTTTAGACCTAGTTAGTGAGTATATCTTAAGATTCAAGGCTCATATATTAAGGCTGATATATAAACCAACAAATTTAGAGATTCAATATATCTTTATTAAATGGCTTCACTAACCTCTCCTTGAGCATCTACCATATCATATAGAGTCTTACTTCAAACACTTGTGCTATACAGTTTTATCTTTGAAAAATAAATTGGGATTGATTGAGGTAGATTCAGTTGATCATATCACTCTAGAATTCATAGCATCATCTTTAGCTATATCTCCTAGCACTCAACATCCACCATGTCCTAAACAAGATAGGAGACCACAACTAGAAAAGCAACTAGTCAAGAATAAAGACCTAATTTCGTGAGCATAACCTATAGTATGCACTATAGAGAATAATAGCAAGGCACCACTATAGTTTGATTCATAACAAGATATACCATATAACATATTATCATCACTACTATATAGGAGGTTAATCACACTACTTTCTACTCATCAACAAGATCCACATCTTTTACATAGACAACCACAATTTCCCTTTTGTAATTATAATCATATCCATGGACATAGAGATAATGATTGTTATGGACTCAGGTATTACATTACTAGATATGTTGATAATGTCATCATAGCATTCATATAGGGGGCACCGACATCTGCTCAATCATGGAACTATAGACCTCATTCCTCCATGACTGAGTTATCCTAGAACATTCCTTTACAAGAATCATCAATCACTCATTGTGAGAGCAATGTAGGACTTAAGACAAAATCTCATAGGAGATATCTTATGACACTACCTTAGAAAGTTTGGAAACCAATATAGTAAGAAAAACCTACACATAACACTATAGTTAGAGGAATACATAGTGGAGTTCCATATACATATCCCATAGAGTCACAGACACCACAAAAAAGTACCACTCATGAGAAATATTCACTATAGGTAGATGTTTTGGGTCCTATCTCACATAACAATCCACTATGGTTAAGATTAAATGACCCTACACCATAGATTACTGCTCATGAAAAATATTCACTATGACTAGATTTTTTGGGTTCTATCTTAGGTAGCAATCTATTACGATTATGATTAAATGAACCCTAATCATAGGTTTTAGATCCATCTTGATGTATTGAATATTCATACACATCACAATAGATGCCATCGGGTATATGATTATAGAAAACTAAGTTTTCTTCATAGCACACAATTTTATTTTCATAACTAATAAAGTTAAATTTTATAGAATCTCCATGCACAACTATAGGTAGTACACAATAGATAGTATTAGATACATAGCACATTCCTACATAGCATGACCAGTATGGGAACTTGTTCAGTTGGTTGACAGGGTTTACATAGGGATATAACATAGGATACCACACCATACAGTCATACTTGTTTTAGTTCATAAATCTTCTCTTAGTATGGAAATAATGGAGCCAAAGGTCTAGTTAACCTTTGTATTCTTGAGCCACTTTCAAGGAAGTGATATGTACATAGTGATATCTTACATCCCCCTACTAATAACTAACATTCCAAATTCTAAATATCCATCCATAAACAAACCAAGTTATCTAAATCCAAACCTTACCAATATACTTTTTTTTCCTTCTAATTTCAAACCAATCTACTTTACCAAATCAATTTTACAAATTACAAAACCAAAAAAAAATTCTTACATATAATTACAATTCAAACCTAAAACAACACATCCAAACATATCATGAACAATGTAATCATATCCCAACTACCATTTTACCAAGCATATGCAAATTCAAAATCAATACCATATCAACTATTTCTAAATCAACCACTCATAATCAAAATACCAGTATATTCCAAAATCCATAACACAATTTGCATGAGTAAAAAATCAAAATAACATCTATATATATAATGTAGTTTTCAAAACATATACATCATATCAAAATACAATCAATCATGAATGGGCATCATGCCCTAACTCTCAATCTCACTCTCTCCTCCAGTACTAGTCCCATAATCTAGTCTATCAATCGATGGCCTTGTACCTCCTCAACCTACTGAATGCCTCTTACAATGGCTCTCTCACTCAAATAATCAACCATGCTCCTCATGTAAGTCTACATACCATATTTGAATATCCATTTACTCATACAAAATCTAAGAACTCACTGATCCATAATCAGGTGGAGGTATCTTATCCTATCTAGCTTAGCCCTTAGTTCATCTCTCTCTAGCTTCCCTAACATATGCATCCATAGCTAGAGAATCCTATCAAATAAATGAGTATAAACACCAGCCATAACTGTCCCTCTCTCTATCAAACCCTCCTTCACAACATCATCAAGCACATGTTGTGTAATCTCACAAAATGTAGACGCAATAATAGTCTCCAAATACTTGTCATCTCTACCACCTACCCCAATAGGTGCCTCATCCTAAGAACTTCCCATGCCAATTGCACAAAAATAGAAAACACTATATTAAACATACACTTTCAAAAAAAACTAGACCAAAACTTGAACTTGTGTATAACTCAAGCATAATCAAAACTTACCTCCCATCATGTGAATCAGAGTAGGATCCTCATACTCAGGGGCATCCCCTCCATCAACAGGATACATTGGAGCCACCGATGCCTCACCCACCATGTGGTATATGCCTCTATGCAACCAACCTCATCTACATCAATACTATCTATAGTTTCATCCCATGCATCCAAAGGTAGCAATGCTAACTTAGCTTCAGTAGGCCTACCATAAGTTCCTACTTTGACTAGTGCATGTGCACTCCTCTGATCTGAGCAACAATTCAGGTGACAATTTGGATGATGGGTCCACCCCAATTGGTGATGGAACTTTTGGGAGCCATAACTTTTGCACCGTAGCTCCAATTGACTCGTCGTTTAAACTATTGGAAAGCTAAGAATGAGGATAACATAGTGAGATGGAATTGAGCTTTGCTCAATGAAGTTTTACCCCTAAAAACCCAATGAAAGTTCCCTAAATTTAAATTTTAGTAGTGTAGTCTAAAAATAGTAAGTTTCTAAAAATAGTAATTCCTTGAATTCTATAATGTTGTAACACATGGAAGTCAGACCATTTAATATCCCTCATGATTGGTGACCTTCCACATTCTCCTCCCACCCTCAAAACATGTATAAAATGAGATTTAGCCTAAAATGGAAATTAGACATCTCTTCTCAGAGATAAGCATATGTTTGGGTCTACAAATTTTGATCAATAAAACATCTCTTCTCAGAGATAGCATTATTTTGAATTGTCTTGTCATGTTTCTTGAATTATCTTTCAACCAAAGATTTGATTTTTGGATCATCCTCACCCACACCCACATTATTAGGGGCACATCTTGTGGAAGCCCAAACTATCTAGTCATGTGCTCATACTGAAATTGCTCATACACTCTAGGCTAGTGGTCATGTCACCAATAACTAACCTTCATATACCACAACTATACTCCATCCTTAAGTCACCCAATAAATCCTCTATAGGGCCTCTATATGATATCTTGAGCCACCTATATATCTAACACTCATCTATAGTGATCCATTTTAGAAGACCTGATAGCCAATGAACTCATCCAATACTCCCCATATGGTTTTGGAGGTGCCTACCTCTCTCTCGATAATCCCATCAGCCATGTGACCATTATGTGCCTATAATCCCAATAGTGAAATAAAGTAACTTTACTCAAACCACCATTGAATGCCTCATGAGTAAACCTATAAGGTCCCTATATAAGTGGCCAAGCATAGTCCTACCCCATGTGGACATAGTTCTATATACCTCTACATTGTGTACAATAATATGCATCTTATATGCAATTGACACCCCATTCCCATCCACTATAATAAATGAAGATAACAAGATTTCCAACCACTTCTATAGACATGAAACACTCAACCATACAATAATCAACAATAGTACATCACTATCACTACCTCTCTAATGTATGCCTAAGGGCACACTAGTGAAATATAAGGACACATGATCAGTAGCATCTGCACCCATGTCATCCTACAAAGTCACATTCCATCCACTAACTAAAAAATGCAAAATATGGTACACATCTTCCAGATTAATAGTCATCTCTCTAGTAGGAAGCCAAAAAGTATAAGTTTCTACATTCCACCTCTCACATAAGGTGGTAATCAAATGCCTATCCCAATACCTAGTTTCTAGGTCACACACATGACCCAACCCTACCCTATCCATCATAACCCTCTCATCAGCTAATAAAGGAAACAATCTCAGAGTCTCCATCATCTAACCTCTATGAAACTCCCTCATCCATACATCACCCTGTGAAACACTAGAAAATAACATATATATTAGTTAACCATGACAAATCAATAGCCAAGAAAAATTAAATCAACTAAACTAAGCATCAACCCAAAAAATATAGCCTCTAAGACAACACTAAGTACAAGACAACAACATTGGATAGGAGTACTACAACCTAGATAACAGCATTGGAGCCTAGACATCAATGTTGGAGGATGGATAGGAGCATTAAATCTAGTAATTTTTTTTCCAAATACTCTTAAAATAGCTCAAAAACATATAAAAAAGGCTTACAAATAGGCAAAAATAATGAATTTTAGCTACTTACCAGGGTAACCTCCCCACCAGCCTCAATCTAGGCTACTAACTAATCAAATTGGGTCAAGGTAGGTGCTCATCTCCTTAGCATATCTCCTACTCTAGATTTCAAAATCTCAAACTACTTAATGTGCAAATGAATCAAGAATCAATCCAACTTTCCTATATCAAATAATTTTTTCATCTAAAAGTGAAATACCATTTTTCCTATAACTTCAACCTCATATCTCTATTTTACAAACCATTTTGTTCTATGAAACCGTGGTGAAAACACCTTCGATATTGAGCAAGCATTCATATCTTACTACATAATTTTCCTACTATGGAAAACACATCTCTATATTTCTGTTATGTCTAGATACACAAATTGGTCCCTACTAATAAAAAACTTGTTCTAATTTCAAACAACCTAGTCTAAACAATCAATCAACTTCTCAAATCAATTTAAACTATAAAAACTTTGTTCTTAGTATTACACCACTATTCATAACTTTTGGCTCAATCTCATCTATTAAAAAATTTGTCCCTTTCCCCAAAAGGGGGGACATCATTCCTACTATTCCTATTTCATATACTTACCTAACACACCTATCCACTCTCATATATGGATACACCATAGTTCTTACACCTTTAGCAATCAGATTATTAGATTAACCTCAAATCTATAGAAATATATAGTTATTCAGACTACATGGGTCACTCAACATGTTTTTTACACCTTTAGTAGTTATAATTATTAGATTTAGCTCATATTGGTCAAAATATATAGTGATTAGATCACATGGGTCATTCAACATTACTCAAAACATTTAGAGGGGCATACCTTTAATTTACAAATACATAGATTAGTTAGATATATAGTGGTTTAGATCATATGGATTCATAGTGACTTCGATATAGATTTAGACCAAATATCAGATTTGGGGGGCATGTACATCATTACATGTCTCACACATATAGATTCATATAGCATGATAGATATAAACCAAATAGTAGACCATAGGCATAGTGCTGAGCACATTGTTTTGATCTCTAGTTTTGCACATGGAGCATGAAATTATAGCTCATATCACATGTGGTTATACAGATTACCAGACTATACATATGCATTACTCACATACTAGATTTAGGGGCATGGCATCATGTTCTTTATCATCTAGGATTATACAGATTGGAATAGAAAGACATGCCACTTCTTATTACACATTTACAAGAGTTTTAGATTACACCCAGCTATACCTAGGTTGTCACTAGGTTGGATTGTATAATCATCTATAGTAGTTGGTCTATAGAATTACCCAGACCTAGGCTATATAAGTTTTTGTGGGATAGAGGTCAGATATTCATTTTGGACCTTTGAGCACTTGTTAGTTCCAATTTAGATTATTTAGAGTGGGATTATGATAGATTTTTCTCTTCATAGCATAAAAATTCTATACACACAATCTAAATTACATTATTTTATGTGTGATAGAGGGAAAACATTGGTCTTGGGCCTCTAAGAATTTCTCATTTCTATTTAGATTCAGTATAGGGGGCATCCATTTTAGGGATTCATTCTTTCTCTAGGGACTATTCAGATTCAATATAATGGGCATCTATTTTGGTGATTCCTTATTTCTCCAAGCACTATTCAGTTCTCCATCTACTTCCCTGGCCAAGAAGTTGGACCCTTTTTTAGCACACTTATATCCACGTAGGTAAGCTCAGGTACACATATTCTTTTTTTCTTTTTCTCTAGTAATTCATTTCATTGCATCACTAGATTAAAATGGGGGTGAATGTATATTCCTTTCATTAGAGACTCCAACTGGAGAATATGAGATTTGTTCACATTTAGTCATGTCTTTCATTTTAGTCATCATGGGCTTGTTTCAAGCTTGAGTCACCTGTTTACCTATTCCCATTCATCCCAAGATTTTAAAATAATCATTCCACCTTAGCCAAGTCAATTTTTATATGCTTATTCCATCCCCCCTAGTCCTTAACCTATAGGATAGGAGAGTTGGAATTAGACTATAGTTCTGGAACCTATGGTGCCTAGTTTCCAGCACTCATATCCAAAGTCAAATTGAGCCTTAATAGTTAGATTCTTCTGCTAGATGAGTCTTATCCCTTTTCTTTGCTTCATCCCTAAGTTTTCTAATGTTAGACAAATGAAAATAAATATTTCAAATTCAAAATAATGAGTCTCATATATAAAGGACTACACAAGGAATTTTATATCTATCACTTACTATTTTGGCACATTAGACATAATAAAAATCAATCAATAGTATAGCTTTGCATTCTGAATCACACATAGACTTGCATGCTTAATCAAAGAAGGGCCTAGGTAAAAGTCATTCTTGCATCTATCTTTTGCATTGATTATGTGCATTCCCTAAGGGAGAACTACATTTGATTTGAGACCGTAGCTTGAGGGCTAATGTAGGCAATAGTCAAAATAATAGAGGTTCTAGATCATGTGATCATTCTTCCACTAACCTAATTTCTTTCCCCCTTTTACTTTTGATTTATTCATTTTTTACATGTGTGTAGATAGATACAGGGTTTTTGGAGATTGAAATAGACCTACAATGAGCTTTGTTATCTTCCAACCCTCAAAATTTGGTACACAAGCTCACACAGACCTGGTGAACAAAACCTAGAAAGCTTAGATCTTAAGGACAATAGCATCAGGGAAGGACTACATCACTAGACACTAGGGTGTCTTATTTGATCACTCCTATCCAAATAGAAAATGAAATCCAAATTTAGATTCCTGATAGTGTCTTAGTACTTCACCTCATTTATCATCCCTTGGATCATTCATTTTAGATTGATTTTAGATAATTTTATCATTCTTCTTATTATAAAATTACCTATTAAAAATCTATATTTTTCCCCATTAAACTAGATTTTTCCTATTGCTCCAGAAACTTGTTATTTAGGATCTGAACACTAGATTCCCAAAAATAATAAAACACAAACCAATTGGGTTAAAAATTACCCTTATTCTTACATTTAGCATTAGTATTCTCTTGATTTTCTTTTAGGACCAAGTCAACATCTTCAAACTCTTGAGGGAAGATACATTTGTTATAACTATGATGCAACCTATTTTGATATGGTCTTAAATTATCTATTGGACATAAATTATTTCCATTAAGAAGTTCTAACTATTTCAACCTATAAATTCTATAGTCTTCATCATCAATAACATGTTGTAAAGATACCCACAATGAGGGTAACTCAATCTCAACTAGGATAATATCCTATATGCCAAAACCTAGAGAATATGAGGTGGATCATGTAGGGCTATGATGAATAATATGGTAGGCCTAGAGGGTAGGAATTATTTACAAGTGCCAATTATGGCCAGTGTGATTGATAATCTTCTTAAGGATTATAAAAATGGTTTTATTGGACACCTCAACTTGATTATTGCCTTGTGGGTTGTATGGTGTGGATTTATTGTGTTTGATTTTGAATAGGGTATAGAGGGTTTTAACATATTTCTTAAAAAATGAACCACCATTATCGGATATGATTTAGGTGGGGATACCATAATGATAGATGATATGGTAATGGATAAACTTATTGATTTACTTCTTAGTTATGTAAGTGAGAGGAATGGCCTCAATCCACTTAGTAAAGTACTCCATAGTAGTAAGAATGTGTTCATGACCATCAGAGGATGTTGGGTTTAATTTCCTAATGAGATCAAGACCCCACATAGAAAATGACCATGGTGTAGTAATCAACTTTAAAGGCAATGAAGGTGTGTGTATTAGATTACCATGTTGTTGGTAAACAACACACTTATTGACATATTTTCAAGCATTTGTTTCCATTTTGGGCCAGCAGTATCATGCTCTAAGGAGTTAATTATAAAGGACTATGCCACTAGTGTGGACCCCACACATTATTTCATGGACCTCTTTAAGCACTAATGTTGATTCTCCTGAAGATAAATAATGAAGAAGAATTCCATCAAATCCCATGATAAAATGTGTTTCCAAGGAGGGTATAATAGGCTACATAATGAAGGAAAAGTTTCTAACAATTTTTTAAAAGGCCAAGAGGAAGAACATGGTCATGAAAATAGTTATATCTTGGTACTAAGGAGGTTCAGTTGGGATATTGCAAATAACAATGGTAGAAACTCTCTTTGAATTTGGTAATACATGAGTAGGTCGTAGAAGGTTCTCAATGAGAAATTAATACTCTTTAACATTGCTGACAACTTTTAACATGGACTTAATTATTTCCATTGCATTGACTATGTGGTTATGGACCTATGGAACCTATTTAAATTGTAATGACTTGAAATGTGGCTTGAGATTGTCCACAATATGCTTGTAGGGTACATGTTTTTCATCACTAGTCTTATACTAGTTTGTAGTTTGATTAATTATTAACTAAGAGTCACTAAAAATCATTATCTTCTAGATATCCCATTGTATTTCAAGAGGAAGTCCTATAATAAGGGTTTCATATTCATCCATGTTATTGGTACAATGGAATATGATATGAAATGCCTTGGGGATGATGTTTCTTTATGGTGTAACCAGTAAAATTTCAGCTCTAGATCCATGAGATGTGAAGGATCCATCAAAATATAATTTCTAGTGTTCACATTCATGATCCAATTTCTCTAGTGTCATAATAGAGTCGTGTAAAATCAAATTTAAGGGGTACAATATCTATGATAGGAGCTTCAACAAGTTAATATTTAATGACTTGTCCCTTAATAGCTTTTTAATTCTAGTACTCAACATTAAATTCACTCAATAGCATAACCCATTTAATTTATGTGGCCTGTAAGAGTTGCTTTAGATAATAAGTACTTGAGAGGTTCCACCTTAGAAATGACAATAGTCTTATTATTCACTATGTAGTGCCATAAATTTTGGGAAGTGAACACCATTACCAAACAGGATTTCTCAATATGTGAATAGTTATGCTCATGTATTACAAGTGTCCATCTTAGTTATTAGACCACATGTTCTTTACCTTGTTCATCATGGTGGGCTAAAAGTGCCCCTAGTGCAAGTTCTATTATTAATAAATAAATAAGCAATGGATTGCCAAGTGTTAATAATCTCAATACTAGAAAGTTGGCTAGGTGTGTCTGTTTTTTCAAATACTTGATAACATTCAATATCTCTCTAGTATGTGACACCTTTATTCAATAGGTGCATAAAAGGATGGCACCTATCTACTAGATGTGATATGAGCCTACGAATAGATTAGTTTTTTTCCTATAGGCTACTAAGCTATTTTAGAGTGGAAGGTGGAGGAATTTCCATGATGGGATTGACATTAGTGGTATCCACTTCAATCCTTTGTGATACAGTAAATCCTCGCAGTTTGCCCAAAGTAATGCTAAAGATGCATTTATTATGATTGAGATCAACCTTGTATTCATAAACTCCCTCAAATATTCTTTGTAGAACATCATGATGTCTAGCATGGGTTCTTAATTTTACTAAGATGTCTTCAACATAATCCTCAATTATATCATGCATCATGTCATGGAATATGATAGTCATGGCACTTTGATAAGTGGCACTAGAATTTTTCAAGTTAAAAGGCATGACTTGGTAATAGAATGTCTCCCATGGTGTGGTGAACATATGATGGTCCTTTGGTGTTATCTTGATTTGGGTGTACCTGGATAAGATGTACATGAGGGACAACATCTCTTACTCTATAGTTTAGTTTAAAATCATGTCAATGTTTGGTGGAGGGAAATATTTCTTATAACATGCTCGGTTTATGTCTCTAAAATTAGTACACAAGTGTATGCCTTGTGGGTTTTTTTTTACTAGGACTATATTTGATATCCATTCATAGTACTCTAATGATCTTATGAATCCATCTCCCAATAAGTTATCTAGCTCTTTTTCACTAATATGGAAATACATGGCTATATTTTCCATAATTTTTACTTGAACAATTTAGCATCTAGATGTACTAAAATTTAGTGCATGACTAAGGTAGGGTCTAGTCCTGGCATGTCTGAGTAATCCCATGCAAATATATAAATAAAATCCCTCAGAATAATTATAATATAATCAAATTATTCATTAGTTATGAATGCACCTACAAAAATGATCTTAGGATCTTCATAGTTGTAAGGTTTACCTTAGTCATATTCTCTACAAGGAATGTGGAACTATCTTCTAGAATATTAGGTAATGTTTGATATTGATCCTCTTCTACAAGTCTCGATTGTGAGTCCCAAGGATCATCTATATACATGTAAGATGAATTTGAGTTTGACTATTCTGGTAATGGCCAATAGACAAATTTATTAGGAAAGTCAAGAGCAAGAGACTTAAATACTTTATGTTGTTTAGAAGTGATAGTGGAATTGGCTGTAAAGCTTGGACTTAGTGAACACTGCACTTCCTATAGAGATGAGCAAACTTCCCCATCTAAGATCACCTAAAATAGGTTTTGACTCGAGGTCTTGTATTTATATTTACTATTTACCTGACTAATGAGTGCCTCAAAGAGATTTTAACCCAATATATTGATGTTTTTTCTATTTTATGACCAAGGAAGTTTGCATGCTTTCCAAAGTAGGTGACAAGGTACAATGAGAATTCAAAACCTTATTTATGATCACTAAATGGAAATATATATCTAAGGACCATATAATCTACAATATATTCCTCATTATAAAACTCATCTAAAGGTATAATATAACTATTTTAGTCCTAATCAATAATCTCAGGATGGCAAAGGGTAAGTAGGTAATGAGTTGTGATGGCCATAATGGAATTGGAATCATATAGGTTGATATCAACTAGCTCATCATAGGAATTATATTGGGAAATTATGTCACTACAATAAGTTTTTTCATCAATCAAGAAAGATAAATCACTTTTAAAATACATGAGGTCACCCCTAGGTGGTATAAATCAAAGGCCTTGGTTCTGAGTAGGTTTGCTAAGAAATAGAAGTTTAAGAATACATTGCTCTCATGGCCCCAAACCTTTACCTATATAGTCCAAACTAACCATAATTCAATTAGGAGTAGGGTATTTAGGATTTTAAAAAAAATTGGTGAGGCTATCAGTATAAAACCAATCCCCTTTAGTAATGGCTTCTCAATCTTAATTTGGTGAAGTCTCTAGTACAAATACCATTGGTTGATTCTTTAGAGGTGTGTTTTTATTCTACAAAATCATGTTTAGCCTGTTAGGGCTTTCAAAAGGTTTGGATATTCCATAGGACTTGGGATATTTGGGAAACATTCCTATATGAAAATCATCTTTCATATGGTATGTGGAAATGCCTATGTCCTTAATAGTAATTTGGTTTGCAATAGATACAAGAAATGGATCGACTTAAGTGGAAGCAAGATCATTAGGGTTGATATAATTGGATTCAAGAGGTTCAAAAACTATGGCTTTATTTTTCTTGGATACAAATTCAAAACTAGGGCAATAATTATAATTCTTATATTTAGCCTCTAAGTGCTTATAATATTGGTATGGCTACATATCAGCATAAATAGTGACCTCAACCCTAGAATGGGGGAATTTGAGGCATTGATGGAGGGTAAAAGGGTAACTCATAATTTATGGATCTAAAGATGTCTAAGAAGTAAATTATATGGAAATTTAATGTCTTTGATATAGCACAAGGTATCATGGGTTACATTCCCAACAATAATTAGAAAATAAATGATCCCTAAAGACTCTTTTTCAGCATTATCATATGCTTTGATTGTGATTATTTTTGGCTACATGTATTTGGTTGTATATCCCAGCCATTGTATCAATTTTAACAACACTAGATTTATCCCTAAACAATTATCTATACTAACTTGATTGATATTGTGATGTGCTATAACGACCTCGATATACAATGGATTATTATGGCTAAGACCAAGGGAAGACATATCTCATTGATCAAAGGTGAGTTTTTGGATTGTAAATATATGTCCCATGAGTGTTTGGAATTGGCTAAGGTTAATGTCCTCAAGAATAATGGACTATTGGAGGACATCATTTAGTATGGTCCCATGAACTTATGATGTATGAAAGAGATCTAGAATAGAAATTTATGTAGATGTTTTATTTAGTTGTTCATGAATACTATATGGTTTCTCAACAGTAGGGTGAGAAGGTTTGGCCTTAGCTGGCATAGTGTTTAGTTTAGGATTGGAAGGCATAGGGTTAAAATTTGGCTTAGTAGTGGAAGAATGCAAAGGGACTTGAAGGGTAACTCATGAGTGTTTATTTATGATTGCACAATTTTGATTCAATGGGGAATTATCATAGTTAAAAGAATTGGGTTGTGGTCCATGAATAGTAACCCACAAAAATTGAAGCATAATAGAATTTATTGAACTTAGTGAAGCCTTACTTGAGGAAGAAGGTGACAACCATAAAATAAAGGGACCAATGATTCAAAAAGATTTAAATGGTACATGGGATTTGACTATAATGGTGGAAATGTGATTACCAAAAATACACCCCACTCTATGATTATAATCATATGGAATAGTACTATAGCCTAAGTTATTGGCTTGGGTATCATGATCTTGATTATGAAGATGTTGATTCTATTTCTATCCTTATCCTTGCTAATATTGGCCTTACCCTTTGTTTAAATTATTTCATTTTTATTTTAACTATTATTGGGAAATGGGTCTTTGTAAATGCTCATATCCTAATTAGTGTT
Organism: Torreya grandis; assembly: GCA_037957365.1. Classification (NCBI taxonomy): domain Eukaryota; kingdom Viridiplantae; phylum Streptophyta; class Pinopsida; order Cupressales; family Taxaceae; genus Torreya; species Torreya grandis. The sequence goes on along the minus strand of JARHVA010001828.1, from coordinate 2,327,746 downwards.
CTATACTTATTATTTTACTTCAATCTCTTTGCTCTCAATCAGGTCTTTAATGAGATTTCTCAATTATACACATAAATAAATGGCATGGCCAATAACATGATAGAAATCATAGAACTCATCCTCATGATACCAATCAATTATGATTTTATCTTTAGGAAATGGTTTCAACATAGGCCATATGATTAAATTGGTTGTAACTAGCTTCTAAAATATTACCTCAACATGTTCTCCTAGCTTGTTGAATGGTCTATATTTTTTTAATTCTCTATGTGGAGGATCTCTCTACAAAGTAGGTGGTGGATTAGGTTGTGTATTTTGGGCCAGAAGAGCCTGAACTATTTTCACATGTCATGACTCTATTACTGCATTACCCACCATGTTATTTTTATTATTAAAACCTTTAAGTTTCTTTGTAGTATTATCTTTAACAGGTGTTTGAGTCTGATTCAATGTTTGGGCCTATGAATATATTTTCATTAGGACTCTAGTAAAAAGTTATTTTTTTAATTTTCACACCCTTATTAATTATTTATTTGAATGTTTTGTTACAATAAATTCTTATATTATGGGCCACCTTAGGTTGTAGGTTCTAAAAGTGACAACTAGTTTTCTATGACAAATTATGTTGAAAGTGACAACTAGTTCTCTCCACCATTATATAAATGCCCTAAAATTTTCCCCATCTCTTTGTCTTGATTTACATAAGTCAACCGTTTTCAACTCATGTTAAACATTATAATAAAATTGGTTAACAATGTTTTTTGGTAAATTCTTTATATTTGTCACTGATCCTTTCAGTAATTTAAGGAACAATCTAATGCTTTTCCACCCAATGTAGATGGAAACAAGTATAACAAATAGATGTTGATGTAAGCTACCTCCTAGTATACCCTAAAGAAGGCTTGAATATGTTTTCTAGGGTCACCCTTCCCTTTATATTTATCAAATTTTGGTGGCTCAAAATGAGGTGGAAAAGGTACCTCAATAATGCTCAAGTTGAATGGATAAGGATATATCTCATCAAACTTGTATTTTTTGATCCAATTGCTTATTTTAAGCCTTGTGACTATGTCATTAATTTAATTCCACTCTTAAATATTTGGTGTATTTATGGGTGGGATGTAGTTTTGTTGTGGTTGAATATACCCCTATGTGTAGTCCTATTAGGGATATAGACCCTTTGCCCAAGATTTTTATTTTATTCATCCTTGAGTGTGAATAAGTATGGCATTGTTGATTCAAAGGATTTTGTTTCCAATTAATAGATACTTGATATTGATTCCTAGGAATTTGTTGTTGTGAACTATAGGAAATCTTTTGGTTTTATGGTATTTTTTATTGGTTCATTAGAGAGTGTTATCATTGATGGTTACAAGGGGAATTTTTTTTGGTTTTAAATGAGAATAACCTAATAAAGTGTTGTGTAAAATAACCCAAACTTGTGATTTTGATGGGTCTTTAACAACATGATATTATGATTAGGTAGGAGTCTCTTGATGGTTAAATAAAGTGTGTTTCATATCAAGTGGAACTTGTTGTGAAGTATCTATGGGTTTATTCTATTCAGGAGAAGCTAGAAGGTCTACATCAGATGTAGGATTGAATAGGTCTTGATACATTTGTTCTAATGGTTGTTCTTACTCCATGAAAGTGATATTATCAACTGAATTTTCATCCAAAGAATTCATTAAGTCTACAATAAGTTGATCAGCATACCATCGAATAATTTTTTGTATTTTGGTCACAAGATCTTGATTAGTCAAGGAGGAGTTCAAAAGTGGACCTTTCCCTTTGATATAAGAATCAATGTTTGGTTTTGTACTATGTGTAAAAGGTTTCTCTAGTAGTTAATCTTCTACTTAAACAAGTGTATGTAATTACTCCATTGGGAAATCAGGCAAAATGTGAGCTCCTAATTATATCAACCTTATGATTCTTTATCCTTTATAGTTAGTGTTAAAATTAGCCTTTCTTGGATCCTACCATAGTTTGGATGTCATCAAACACAATGGTGTGTTATTTCCCATCATAAAAATTATCTTCCTCATAACTAGGGCCATAAGATACACCACTATAAGTATACCTTTGCATGTTTGATAATGATTTTCTATGTTTGTAAAGTATTTTAAATTTTGGTTTTTAAACATCAAAAGGCGTTTGGATTCTAAGGTCAAATAGATACAAGATACATTCTGGTTTATAATAAAAAAAGGCATGACAATTCATAATTAAAACAAAATTAAGACCTAATAATACTTGACCTTGGTTGGTTGAAATCATCAATTAGAGGAAGGTAGAACAACCTTGGAGCTTAGGGTGTAGGCTAGCACAAGAAAACCTAAGTTTGAATTATATTAGGACCATGAATATCAAATCATAACCATGTTATTTCATGATTATAAAAATTATAAGAAGGCTCAAGTGATCCAATAAGCTTCGGATGGAGGATAACACAAGAAATAATAAGTCTAAAATTAAAAAAAATGGGCAACACAACAGTGCTCAATAGAAAATAAAGTTGAATGGTTAAAGAACTTAGAGAATGAGTGAACACAAGACAACCCAATTTTGAACAATAATAGAATGAGTAGCATTTAGACAAAGGCTTTCAAACAAAATAGAAAAATTCACCCAAGTTACTCAATCCAAGCATAAAAGGTGAACCACCTAAGCCCAAGTTGTAGGCAAGACTCCAACGTAGACCAATCATGTTTTGGGTTATAACTTAGAAAGGTAATATTTATAATTTGGACTAAAGGACCTTATATCTCCAAGTGATGAATAGTCTAGACCTAAATAGACAACATAATGATGCTTTTTTAAGACATGAGCATAAATGGTTTGGTTTTTGAATAAGGTAATTTGTTTTGAATTAATTTTACCAATATAATGTCTTCTTTTTCAAAATTTTATGTGTAACATGTGTTTTTTTTTTATGTGCTTTGGTTTTGTTTTATCATGGCACACACACAAATAGTTTCTAGACTTAAAATTTTATGCAACTCAACAAGAACAAGAAAACACCAAAATATTTACCCTACCCTATAAAATGACAAGGTTGATTTATACCATTAGCTTCTATTGATATACTCCTTTTTGAGAGGAATTAAGTTTTTTAATCCAAAAAATAAATGTTCATGAAAATTTGGGTTGTTTAGACCCCCTCTTTTCTCATGAAATCATATGGTAAAATGAAACTCTAGGCTACTCAACCTACACCAATAGTACTCCGTAGTAAATGGGGTTTGTATAAAAACTATAAGTTTTTATCGATATATATGGTCCCATATGTGTGGTTAACACTAGGTCACAACATGTCATTTACTTCCAAGCTAATCATCTTGTTGTAAAAAGGTTTTATCCTTTTTACAACCACTACATCCGTTAGATTGATTATTATAGTATGACATCCATATTATGCCATTGTTATTAGGCAAATATTACTAATTAAGTTAATTTAACCATGTAAACTAATTTCCTATAAAGTCAACCTAAATTTATATTCCCCATCATGGAGTGGGTTGGAATGATGCTAGAGATGAAATCCTAGGTCAATAATTGCCTGAAGAACTTATGGGGAGGTGATGAAATCCTACCCATAGTCCAAGTTCATGAAATAAATAAAACTATAAGGACTTTAAAGGTAATTTTTTTAGATCACCCAAGTTATTTGAACTTGGGGAGATCATAGACAATGTTCCTTTTAGGATTTGGAATAAGTGACAAGGCAATGAACAAAGCACTTTTGGTCAGCCAAGTTCCCTAAAGGGGATAATGAGAGAAAATAAACAAAAAGTCTAATTTATAAGAAAATAAAACAATAAACAAAAATAAAATAAAAATAAAATCTCCTAAGATTACTTATTCTAGGATTTGTGTTCATTTTAAAGCACTAAGTGAAGTGTGAAATGAAGTTTGCCTTGGTTGTTTTTTAAGTAAACTATAAAAGTGTATTAATACTATAAAATAGAGCTTTTAGTATTAAATCAAGGGTGTAGGATATAAAAATGAAATTTAAGATTTTTTATTTTTAACTTGATGGATATAACATAGGGCAACTTCACCATTTTACATAGAAACACTGTTGTTCAATAGAGTGATCCCACAATTTCATATAAAGGGAGACATATGTAGTGTCAACTTCACCAATGAGAAGGATGACCTCGTTAATTATCAGGATGATTTTGGAATTTTTAATTGAGTTTAAAACACAAAAAAATTTGCTTACAATTTGGCTGAACATGATCTCACTGATTAATAGTTGACCTCACCATTCCACGGGTCAATATCACTAATACACTGGTCAATCTCATTGATCTATAAAAAAAATATTGAATATAAAATCACAAAAATCAACCTCACCATTTTCATTTGTGACCTCATTATTTCTAATAGTGACCTCATCATTCCATAAGTCGATCTCATCGATGTTCATGATGACCTTGCCATTTTCATGATGACCTCATCGTTTGGTCTAAAAGATAAAAAATGTAAAAATTAGAAGAAAAAGAGAAAAATAACATCAAAATTTATTTTGAATGTGCATTTATAAGGATCAAAATTCCTCCAAAGGGTTACATGAGATGTGTGGTCATACCAGGCATTCCAAAATGTAGATCAATATTACAAATCAGGTTAACTCATGTGTTAGTAAGGAAAACTATTAATAATCATAAATAACCTAACATGATAAACCCACTCCCTCAATGGGTAATATTAATGAAATAAAGAAACTAATATGAAAAGAAAGATAAAAAATACCCTCCAAAAGTGGCTCTCCTTCAAATTTGGTCCATAAATGTGTTTTTACTTGGATTTGGTGCTCCAAGTCTTATCAATGTGGCTAGGCAAGTGCCTCTGACATCTCTTCTAGAACCAATGGCTTTGGATCCTTGATTAATTAATTTAGAGAAATTAGTAAATATCTTCTAGAAAAATTTATACATAGATTGTTTTCATTAAAATGCTTCTCTTTTGTCTATGGTGGCTCATGTATTTATACTTTTCCATAAATGTTGGGAACCAACTGTGATAGTCCATTATGAGATCAAGATGTGTGGCTAAGGATTAATTCAATTTTTTATGATAAATCAATTAATATTTTGGAATAGTAGAGCATTAATAAGGCATGGGTGGCCTTAAACCTAGTATTTATCTCCATTAATTCTTGGTGCTTGACACCCTTTTGATGATGTCATGGCCCAGATATTTTGAATTATGAATTTACAATAATAGATATTCAATAAATTTCCATATATTTTCCACTTAAGCCCTTAATCTATTTTGATTTTCTTAAAGGATTTACTTATTATTTAGTAATTATTGGAAATTGGTCACAAGTTTAATAAAAATGGTCAAAAATGTCAATTTACTTGGTCATAATTTGACTAGAGTTGAATTACAAGATGATAACAATTTTGAATGGTGTATTTCCCCATTTAGGGATACATAGGCACAAATAGACACTTGCACGTGACATGTGAAAATGAATTAGATTGTTTAAATGGTCCAACATGACAATTTACTTGGTCATAATGTTAACATGAAGTGAATTAGAAGAAGATAATGATTGTATAAAATGCATTTCCCCATTAAAGATACATGAGCATAAATTGACACCTGCCTATGATGTGTGAGGATGAATTAGATCATTTCAATGATTTTGGTCCAGATTGTGCATTGTTGTGGAATGCATTTCATATTTTTAATTTTAACACAATAGTGATAAGAATTGGATGTTTACAATGGTAACCTTTAAAATTTCCTCCTTGGTGTAAATATTAATTGAAACGTATTAAATGGTTATGATATCACATTTAATGGTATATTTGATTCATTATCATCATCACTAGATTGTAGCTTGTAGCTTAGTTTTCTTTGAAAATTAGTATTTGAAGTAGATGGATAATTTTTAACATACTTTAATATGTTAAAATCTATTAGATTAAATTCATGTTTTTTTATTGTAAAACATATCTCATCAAAATATTTGAATTTGTTGAACATAATAGACTCAAGAAGTGGTGCTAGTAAAAATTGTGTGAATATATCTTGTAACTTATTTTTTTCCATGGAGTATGTCATCTTAATTAGCATATTTTTGTGTTGAAGAACATATTCATTAATTCACTCATTTGACCCTCTATTGAGTTTAATCATTTATGCATAAGATATTTTTTAACCAATGTGATAGAGAAGTGTTCTAAGAATTGATCTACCAAAGGTTTCAATTCTTTATTTGGTTGAAGTGGAAAATCATTGAACTATCATAAATCATACTCTTTGAGGCCTCACATAAATATCTTGGTTAATAATTTGTCATTTTATGCATAATCCAAGCATGTTGCATGAAATGATTAAATATGTTGTTCAAGATCACCTTAACTTTCATAAAGTGGTAGCTTAAGAGCTATAAATCCTAATGATAATGGGTAATATGTTATATCAGGTGATAAAGTATTATGTAATAAATTATGGGAATACATTGAAAGACTAGATCTAGAGACACCTTGATCTAATTACATCACCTTAGCACCTAATTATCTAATAGTCTTCTCGAGAGAGTGTGATGGACCAATATAGTAATCAAAGGAGGTGTATGTGATGCATGTGTATAAATTTCATATTAATATATTAGAAACATTTTTATGCCCCCATACCTACAGATGATATCACATATGTAAATGGATGTGCTGATATAAGAATAAAATAAATAGTAAAAACTTAAACCCCTAAAGTGGAAGGATTAACTTGATTGAGATTATGGAAGGAATCATATTTTTATTCCAATGTAGAGGCTTGATCCATTTTATTTTTATCATTTCTTGCACTCAAGTAGATTTTATGATAGATTATGAGGAGGTTTGAATAATTTTGTAAATTGACTCTTTTAAGGAGCTAATAGGATGAGCCAATTAGTAGGTTGTGACATTACATTAATTATCAATTTTTTCTCATTATTTTTACCCTTGAAATTTGGTTTTATAATAAAATTTACACTAGAAGATGTTGAAGAGCTATATGCATATTTGATATTATTCATATCAATGATATTAACTTCATGATCCTTCAACATGCGGAACAAGTCATCAAAAGATTAAAAAATCTTGAACATAATGAATTTATGTAGTGGAAAAAGTAGGATTTGTTTGCATATGTCTTGAAATTCATTTTCATCTAAATTATTTTTCATCTTAGCAAGCATAGTATTTTACCTTAGTATATAATCACTAATAGGCTCATTGGGTACTTTCTTAACCTTTATAATTTGAGCATAGGAAAACTTATAACCAATGTTAATATAAAATTTTTATAAGAACTAATCTTTCAATAGATTGAAGGAATGCACATATTGGAAGGGGAAATCATAGAACCACCATAATACATAGTCCTTAAGACTCCTTGGAAACATAAATTAGTCAAGAACTTATCATTAGATGCATAGTCCAAAAAAATTGCATGAAGTGATCTAGGATATTGCTTTAGATCACCTTCAAATTAATATATTACAATATTAAGTTAAATTAATCATATAGAAAAGGGATAAAATTAAATAAGTGGGGCCAATGGGTTACGTAATAATGCTTGATAATCAATTGAATGACCCACTCTAGTTAGACTTTTTTCCAATAGAGACAATTTATCTTGAATATCGAGGATGGTTTGCATAAGGTATTTATAAATAGCCATGGAATATTGTGTAGCAATGGATTATGCCACATGATTATTAATTCTAGGAGGTGAAAAAGTATGTTGTATATGGGGAGTCATATAAATATTCTGAATACCTTGTATTTACCCCAAACTATGAGTGAGCATCACATATGTAACCATAGATGTATACATAGTGATAGTATTAATAGGAGTAGTGGTATGAACAATTATTGTATAGATTTTACCTATAAAATGTGAATAAATATTATTTAAGGGATCATGTTATTCAAAAAAAAAATGAAACTTTAGCATTTTTTACATTCTTATCCTCTATGATTATATTCAAGATCATATCCAAATCTCTAGGTTGCATACAATTTTGATCCTAAAAACTAGAAAGAATTGTAACTCTTTTAGGATCTACACTATTAATATCATCAAGATGGATTTTATCATAATATTTTTTATTATGTTTATTATCATTTTCATAACATATTAGATGTTTTGACATATCATCAGTGACAATATATTCCTCTATTCAATGTGCTTATGATTAAAATTTGCATCAATATGAGAATAAGTAATTTTATTTTTATTATTTTACCCATTTTATATTGCACACATATATGGTTGTATTAGATGGATATTATTGTGCTTAATTATAACACCACTTAACTTAGAACTTCACCTTATGTAAAAAATAGAGGTAGCCTTCTTAGATGGCATAGAATATAAACATGAAAACATCAATAAGACTAAAGATAAATGGATAAATTACTACCTTATAAGGGAAACTCAGAATTCAAATCTGAAATCCTAAAAAGGAAATATGAAACCCTAAGATAAACCTATGGCATTTTAAGATCGAATGAATGTTCATGTTAACCATAATTTTTTAACTTATTTTAGAATTAGTGATATAAAAAACTTATAACTAGAGACTATTTAGATCGTATAAGATATATCATTATTTACAAAAATATAATTATAGAATTATATTGATAGCAAGTTTAATATTTATATAAATGACAAGAGGATAGGCTACTTAGATTTTTTATATTTTGTCATGATATTTATCTATGCATAGTCATTAGAAATACTCTAAAATGGTTTTGTGGTTATTCAACTCATTAGATTAACTATCAAAATCCATTAAGACATTGTGGGTAATACTCAAAAACTTTTAATGACCAAATGTGTACACTATTTGTGTGAACTATGCTTTATTTTTCTTATTTATTCTACCCTAAGTCATTATGTCTACCTATTAATATTTTTTCTATGTGATTTCATGCCTTCGGTCTTGTACATATATTCATATTTTGTCTTATTTTTCCTAGAAACTTTATCTCATCTTTTAACACTTTCTTAGCCTATAAAAAGGGGTTATAAATATGGGTTATAAATAGTCAACAACACGCCATTAAGTGGTATATAATTTCCTATGTTTAAATACTCCAAAGATGTCTCAAACTACATGTAGTCATCCCACCTATGTGTATGTATGATCAATAGTGATCCACTAGAATGAAACACAATCTATTAGCTTTTGAAACTTTAAAATATATAACTTTTAATTTTACTTAGGTGTTTATACTTAGCTTAAGGACTATTCCTTTTATGGGTTTTTATATTTTTATGTTTTAGGATATTATCTCTAGGATGTGTAGATGTATTATTTAATTTGAAAGTAGTTTCCAAAGCAATCTTTAGATAGTAATAAACTTAGGATTGAATTTTTTTTTTTTTTGTGTGTGTGTGTGTGTGTGTGTGTGTGTGTGTGTGTGTGTGTGTGTGTGTGTGTGTGTGTGTGTGTGTGTGTGTGTGTGTGTGTGTGTGTGAGTGAGAGAGAGAGAGAGAGAGAGAATCTTGTTTGGGTGATTTCCCTCCATAATCAACATGAAAAATGTGTGGGGAAAACTAAGGGAAGGATTTCAATTTGAAAAATATATTTTTGAGTAACTTGGGACATTGGTGAATGAAAAAACTACCAGTAACTAATGGTATATTACTACATTATGAGAATTATCTATGAAAGAGGAAACATTGATCTAGACTATGGCAATAATTTTCTTAGGATAAAAAAATGATTATGCTTAGACTAGGGAGAACTTATATATAAATGAAAATAAATTAGGAAGGCTAATTTATTAGATAAATAAATCTCAATGAGATAATGTGAACAAGAGTCAATTATGTATGCATAATTCATGGATATTAAGAATATGTCTAAACTTAAATTTATAAGTATCTAATAGCAAAATGTGTTTATTGGGCCAATAAAGATCAATGAATCTAATTATGACTTTATAATGTAATTTGGGGCTCAATTGTCCCAAATTGAGTCTTTTATTGAACCAACTACTTTATTTTCTCAATTAGGAACTTAATTAGGTCTATTAACCTGCATGAAACTAATTTCAACTAGATAATGAAATTTAGGGCTCAAATGGCCTATATTGAGTCCATGATTGAGCTAATTATTTTATTTATACAATAAAGGACTCATCTGGTGTAAATTGAGCCATGTGAATCTAATTACAAATTTATATTGTGATTTGGGGCTCAATTGGCCCCATTTGAGTTCCTAATTGAATAAGTTGAGTAAGTGATTCAATTAAGGACTCAAATGTGGCCAATCAAGCCTCATGAAAATAATTAAAACTTTATTATATGAATTGGAGATAAATTAACCCTAATTGATTCTTTGATTAAACCACATACTTTATTAGTTTAATAATAGAGTGAAATTGGACCAATGAAGCTCCATTAACCTAATTTCAATCTTATTTGCTATTTGGGCTCAATTAATCTCATTTAAGTCTCTTATTGAAGTAATTGAGTAATTGGTTCAATTAGGGACTCAATTGGGGTAAATTAAGCCTTATGAATATAATTGTGACTTTATATATCGATTTGAGGTTGAATTGGCCCTAATTGTGTCCATGATTAAACCTATTACTTGATTAGAATAATCAGGGACTCAATTGGGGCCAATCAGGTCCTTTGAACATAATTTCAACTTTAAAACAAAATTTAAGACTCATTTGGATCCATTTGATTACATGATTGAACAAATAAAATAATTAATTCAATTAAGGATAACTTGGTGCTAATTAAGCCACATGAATCTAATTATCATATTATGATGCAATTTAGGGCTTGATTGGCCCCTTGAATGGTTTAATAAAGGCCTCAATTAGAACCAATAAATAATTTTAAACCTAATTAAAACTTTATAAAGTGATTTGGGGCTCAATTTACCCCATTTAAGTCCCTTCTTGAAATAATTACTTGATTGGATCAGTAGGGACTCTATTGAGGATAATCAAGCCTTGTGAAAATAATTTTAACTTTATAATGTGATTTGGGTTGCAATTGGCCCTATTTTAGTCCTCAATTGACAAAATCAAGTAATTATTTCAATTAGGGACTCAAATGGGGTCAATCAAACCCTATTAAGATAATTACCAATTTTTGATGTAATTTAGGGCTCATTTGGCCCAAATTGAGTCCCTCAAAGATCCAATTACTCAATTAGTTCAATCAAGGAGTGAAATTTTGTCAATCAAACATATTGAATTAATTAAAACTTTATAATGTGATTTAGGTCTCAATTGGACCCATTTAAGTCCATGATTTAACCAATCAAATAATTGGCTTAATGAAAATTCAATTGGGATCAATCAATCCCTATGAATCCTCACCAACATCACTATGGGAAAGTTATGTTTTATGATCAATGAGGGTATTAGTAACCATGATAAGAACATGTGATGTTTCAATCTCTATGGTATTCTTCAATCTATAGGGGACTATATTGATTTTAATTAGATTTTAGATAGGGACTCTTCCAAAATAATTAGGTGCACAAATTACACACTCTCTGTCTTGGGCAAAGCCTTTTCCTTAGCCCTAAAACTATAAGTGATCAAATTAATGTAATAGATCATTGAGGATAAAATCAAAATAGATATTCCTTAACAAAATGGGACCTCTTCATGTGATAGATAACCATCTGCCATATTTCCCAAAAAAATAAATCTCATAAGAAATGATAAGAGAGTTTGGAGGGATTATTAGGTTTTTTATGCATATTCAATTTCCATGTGAAGGATGTTTTTGAGGAGCTATATATATAAAATAATGGAGGGTTTCAACAAAAAATGATGAAACTCAAAAATACATTATGAAATATGTTCAAATTTAAAGAAATTAAGTTTGCTTACCTCTTCTCATAAATGACATAATCAAAAGTTTGAATCACAAGCATGCTACAATAATATAGATTAAATCCAGCTACTTATTATAAAGTAAACAAAAATGAATGATATAAAACCTAGGAAAATTAAGTTCCAATTGCCAAAAATGGAAAATAAACTCTAGAGTGTTTTCTAGTTTACATATCAATCAATGTGTACATGATATAACATGTACATGCTATAATGAATATATGGTTTAGGTTTGGTAATTATCAAGCCTAGGTTTCAAAATCTCATAGAGAATATCAAACCATGTACACGTTTTCTATTTAATTCTATTTCAAAATAAAAATGTTATTTTTTTAGCCCCCCCCAATATCCTTATTTTACAATATATTCAAAAAAAAATTGTATAAAGGTGGACACATATTCCAATTAAAGACAAAGATATATTAGAATCACATAAATACCTCAAAGTTTATAAAAATAAGAAAATTATATGTCCAAAGAGTAATGGAACATATGTAGATACTTCATGGATTTTAAGTAAGCCCCACATTGTAAAATTCACCAAGGACTTACACAAAATATTCCCACATCAATTATATGGGTCATCCTTCAAGGGATATTTCACTATCGACGAACATATTTTAGGGTTGAAAACATATGACTATAACAACATTTTAAATTTACGTTGAAAATAAAATTAATCAATGTAAAACACTTTATATGTTTATCCCTTTCATTTTTTACTTTGTTTACTAAATATGTTTGATGTGACAACATATATTTATACTTGGTTTGAGGGGAGAGAATGTTCTTAGATGTGATATTAGAAAATACATTCTTAGACTCTATAAATTCCTAAGATGGTTATTGAAAATTATATCTACAACTCTAAGATAAAAGATATAAAAAATGAAATTTCATATAATGTTTGTTTTTTTGAAAAGATAATTTCAACTTAATTTTTTTACTCATAGGATCATCTACTAGTCTATTTAGTTTATTATATTAATATGGTTGGTGTTTTAAATAATAAAAAGATGCTTTGGCCTTAGAAGTACATGAAGACACTAAATGGGGTTTTCAAGTAGTTAGCCTTTCCATAGGGTTCCAATGCATAAGGTTATACTATTCAACAAATGTTCTTCAATATAAATGAATATGTGCAAAATTAAAGCCCTTAAATACCTCACATATGGAATGTTGATCATGATGTTGGCTAATTAAAATAGACGTTACAAGGGAAAGGCACAAGAATAATATTGAGAGGGTATATTATATTAATATTAATATATTAAAACATGAATTTTTTACAACCTTTATTTATATGAACTTGTATTTATGTTCATATATTAGGAGAAGGAATATTCCATTAATAAGTTTGTACTATTAATCATATATAAAATAAACAAGTGGATTTGTGTTTATAATAAAAAAGAGAGGAGCATGGTATTTATATACATAATTATATAAGCTTATATCCTCATCAACAATTACCCTAATACTTATGCATGAAATTTTACTCAAAATTAGATACATGAAATTTTATAATATTTTGATGAAACAAGACCTAGAAGCATGCCAATGGATGACTTCAAAATTGTGAACATTGATTAAGACTCTCAAGTATTATAAAAGGCAATGGTTTCATGTTAACACAATCTTTATTATTCAAGTTTTAATTATAATGAAAATTTTATTTTATGTGAAAACTCATAGTGAAATATAGGTGGATGGGAAATATTTTTGGATCGAGAGAATTGAAAACAAAAGGAAGACCTATAACTATTTTGTAGCATTTCCATTTGAACAAATAAGTCAATCAAGTGCAAGTGTCAAAAAATAAGCACAAAGGTAGTTGGATCATGTCAAAAATACTTAATAAGTAACTAGTGTGGAGTTTATATCTTTTCAACTTATAATTTTGTGATGCAAATAGTACTCATCCATATACAATAGATAAATTAGGGTCAATATACCTATCAATCTTTATGTATTATATTTTTCGAAGTAATTTTTTATAGTGTAATGAGCCTTATGTTCTACTGCATCATTATGATTAGATACATTCTTATGTTTATTATACCTAAAAAATATAATTCATTAACTAACACTTTCTCTTTTTTAATCTACCATAAGTTTTATTATATCTTGATTCTAAGATTCATGACTATGAATTTATATTACACATTGACCCAATTTTGAGACATATATTCCAAAAAGGAGTAAGGTAGAGCATAGGATATTATGAAGAACATGAAGATATTCCAGAAGATGAATATGTTCATAAAAAATACATTTTGCAAGATGATGTTCTATAAAATGAATATGTTCCAGAAGAAGAGGAGGGAATATTTAAACTAGAAGTGTTCTTACAAATAGATGGTGATTAAGAAATGGGTAAAATTACACAAAGGAAACTTAAGGATACTCAAATAATTATTGAAGATAATTTAAATGTGTTCCATGATACATTAAATGAGATTGAAAATGCCCATAATGAAGCATTATATATTTATGATTGAATATTAGATTATTTTAAGTTCTTAACCATCATTTTTTTTTGTAGAAATTTGATAAAGAAAATGGGATTGTTTGAATATATCAATTTTGAATTTAAACTATATATAAATCATGAGGTGCATATCTTTGATTTTTCACATATCACATTGACTAGTGACTCCATAAAATTCTATAAAAGAAATCCCTCTCATTAATGACAAATGTCCTTAATATAGCTATACCACTATGTTGGGCTTGAAAAAATATTTCCAAGAAAAAAGTAATGAACTTGAAACTCAACTATATGCTTAAGATATTAATATTTTTTTAATCTAATTTTCCAAGTATAATCTATAATATATAATAAAAATAATATAGAATATAATAAATATAAATCATGTATTATAATTTAAATATAATATAATATATCACTTTATATATTATATAACATATACAAGATACAAGCTATAATGTCCCACTCAACTATCTCAACCATTGAATGGTTCTACTATTGCCCCTAACACTGGTCAATGTTACTATCTAAACCAAGTTTTCCCTAATGTTGGATGTTAGGTTCTAAAATTAGGGTGACATACCCAACATTACCTCCAATGTTAGTATAAAATTAGGTTTTTAAAACCTTAAAAAACACAATTGTGACATTAAAAAATAAAATATTTTTTAAACTTTTAATCATTTTAAGTCATAATATGGGTATATTTTATATGTTTGATATGGGTCAGCTCAAGATTGAGGAGGATATTAATGACCATCTGAGTATGTAAAATTTAGAAGAGAGTATTTCTACCCTCAAGACAAAGAGGATCCACATGCAAAATAGCATCAAATAGCTCATTCATAATAGCAAACTCACTATCAAAATTTGTATCTCCAATATTGATGTCCTAAAGAATGTAATCAAAACCATGAGGGAATAGTAAGACAACATCAAGACCAACAAGAGGACCAAAGTTACAAAAATTAGAAAAATCTTAGATATTGAACCAGTTATTATGGGGGGCATTGAGAAGGTCCTCAATGGCTTGGCAGGAGAACAAAATTGTGTTCTAAATGAACTTGGTATGTAATTCTTGTTTCCTTTTTACTTCTCTTTTTTGTTGTGTTTTGGATGTTACCTTGTTATTGATTTATAAAATGTTTGTTTTTATTTGTTCTTGGTTATTTTTTTACTTTTATTTTTAGCCCAGGGCCTTCTCAATGTAATTAGGATGAGACCAAGCACAAACCATCCTTTTACCAATAATCAAAAATGATATGGGGATTTTTAGGGATAACTTTCATCACACATTGATTTTGGGATTTTTTAGGTCAAGGTTTATTAGCTTATAGTGTGGAATTCAAAGATTTTGTGCAATAATGTTTGTTGTAGAGAAGGGTTTTACAAGTTTTGTAAAAATGTCTAACAGTTCAAACCCAAATCATTGAAATAAAATGTTAATAGAGGAAGGGTGTAGGCTTTTAATGTCCTCTTGGGTAGGGTAGGATAAATAGTGATCCCAAAAGAATAATATTTTTGAGGAGAGATAGTTGTAACAATGAATTATAGGATTTCATTGATGAGACATCCCTCAGTAGAATAATGTGAGAGTATAAATTAGAGAGGGGGAAGATGCCTATGGGTGGAAAATGAAGTAAAAGGCAAAATTATTAATATACTAGCTAGAGGAAAAGATAATGATGACTAGGAAAACCTAAAAACCTTAGGTTTTTATTTTTTTAACCTAAATTGAAAAAATAAGATATAAATTTTAAAACATATTAAATTTTAGGGTTTATAAAAAAAGAAATTCAAAAATTCAAAAACATTTAGGGAAAATAACAAAACTTTACAATAAATTCAAAAAATTAGAGAAAATTAAAATATGAAACATTTGGGAATTTTTTGAAATTTTAATGGAAAAAAATAGAAATTAAAATTCTCAAAGATTTTTTTTAAAATTAAGAAAAATACAAAAAAAAAGGGAAAAATACAAAAAATAGATGAATTTTGAAAGATATGAATTTTCCCTATTTTTTAAAATTTTCCTATTTTTTTCAAAATCTATTTTTTAAATAGTTAGAGAAAATCAGAATTGTTTTAAGAAAATTAGAAAAATCAAACATGGGGAATTTTGAAAAAAATATGGAAACCAACCAAACATGTCTAGACCATACAAAGAGGAAAACAAACCCCAACAATCAAGCGATCCATGCTTTACTTCTTTACAACCTTTGTCGCGAACTGCAACAGAAAGGTTAGGACAAAACTCAAAGCAAATAACACCATCATTTAGTCGTCCAAGACTAGATAATTGACAGGAATGCTGGAAGCTGACTTGGCGACGATCACACAAAGCTAGATACAAAACTGGTTTAATGTTTGCAGGAATCAAAGGTTGAATAAAAACTCTAATCAAACCAAAATGGACAAACTTGACATCACTATGAGATCGGATGTATGCAATTTCTTGTTCAGGCAATAGTGGTAGTAGGTTTGTCTGAAAAGTTTTCTTGGGCTGATAACTGAGAACAAGCTCAAGGTCTGTTTCTGTGACTTCAATGTCAGGACAGTCTGAGATCTGATCAGAAATTTCTCGCACTCCAGAACCCAAATCTCTGCATACCTTTTTCCCTGACCAAAAATTTCTCGCACTCCAGAACCCAAATCTCCCCACAATGGAATTTGGAAAAGTACCTTCTACAGCTACCGTAGAACTTATTAATGAATCTGAATTAGAAGGAATGTATGAAATGCCTCCTTTTATCCCAGATCAGATCTCAGACTGTCCTGACATTGAAGTCACAGAAACAGACCTTGAGAAAGAAACCAGTATGTTTAAGCCCCCGGCTTTAAAGGCTTCTAGTGTTTATAAGCAATCAGAATTAGTTAAGTCTAAACTCTTGTATACTTCTACTTATTTGTCATTCGTGAAGCCTAGGATAAAATCACTTGAGCTTGTTCTCAGTTATCAGCCCAAGAAAACTTTTCAGACAAACCTACTACCACTATTGCCTGAGCAAGAAATTGCATACATCCGATCTCATAGTGATGTCAAGTTTGTCCATTTTGGTTTGATTAGAGTTTTTATTCAACCGTTGATACCTGCAAACATTAAACCAGTTTTGTATCTTGCATTGTGTGATCATCGCCAAGTCAGTTTCCAGCATTCCTGTCAATTATCTAGTCTTGGACGACTAAATGATGGTGTTATTTGCTTTGAGTTTTGTCCTAACCTTTCTGTTTCAGTCCGCGACAAAGGTTGTAAAGAAGTAAAGCATGGATCGCTTGATTTTTGGGGTTTGTTTTCCTCTTTGTATGGTCTAGACATGTTTGGTGAATTCCAATATGCCTCAATTAATATCTCTGTCTTGTATAGCATGACCAATACAAACCACCCCAAGATTTTAGAAAATCTGCCTTATGCTAGAAGGCTCAGTGGCACAGTCCAACTACAAAAGGGACATATAGAAACTGTCGAAGTTCCCCCTGAATGGAAACTCGACTGGTTGAAACATGTTTCTCCCAAGCTTAAAGGCCAAGCTACTGTCCATCACAGTGATGGCAGATCTGTCAATATTTTGCCTAGATCCTTGTCCATGCAATCTAATCTTTCAGATTCGCGACCATCTACGTCCTCATCCCGTAGATCAGTCAAAACAGGCCACATTCTTATTGAGGATGAAGAAGTAAATCTTGGCAAAGATTTACCGCATACACTGATGAGTCTTCCTCGAGAAGACAGTCTTGATTTCTTTACAGAAGACATAGTTACTCTCTACCGAGGTGGAAGATGGCCTCCGCCCAAAGGTGTTCATCGACATGTTGCTGGACTCGTACAGTATTTCTCCACTGCTTATGAGAATCCATCAAATGAGTTCAAACAACGGAATTATCTGGCAAGATTCAATTCTCACTTCTCTGAGAATTTTGATGATCTATGTAGAGATGTACTGTCCATAAAAGACACTGTACAAAATATTCAGAAGAAAGTTGATTCTTTAGATTCTAAACTAGATAGCCTAGAAGATAGTCTTAGTTGGTTGACTAAAGAAGACCAGAAAGCTGAATCGTCTTCCAGACCTTTTTGTTCAGTCTCCTTTGGCCCTTCTTTCAAAACTGTACAAAAGTCACAAAAGTCACCTAGTCATTCTTTAATGCAGCGTACCCATATCCATCTACAGCCCTGGTACCTCAATATAGATGACCTTTTGGACCCAATGAATGAAATAGCTACTTGGTGTAATACCATGCGTGTCCTTGCCGTCCAATCTCATCTTGATCAACCCGGTACTACCAGTTTTGCTGTTAAATATCTATGGGGAATTACTAACCTCTGGTGGGATTCTATCCCAGAAGCACAGCAACATGCTCGTGTTCATAACCAGCCAGATTCTTTGAATGCATTATACAGACTACTAATTGATGAGTTTGCTCCTCCTGTCAGGAACTGACAGCTTGAAGCTAAGAAGTGGTTGATGAAAATGGAATTGTGTGATCTCAAATAGTTTGAGGCTTTTGCTAAGCAATTCCGTAAGCTTTCTTATGAATGCAAATCTTCTGCATCTACTGAAGTTAAATTGAAATTTCTGGATGCTATGCCTTATAACCTTATAGATCGCGTGTTGTCTTACATCGATCTCAAAGGTCTTGCTATTGAAGAACTTGCTTTATCTGATGTTATTGATTTTACGCAGCAGAATATCATGATGTTAGTCTCTGAGACTAAATTAATGCAGAAGCTCAGCAAGCACCAAGCCGCCTCCATTGCTCCCATTTTCCCAGAAATAGCCCCTTATGGCTGCAGACCTTATGTCCAACCACGCCAAAAGCAGCATCACTGGCAATTGTCTTACAAGCGTCGCTCTTTTCCTAAGAAACACTCATATGCACCTCCTCACCGTTTCTTGAAGAAATGCCACACTCCCAGACCTCAGTCGCATAAGCCCATTTGCTACATCTGCTGAAAGCCTGGTCATATTGCTCCCAACTGTTCGTGCAAAAATCCAGCTGTCAAAGCTGTCTTTTCCTCCAACGCAGCAGCGTGGTGGGATGTTATAGATGCTGATGAAGATCTGTATTTACAGGAAGACATTTATGAACCTATTTTTGAAGATCTACCAGATGAAGCATCTGACAAAGAAGATGCAGCAGAGCTAGACTCTCTAGCAGATGAGCTTGAACAACCTATGACCAACATGCAGAGAGGATCACGACCTTACAGGTCTAGAGGCTTCAACCCTTCATACGAAGCTTATGGTCCCTGGTTTAGAGCTCATCAAGAAGTTTTAGAAAGACCAGAACGCCCCAGAGGACGAGGCAATCAAAGAGGAGAATCATCTAGAGGGAGACAGCCCTCTCAGCCACGACAGCCACCAACGGTGCACAGACCACAACATCCTCCTGTGCATTTTCCAAGCCAGTTTAAGCCAAGTGATTCATGGATCAAAAATAAATTCACTTGCAGAGAGCCCCCAAAAGAAATCTGAGAACCTATTTGGGAACAGATAATGCCTGCTGAGGAACCAGTCCTTGCAGTAGATCCCAGATGGGATGATGGCTACGAAGAAGAGGATGAAGTCGGAAGTATTTTCTATTCCGACCAAGACTACTGCCCAGGAGAATGCAGTAAAGAAGAAGATGAAACAGAAGAAGCAGAACCAGCATTGCCAGAAGATATCTACATAGAACCTATCATTATCCAAGACCCTGGAAGGCAAAAATTGGTATGTACCAGTATCCCTTCCTTAGAATTGCCACAACCTGCCTACCTGAATCATCTCATTAATGGTAGATTTGCGCAGTTCTTTACACTAGAAATCAATGGTAGATATGTAGACGCCCAAGTAGATACTGGAGCTTCTTTATCATTTGCAAAGCCACAACTCATTAGTGATTGGGAGACACTAGATGAGCGACTAGCTTACAAGAGCATAGACATCCAGGGGAACAGTTTTACCTGTAATAAATACAAGCACCAGTAACCCCTGAGAATTCAGAATAAAATCTTCCACTGTGATTTTTTTGCCTTAGAGAAGATGCCTATAGATGTCCTGTTAGGAGGATCCTTTATAGATAGGTACACTCCCTATGGTGCTACTGCCAAGAGCATCATGTTTACTATTGAAAATGAAAGGCTCAGAATCCCTCGACTCATTTATGCTACAGAACAATTTCCCAGTGTTATGGCCCAGAGTCCTGAAGTCATTCCTGCTGAAATACTTGCCCTAGGAGAAAAGATTAAGTCTACTATCTGTTCGGATAACCCGCAACAGTTTTGGGCTAAATCAATGCCTAAAATGGAAATCAAGATTCTAGAAGGCAAACATATGAAAATAGGAAAGAAAATTCCTATCCCAGCACAGGACTATTTTGATATGGAAAATCAGATTAAAGATCTGGAAAAGAATGGTTTTATAGAGAAATCAACCTCTCCATACTGCTGTTATGCTTTCATGGTCAACAAGCATTTAGAGCAGAAAAGAGGAAAGAAAAGAATGGTCATCAATTATAGACCATTAAATGCCATTACTGAACCATTCCCATATCCAATCCCAGATAAAAGCTATCTCTTAGAGAAAGTTGCAGCCTGTCGATACTTTTCACAGTTCGACTGTAAATCAGGCTTTTATCAGATTCGAGTCAAGGAAGAAGACAGAGCTAAGACAACATTTAGTTGCCCCTTTGGCCACTACCAATGGACTGTCATGCCTTTCAGGTTGATGAATGCACCTGCTTATTACCAGGCACACATGGACAAAATCTTTGAAGGCACTTCCCAGTTTCTTTGTGTATATATTGATGATATTTTGATTTTTAGCAATTCTTTTGATGAACATGTTATTCATCTCTCCACTTTTCTAAAGCTGGCCACAGACGCAGGAATAGTGCTTTCTGAAACTAAAATCCAGTTATGCACTACTGAATGTAATTTCTTCGGGATGATTATCCGAGACTCAAAGCTGCAGATCCAGCCGCATATCAAGGAGAAGGTCATCAGTTTTCCAGATCAACTAGACAAAACTAAGTTGCAAGCATTTTTGGGATTATTAAATTATCTGAATAGTTTTTACCCTAACTCTGGTGAAGACAGATTCGTACTCCAAGAACTTCTCCAGAAAAGAAAGGTGTTCCGTTGGGAACAATGCCATACAGAAGCTATTCAAAAGATCAAGACTAAGGTTGCTGCCTTACCAGAACTACACATTCCAAAATCCCAAGAGATGAAAGTCTATACTGATGCCTCCGACCTCTCATGGGGAGGAATACTTGTTTCTGTTGTAAATAATGTTGAGTTTGTTTGTGAGTTTGCTAGCGGTGTGTTTAGCATAGATGTACTGAAATGGATTTCCTCAGATAAGGAAATCTATGCTGTTAAGAAATGTTTGGAAAAATTTATGCTTAAATTGTTACATCTGCCACATTTCACTATTGTAACTGACTACACCCGATTTTTAACCTTCCGAGAAAAAGATCATGGCAGGAAGGATGGTCGTTGTAAGTATGTCAGGTGGCAAGCATTTTTCCACCAATTTAATTTTTCAGTACAGCATATAGAAGGTAAGAATAATATTATAGCAGATTGGCTTAGTAGGAATCCTCCTGCTACCCTTATGCATCAGCCTGCACTTGGTTTTAACTTAACCAGAATTCTGAATCAAGCATTTGAATCTTTAAGTGCTATGGTTCAAGAAAAAGTTTTAAGAGAAGGCATGCATCCTCGATTCACCAAGATTTCTCATGCAGCGTCTTTAGATCTCCAGATGTCTGCCGCAGTAAGAATTCAAGCAGATAGCAGACACAACACTGGAACCATCACCATTGAAAGGCTGAACAGTGAATATCTATACAATCAATTCACTGACTTATTGAAAAGACCACTATGGACGTGGCATATCAAGATAAGATCGGCACATAATGAGCATCTATACAGATGGATAGCAAGATTTGGCCCTCACCGTATCCACGAAGATCAGAATCACAGTCAGGATACAGTGGTGCATACAATTATCAGGTGACAACTTGAGTGGGAATCTCATTTCCACTGCACGCCACGCCACTTGCCATGTGATAGGGGCCCATGCCGACATTGGTACCTGCAAAGCACGTTCCAGATTAGATGCCTCTTTCAGCCTATCTCTGAAGACGACCTTTTTGACGAAGCGGAAGACATGTTGGGCCCACAACCCATGGTCCCTTCATCATCATCATCCGCACATCAGTCTAGTGGTGGGTCTAACAGCATCTCTCTGAAGTATGCGCTGTAAAGCATGATGAGACAGACACCGCCTTGCCAGCGAGCAGGCAGGACCTCTCAAAATGTTATAAATAAGCCCTCTTAGCTTAGAGTTATCATCGAAAAATTTTCTGAGTGAAAATCTAGTAGCCTTGTCAAAAGAGTATGCTCTTCACTTGCCCTTTTCGAAGGATCCTGTGAATCAGAAATTGAAACAAGGATATTGTATAAGTGTGTAATAGTTTTGAGTGAAATACTGAAGCCGTAGCCATTCGGCCCCTGCCTCCTATCGCAGGTTTCTGCCAAGAGATTTGTCAATTCCGCTGTCAAGGAGCCCGTCTACTGACGCGATAAAAAGATAATTTATAGAGTTTTTCAAAATCTTAAGAAATACTCAACACAATTATGAAATTTAAAAAAATTAAAGAAAAATTTAGGGTTAAAATAATAATTATAATATAAATTTTCACTAATTGTTTTGAATTTTCTCTAATTTTAAAAATTTTACATAATTATTTGAATTTTCTTTAATTTATTTGAATTTTTCCCATTTTTCTATTTTTTATATTTTATAGAAAACTTAAACAAAACTTGACAAATTAAGAAATTTTTCAAAACGATATGAAATACGCAAAAAATTAGTAAAATTTTAAAAAATTGGGAAATATTTAGGGAAAATTCAAAAATTTAGGAAAATTTTGAAAAAATGTTAATTTTTCTTATTTTTTTCAATTTTACCCATTTATTTTGAATGTAAATTTTACCTATCTTTTGAATTTTCCCTCAATTTTTGAAACCTTTCTTAATTTTTCAAAAAATTATGAAAAAAATCAAAGAAATTTGGAAAACCTTGATAAATTAGGAAACGGCTAAAAAAATTACAATGATCACTGAAAAATTAA
This sequence comes from Torreya grandis, assembly GCA_037957365.1. Classification (NCBI taxonomy): domain Eukaryota; kingdom Viridiplantae; phylum Streptophyta; class Pinopsida; order Cupressales; family Taxaceae; genus Torreya; species Torreya grandis. The sequence goes on along the minus strand of JARHVA010001828.1, from coordinate 2,304,247 downwards.
GGAAATTCCTATAATTAATGATTTAAAAAAAACATTAGAAACATTAACGAACAATTTATAGAAACTAATTATTTTTTAGAATACTTGACAAATTAAGGAAACAATGAAAAATTTAGTGGCAACTCAGAAATTTAGGGAAAATTCAAAAAATCAAAAAACTAGAAAAATTAGGGAAATTTTGAAAAAAAAAATGGAAAACTTGACAAATTAGTGTAAATATAAAAAAAATTGGGAAAACTAGTTTATATACAAGGAAATTCAAAAAAAAAGGAAAAAGGTGACAAATTAGTGTGAATTCAAAAAATGAGGAAATTTTTGAAAAAATATGGAAAATTTAGGGAAATATTGAAATATTAGGTAAAATTCAAAAAAAAAAAAAAGAAGAAACTTGACCATTTATCTAAAAAGGGGGAAAACTAGGGAAATTTTTAAAAATAGGTAAAACTCAAAAAATATAGAGAAAATTAAAAAATTAGGGAAATTTCAATCAAAAAATATAATGTTAAACTAAAAAAAAGAAAAAAAATATAAAACATCTTGACATATAATGGAATTTTTTAAAAATCTAGGAAATTTTTAGCATAATGGGTGAATTCGAAAAATAGGGAAATTTTTAAAAAATGCATAAAACTTAACAAAATAGGGAAATTTTTGAAAAAATATGGAATTTTGTAAAAAAAACATGGAAATTTGAAAATCAAAATTAAAAAATGAGAAAAAAATTCAAATTAAATGAAAATTTAATAAACTATGGAAAATTTGACAAATTTGGGAAATTTTGACAAAATTATGGAAAACTTGAAAAATTATGAAAAACTTAAATAAATTTAGGGAAATTATGAAAAATTGGGAAGTTTTTATGAAGTAGGGAAATTATGAAAAAAATATGTAACTTTTATTTTTTAGAGGAAATTGTTAAATTTTTGGGGAAAACTCAACAAGTTAATGAATATTCAAAAAATTAAGGGAAAACCTTAACAATTTATGGCAAATTTTAAAAAATTAGTGAAATTTATAAATATTATGGAAATTTATATAAAAAATACTATAAAGTCATTAAATTATGGAAATTTGAAAAATAAATAATTTGAAATATTAGGAAAATTTCATAAAATGTAAAAAAGATTCAAAAAATCAAGGAATTTACAAAAAAACTAATGGAAATTTCAAAAAAATGAAGAAAATTCCATGGAAAACTAGAAAATTTGGGGGAAATTTTGAAAAATATAGGGAAAACTCAAAAAATATAAGGTAAACTCAAAATAATTAGGTAAATTTTGAATTTTTAGTTATATATAATTTTATAAAAAAATATATATGTAAGTTTTATATTTTTTAATGTATGTAAATATTTTTAATTTCTCTTTTTTATGTTTTATTTTGTACATTTTTCATTTTTTTATAATTATTTTAACTAATTTTAGGGAAATATTGAATTGGTTAACATATTTATTGTTGCATTTGGGGATACCCCGTGTATGCCTTGCCACTCCTTCCACTCGCATCTGTCATATTTTTCCCTCTAGTGGATCATCTCCTTCTAGCCACCATCAAGTTGAATTTCACATCCCTTAGACATGCCTCCTTTTATTGATGTTTCAACCCTATTAGACATGCTTTCTTTATCTTCTTTAGTTGATTTTACACACCCATTAAACCTACCTCCATTTCACATTCCCAATATGCTATATGTGGGAGATGATGGTTGTCTTGACCCCTTTCCACTTGCATCTCCTTGTAGACTGAAAAAATAAAATATGAGCGTGATAGGTAGAGGTATCTAGGGTTTATCAGTGACATGTATATAAGGTCAAGCTCTAGTACCACAAATAATAATATCCACATAGATGCTTACTAAGATGTATTTCTAAACAAAAAAAGACATGGATATTAATATGTTTTAAATTTAAAGTATATTTAAATTTATCTTCTCGTATGTTTTGTAAGAATTAAAATACTAATAAATGTTTGATGTAAGGCATACAAGGCCAAATAGAGAACTTTAGTGAAGAAGGTGGTGGAACACTATATAAATATATTCTATTTTGACTTCCCAATAAAGTGGAAAGAATGAGTCATAATGGAGATTAGAGAGGCATACAGTGAGCTACTAGATGAGGGTAAGTATTTTTTTATTAAAATTAATTTGAATAATTATGTAATTATTTACTACATCGTGTTTTGTATTTGTAGATGATATATATGAACTATATATCACCTCAATCATGTACACTTGGTAAACTCATACCTTGGTTGTTCATCTCAATTCTATACCTTTTCTGCTTACATAAGTCTCACATATCCTCTCTCTTATGCCCCTTGGCCTATCTCTTTTAATGATCAATATTATTTTGATGCCCTAAGCCTTTTATCTTGCCCAAAATTATTAAAACCTACTTATCTTCCATCTCTACATATTTTGGACCTGCACCTACTTTTTTGCTTCCCAAACACTTGTGTCCTAGTCATTTATGTCAATGCAAGTGTCCTTACCTGACACAAGTGTCTATTTCCCTAAAGTCATCTAATTTATAAATAAAACTTATCATAATGATTGGACTAAGTTTTATAATGTGATATATTCTCTGAATAGGAGTGGTGTATATGCATGATCACTCCTCATTCATTCCTCACTTAGGACAAACATAGATTCATATTAAAGAGCATTCAATTAAGAAAAGCTTCCCTGTTTTATATTATTTACACATTAGTCATAGGGAAAACACATATGAAGTTTTGAATTACTAAAGGAACTACCTAAGGGCTATATTTTTCAAGTTACAAACTAAGTCATTATTTTACTTACTTGTCAAGCATTGCTTGATTCACACACAAACCAAAATGTAGGTGAGAACTACATAAGTCTGAGGCCTTAGGAAGCAATCATTTATAGAGGGGTCTTCGATTAAAATTGACACATTTTTCTTAACAAACCATTTTTTCCATAATCATTATGAAGATGAAGAATTAGGCTTTATCATTTGATAAGGATTGATAGACTATGACCTAGATCTGAATGCACCATAGTGAAGGTGATGATGAACCCAAAGGCATTCATGTCATTACATCATGTTCAATAGTTATTTTGTACTAGAAACCTACATTCAATCTAAACATTAGTATTGATGTAACCATCTAATGTCAATGCAAGTGTCTATGGCTATAAAGGCACTTAATCTACAATTTGGTGATTGTTATAGAATATTCTTCCAGTCTATTTCCTACCTATTCCGAATCGAAATCTATATTAGAATTAAACCAACAACGTATCTTATTTTCATTATCATTAAAATATATTTCATATTTATACTTTCCATTTTTAGCATATCTCAGCATAATTAATTTAGTATATGTGCTATCTAAATTTTGCAATTAATTGGCCTATTATAGATCTATTTATCACCCTCATGTTTATTCATTTCTATATTCTTAACCCTATCTACCCATAATATGATCCTTATTCAATTTAGAGTTAAAATTTTTGTGAACCCAATTCATGTGAATGTAACTTTTTCTAATCCAGAGCTTCCAAGCCTCAGGTTTTTATCTTGTTGTGATGGATTTTTAGATCTAAAACTTTACCTTAGGGTTTTACCATCCTATGGTTACAATGGATTCATGTGTATATGATTTAAAGTGGATTATTACTTTATTGGTGCATTTTGGCCTCTAAACAAATCCATTTTAAAACTCCTCATATGTATTCACTACTCATGTTAGTATATTAGAAAACCTCTTTTTTCACCTAAATTTAGTATGTTTTTTTCAATTTTTATAATTTACTATTTTTAGTGAATATTGGAATACAAGGTGAATGGTTACTTATTTTGTAATTAATTTTTGGGTTTCATCAAAAATAATATTTTTTTCAAAAACCTCTCTTAGATCTCTGAAATAAATTCTTATTTTATCAAAATTATAAGGTTTTGTCTATGAAACATTTCACATTATTTGGCATATTTCTAATTAATAATAGATCAAATTTCAAATTCCTTAGAGGTTTTTCATAATTATATGGATATAAATAATAACTTTGTTTTTTCCAAAATATTGTACATATTTTTCAAATTTAGCATTTTACTATTTTTAGTAAATTTAAATCTATAGGTCGTACACTATACTTTTGTTTCCCTATTTTCCTGGGTTTGTCTCATTTCCTATTTTTCAAAAAATAGATATCTCTCTTTTTTTTTAAATCAATCGATATCTAAAATTACTATATTCTTATTGTATCATGATTTATTTCTCATTAGTGTTTGTATGTCTTTTTTACCTATTCTCATATCAATTTTTAGAAAGTTTAAAATGGATACAAAGGATCCTCTTCTTCCTTCTAACGCTAAGAAGGGTGATATCTACCATCCTTCTAACTAGGTCCATGTTATCACTCTTTCAAGGGGTAAGGTAGGTGGTGTATGTATGCATGCTCAATTTGAGGTACCTAGGGTTTGTGCTTATGAATCCCTAAGAGACCAAATCATGAGGATGAGAAATTTAATAAAAGACTTAAAAAATAAGATTACACTCTTACATAATCCGACACGTGGTAGTGATTATATAAACATAATATTTTAAAACTTTATCAATTACTGATACTTTGTTTCTTAAAATAACCTATCAAGTCTCAATTTCTCTAAGTTCACCCCTTAAAGGGTGCACTAATAAAGGGGTGGGTAGACCATTAGTGCTTCACAAGATTATTGGCCCTTATACTACCACTTGTTATCTACACAATCTTATCATAAACACTCCTCCAAGAAATTTACCACCCTACTTATCCCCTTCTTAATCTTAAAATATTTTTTTATATTTACCACATACTATCAGCTTGGGCTGACCCTGTATTCAAATTGATAAAAGCACATTATGGGTCTAGGTCAGCCTTGGCTGACCTAGATTGGGACCTAACTTGTTTTTATCAAATAATGACATAGAGTTGAATTGGGCCAACCTTATTGGCTAAAATTTCAAAGAGGTTTAGGTTTATATTAAACTATATATACACATTCATTTCACCATTTATTAGAGATACAATAGAGTTAATTACTCATTTGCACTTCTTTACAATATGCTCTTGGACCATTCTAATTGAGGAGTTATTTCTTAGGATTTATATTTGGAGAAGAGTCTTATCTTGTGGAAAAGTATTTAATTTTTAGGCCTTTCTTATTGATCATTACAAAACAAAATAACCTATTGTGAAGCACCTTTATCCAAGGGAGATATTGAGTCTCAATGGATTCATCTTGAAGGTAAGTATTTATAACTTTACTCTTCTATTTTAGTAGATAGAAGTAGTATAAATAATGGATTTTGAATATATTACTCTCTCCAAGCATTGGGGTTATATCTATACATATCTTAAATAGAATTATTCTATGCATGTTTACTTTTTATGTTTATTACCCCCACTTTCTGCCATAAGCTTTAATGAACACTAGATTAGATTTTAATTTACTTTGCATTTACTTAGTGAATATGAAAACATAGGACCTAACTAGGGTTATTACATAGTTTTGCTTGACTATAGGCTTTGTAACCCTATATAGTGATGTTATTATGGTAAGATATCCCTTGGTTAGGTTTATCAGATCCATCTTGGTCATAACCCTAAATATATAATGTATCGATAAATAGAAGTGTAAATAGGATTTATCTTCTCTAAGCTAGGATTGATTAATAAGTGAGTTACATTTTCCTTTATATACATTTTGGTGAACCCAATGTGAATCAAAACCTTGTAAATTTTATTTCATGCATTCATTTTTATCATCATATTATATATTTTTATTTTTATAGTATTGTATCGAACCTATTAGTATAGTTCTAATAGTCTATGTATAGGTTTAACATAGTCACCCCAAAAAAACTTTGTTCTATCTGTGTAGGTCTTCTCCAAAAATAGGAAAATGGATCGATTAGCTTGACATATTATTATTCTTAAATTATAGATTTCATACATATTAAAGCCACTTGAATCTATTTTTAGTTATTCTTTTTTAGCATACAAGTTTGCATACATAGTTGAGCTAGTCGACTCTGTTCATATAATATTTAAATTAACACTTGAGAAAGACATCAAAAAAAATCAAACTAAGTATCTTAAAAACCACCAAGGTTCATTCTTACCTTTTATGTCATTTTATTTTTTCATTTCTAGTACTATTTTTCACAATTTTATAGTCTATAAAATTATATCCCTATAGTAAACTAGGTCGACTAGCTTGACACAATTTTGTAGCATGTCTTCTATCTTGAAGACAAGTCAACCTATTTTATTATGTTCTTCTATATGTTTCTTCCATAGAATAGTAATTACCTTGTCAACTATGTTCTGCATTATTTGCATATAGTGTCACCTGAACTGACTCTTTACTCTTCATAGTCAAGGAATTAACCAATTTTTACTAGTAATTAGTTCACCTTTCATTTTAGTTATTTGAATTCTTAGAGTAACATACATAGATTAATTAGGCAAGTTTTTAATTTACCAATTTATTCACACTATTTTTATCTTTTTCACACACTTTCAAATCGATTTACACAAAAAAAGCATTAAAAAATTTTCTTCCTAAGGTCTACCTACTTGGATTTAATCACCAATGGGGAAGCCAACATGGTTTTTTGGACAAGTATAAACATGTGGTTGATGGTATATATTGGCAAATCACCTGACACCTTTACCACTATGAGAGAAGTGAGAGTGTAGGCCCAATATAAAGCTAGTAGCATCACCAATATATATCCCTTTCAGTCTAAACTAATGGAAACTAGAAATTTCTACTTTCTTCTTATAACCAACTTCCCATCACATTAATTTCAAATATTATTATAACTTAACAACACTTAGGAATGGCCAATTAATTAGCATTTAAATTCAAGTTGTTACTTTCTCTTTGATCATTGTATTTTATATTACAAAACTTGTATTAGCCAATGTTAGTGCAAGGTTTGTGTTGTGTGCTCCAATGGATCGATCACATTGATCATATTGCTTGTATGTTTCATTTCATGTGCTTAGATATTATTTTGAAAAAAAACTCTATTTTCAAAACATTATCATCCCTGTCGACATAGTCTCTTACAAATAGTTCATCTTGCTTCCTTAACTATGTATCTTTATTAGCCTATTATGTTTCTTCTCTTACAGTACATAATCGACTCATTCAATAGTGCATTCTTTTTTATTCTATTTCATTTCTTCATTTGTAGTACATAGTCAACCCATATGCTTATGTATCCCTCTAGCCTATTTTAGTTTTATCCTTTATATAACACAATCAAGTAGTTTGAATATATTTTACATCCTATTATGTGGACCATTTTCACATACTCTGTCAGCCTAGTCGACTCTATACCTATTGGTCGATATTGTTATATGTTTGGATGACTCTTTCCTTATTTTTCCTCCTTTCTTCCTAATCTTAGATTATTTCTTCAAGTATCATGAAATCCCCTATCAAATTTTATTTGGACAACCTAAATCCATGTAGATGTTATATGGTATGTTTTTTCTTCCTACCTCCACTACCTAGGAAGATCCTCACTCTTGGAGCACCACTTCTCCTCCCTAATATTTCAATTGAAACATTTTTCAAATCACTCCAACAAACGAGATTATTGATCATATCCCTTTCATAATTATTGAGATATTCCCCAACTTTAAACACATTACAATACTATGTAGGTAATTCATACAAGCCTAATAATTAACCCCATAAGAAATATGCCACCTAACAACCCTCCCCCTAATTCCAATTTGGGTAATCCTCCTACCAACAAAAACCCAACAACTGATAAAACTCAAATTCTTGCAAAAATAATTCAACAAATGAACATCATGCAAACATCTAATACCTCTTAAATGATGTAACTATAACATCATTTGATAAACATGGATAATTAGCCTCCCATTATTATTCCACAAAACAGTCAAAATTTTATCCCTCCACCCCTTAAATATGTCATAGGAAATGTTATTCCCCAACCTATCATGCATAATAAGATGATTGAACACATTAAAAATGCGCCTTTATCCCCTTTCATTGTTTTTATTGATATTGGTAATATATCTCCAACTAATAAATATGATGGGACTAAAGACCCTGAATCTTTTCTTAACACATTTGGTAATATTTATAAATAATGGATCCAAACCAATACCTTCATCAAAACTAAAATTTTAGTTAACACCTTCAATGGTGATGTATTATAATGGTATAACCAACTTCCCCAAAATTCTATATGGAAAATTGAGGATTTAGTCAATCCTCTAGTTAAATAATTCCAACATAATGATCTTCTCAAAAATTGTCTTAGTCATTTCATCAATGATAAGAAATATCTTGCTAAATAAGCTCATGATTTTATCAAATTATGGAAATTTTTGGCTCACAAGGTTGATCACAACATGAATGATGAAAACTTGTTTAAACTTTTCATAATGGCCTTAACACCTTCACCCCAATACAAGGCTTGAACTTTTGCTCCTCAAACTTTAAATTATGTTCTTGACCAAGATAAGCATTAAGACTTCCCAATGAAATAGTTTGAACCTAACACTAAAATCATCAAGGGATATTTACAACATTCAATGAACATAATAACTGGAAACCCTCCTCAACCAAAACAAAGAGTAGACAAATTAGAAAATCCCCAACCTTCTTAAACATCATTAATAGTGAAATAAATGAAATAAATTGTAGCACCTTATAAACCATTATTTTATCTTAATAATCCTCCTAAATGGTATGATCCTAATCAATTCTGTTAGTTTCACGTTGATATAGGTCATTCTCACAAGACATGTCAAGGGATTACTAGTTTTTTCTTTTATGCTAGGTGATTCATTCAATCATGATGTCATGATTAAAATCTACCATTAGGATTATGTTAATGCTTCTCAAAATAAACAAGCCTCCAAATCTTCTTCCTCTAAAAGTCCAAGAATTTTTTCTACATCTAACCCTCAACAATCAAACAAGGAATTTGTGAGATTCACGCTGATCATGATCAGTATTATACTAATTCCTAGTACATGAATGTGGTAAAGGTCAATTATCGACATAAACCATCCCACAAAGATAATGTTACCAAACCAAAGAAACCATTTCTAGAAGATAAACTTCTTAAAGATACTACTATCACTAGCTTACCTTTGAAAACTAATGAGGAGCCACTTCCTCAATCCAAACCTCCAACCACTTCTATTCCTACTAAACATATTTTACCTTCTAAGTCTCATGTTGGTTCTTCCTCTTCCAAAACTAATTGTAACTTATTAGAAGGATTCAAATCTATGCCTTGAAAAATTCTTCTCATGGAGATGGTTTTCACCTCTTCCTATCATCATAAATTAATAATGCAACAACTTCAAGATATTGAAGAACCATATTCCTTAGAAGAGGAACAACCTTCTCATGAGCCTCAACCAACATAAGTTCATACCATTAAAACTATTTGTCCTTCTTCAAAACCTTACATAGAGTTATTTGAAGAAGAGATGATCAATGATTAAATTCTCTCTCAAGCTGATGATCCACCTCTCCCTATCAAAATAGCCATTAATACCACCCTCTTTCATAAATTTTTAGTAGATGAAGGGTCGGGAATTAATGTGACATATCTTTGTCTCATTCAACAAATTGGGTATAATAAAGATCATCTCATACAAACTCATTCAACGTGTCATGGATTAGATAAGACCAATCAAATTTTACTTTCTTTTATTTGTCTCCATCTTATTATTGGACCAAAACTATATGAACTAATCTTATGGTTATTAATTTACCATTATCTTATAATATACTCCTAGGATGCCCATGGACTCATCGCATGAGGGTTATTACCTCTTCCAAAAGCCAATGTATCAAGTTTATTCATAATGGAAAGTGGTATAAACACGAATCTAATCCTAACCCTTGAATTTTTCAGATTCCCAATCCTAAATCTCAATATTGAATTCCCACTATTCCAAAATTTAATAGTATACCTTTACCCATATTAATCAATATGAATCCATATTTACAAGTCACTCTTAGTGATTCTGATAAGGATGAGCCAAATGATCTGTAAAACACATGAAATACTACCAAGCTACCTCCTTACATTTTTGAGTGGCTTCTTCCTTCCTTATTACCTTGTGATCATACCATCCCTCTTATCAATGAGATCACCAATTTTCCTCCTCCATGTAATTTACATGAAGCATCTTATACAAAATATTATTTCACTTGTAATGATTATGGAGTGGTCAAGCTATTTCAAGACATTTTAACAATGTCACCATGTAAATTTAGTGATCTAGGCATATCACCTTTCTAATTTTCTTTAGAGACATAAGCATGTACAATATCTCCCACCTATGATGATAACTAAATTTTGAACCAAGCTCAATCAAGAGACTTGGATTTTTAACATTATCATAAAACATTAGCTCAAATACATGATTTTAACCATGATGTTCATACCATTTTCATGGATATTGAGTTAGAACCTAAAGGTCATGTACCTCTGGTTAATTCTCCATTTCTTGATACTTTTTGGGTGGTTGAATAAATATTACCTCATGCACCTTTTAAACTTCCATAACCTTATATAACTCCTATCACACTGGTTATTGTACTAGATCCTCTACCCATCAAAGATTCCAAAGATATGCCTATTTTCCAATGAGTTGAACCTTCCTCCACAGTTCCACCTACTCCTAATATCACTCTTAAAACCAATGCCATAGATGTACACTAGATACATTCAAAATATGATAATAATGGTAAAAAAATAATTGATAGTAAATTAGATGCATAATATTATTAACCTCTACCTAGATTACCTAGCGATGAATCTATCCTTGAATTAATCCATGCTCGAGAACCTCACCTTCCTCGATAACATCACAAAGTTGGGAATTTCAATTGAAAGGCCCCTCATTTTAACAAATTAATTTCTAACATTTATCCTAAAACCAATCCCATGTCCTCTCTTATCAATGTTCCATATCATTTTCAAGACAAATGCTATACTTATCAAGGATGCCATGAAAATAGAATATGACACCCCCTCTTGTCCTCCACCTATAAATATTTCTTGAGAACTCATGCCAATTGAGCATGATAACTTTATTTTATTATTAAATAAATATTATGAGTCTTTCTATTGGTTATAATAGGACATGCCTGACATCGATCCTAGTATCATGGTGCACTACATAATCATGTACCCTGAAACTAAACTCATTCGAAAAAAAATCCCCCCAAAGTTTCCACCCTATGCCATAAAAAAAGTTTGAACTATTAGATGTTAAATTTATTAAACATGTGGACTATTCTAAAAGGGTGTGAAACACTATTCTCATTCATAAAAAGGTTACCATGGTCATTTGCATCTGCATTGAATTTTGAAATCTCAACATCCCTTGTCCCAAGGACAACTTTACATTACCTTCGATAGATGACATCATAGATTCCACTGTTGGATATGAAATGTTGTCCCTCATAGATAGTTTCTCTAGATACAATCAAATTCATATCATCCCCAAAGACCAATACAAGACAACATTCATTGTAGAATAGGGTACCTATTACTATGTTAATATGCCTTTCAATCTTTAAAATGTTAGAGCTACCTATGAGCAAAATATAACCCAAATTTTTCATGATCTTATCCATAATATTTTGGAAACCTATGTGGATGATCTCATTTCCAAATCCAAAAGTCATAAAACTCATCTATCTGATTTAGCCATAATCTTTAATTGGCTCATCAAGTACAAAGTTAGAATCAACCCCTAAAAATGTGTTTTTTTATTACATCTAGTAAATTTCTAGGGTTCTTAGTCTCTCTTTATGGTATTGATGTTGATCCCACTAAAATCAATGCTATAATCAACATGCCTATTCCTTGATCCATTCTAGACATTTGTACCTACCTCAATAATCTTGGGGCAATTCGATGATTCATTCTCAAAATGGTTTATCATATATATTCTATTAATTCCCTTCTTAAGAAGGTAATGCTCTAGAATGTACTAGTTCTTGTCATAAAGCATTTGACAACATGAAATAATCATTGCATCATCTACCTACCCTTTGTCCACCCTCTAATAATCATCCTTTGATTTTGTACACTTCTTTTACACCTGTATCAGCTGGGTAAATTCTTTCCCAACAAGATGATACTAGAAGAGAACATGTTATTTACTATATTAATTGAGGCCTCATCTATTATGAAAAATTTTATACCAAAGTAGAATGTGGTTGCCTCACTATATATTTTGCAATTGAAAAACTTTGTCACTACATGCTCTATCAAATAACTTATGTCATAGTTTATTCTAAACCACTTCATCACTTTTTATCCAAAGCCTTTCTACCTAGAGATAGAATTGGCAAGTGGATGGTTCTTTTAATGGAATTTGACCTTCAGATCATAATGCCAAAAAATTTCAAGGGAAATTCATTACCAACCAACTTGTAGTGGCACCCATACCTGCTACCAATCATCTTCAATGTAGTCTCACCCAATGATAACATTCTCTATATTGAAGGTCTCAATCAAGATATCTCTCATAAATATTACTTTCACAACTTTATGACTAATTTATAAGTAATTAATCAAGAAGATAACTATGTCATTACCAATACTACTAAATCAAAAGTGTTTATCGAAGAACTTCCCAAATCAATGTTGATTTACATCAAGACACCTAGACCCTAAACTTTTATGACACCAAATGTCTCTAAGGAGTTGGAAAATGTTTTATACTTACTAGTATTCATCATAGAATAATCCCTTTGGAATTTTGGCTTAATTTTGATGTCACTAATAACATGGCAGAATATGAAGTGTTAATATTAGGCATGAGAATGACACTTGTCTTAGACATTCCATATTTTCATGTTTTCGGGGACTCCCAACTCATTTGTCATTATATTAATGGTGATTATCAATGTAAAAGTGAAAATATTATCATTATCATTAAATTAAAACTACCCTCACTAAATATTTTATCTCTTTTACTATTGAGCCCATTCCAAGAGATAAAACATCTATTACTGACTCTCTTGCTTCTTCAGACTCCTTATTTCATCCACATCAAGTTCTAAATGATTCCCAATTTATTTTTTAACTAATAAAGTCCCTATCTTCTATCTAATTTAAAGATTAACTTATATGTCATATTGAGATTATCACCATTTGACAAAGCCCATGCTATAAAGTCATTATCCAGTTCCTCAAGAAACAAACTTATCCTCCGAACATGGATTCTCATGAAAAGACTAGAATTCACAAGCAAGCTTTTAAATATGTATTTTGATACAACACCCTTTATTATCATAATGTCAAAGGTACCCTGCTCTGCTATGTAATGAAAGAAGAGGTCTCTCCTCTCCTTGAATAAGTAGATGGGGGAATTTTTCATGGTCACTGTAGTGGAAATGCTACATCACACAAATTCCTATGTATGGGATATTTTTGGCCTACTCTCAAAAAATATGATACCGATTTCACTAAAAAGTGTAGTCCTTGCCAACTCTATGATGATATAATCCATTCACCACTAGATGAGCTCCAAAATATGGAATCTCCTTAGCTATTTTATATGTGGGGCTTAGATCTCATCGAAAAACTACCTAGGTCACAAGATGGGCATGGTTTTATCATCATGACTACTAAATATTTTACCAAATGGGTAGATCCATGTCTCTCATCAAAGTCATGGGAGATATTATTTCCAAATTTATCCTTAACCAAATCATTTGTCATTTTGGCATTCCCCATACCATCATTTTTTATATAATGGTAATTTTAAAAACAAGGATGTGAAACATTTATGTGCTAAATTTAAAATATCCCACAAATTTTCACACCCTATCATTCAAAGTGCAATGTGCAATCAAAGGCCACTAATAAAATCCTTCAAAAGACCATCTAAGAAACCCACAGTGATTGGCATCTTAATTTATATCCCATAATTTGGGCCTATTGTATTAGCATTCATACTGCCATAAGGGCAACACTATTATTGCTAGTATATGGTTTCGATTTTGTCTTACCATTAGAAGTTGAGATTCCATCCTTACGTATATCTCTTCATGTTATCATTATTAATGAGGAATTATGTGAAGCTCACCTTTATTCTCTTTATCATATTGATGAAAAATGTTTATCCACTTTACAACATAATCACCAATATAAGGCTTATATTACAAAACAACATAATAAAAAGATTAAAGTCTACACTTTCAA
>JARHVA010001828.1:2277500-2285000 GCA_037957365.1 Torreya grandis | reverse complement strand
CACAGGTGATCAACATCAGTTGCTATCGGTCTGCTCCTAACCGATGTTAGCCGATCCCTGGTCCCTGCCTGACCAACATCGGTAATACTACCGATGCCAGTTATTGGTTACACTCAGTAACTCCCTGATTAGCCTCTTGGTGAAGCTTTTAGCTCCACAACTTAACAATCTCCCACTTGGAGATAAACAGCTACACCTATACAACAACCTCCACTAACCATCTCAGGCACCTCCATCTTCAAATTTAATCTTGAAGACCAACCACCACACATCCTATGATGCTACACCTATCATCCAAGTAACCTACCACATCTGAAACTACAACTCCATGTAGTGAAGACCTTGACCCTGCTTAGCATGTGCACCTGCTGTTGGTCCCTCTCAAATACTTGAGAATCTACTGAACTACACTCCAGTACTCCTTTTCTGAATTGGCTCCAAACTCTCTGACAACTCCCATTGCTTGGGAAAACTCAGGTCTACTAGACCTCATGTGATTTTGAACACTGTTTTAAGCTCAGCTTGAACTATCCAGCCCTTAGTCTACTTACCAGTTCTGCACCTACACCTTCTTCACATCAGCTCCCACTGGAGACAAAATCAACCTGTGATCTTCAATGTCTCTCATGCTAAAAGAATTTTGCTGCTCCCAAATTCTTCATGACACACCTCTAAACTATCTTTACCTTTAGCTTAGAAACTCCCTATATGTGTAACCCTATAACAAGCACACAAAATAGTAACAGGATAATGTAGCTAATATTATCCAACTTGGTAAAAGAAAACACAATGGTTAAACCTCCATTGTACTGCAGCCTGCTCAAGACCATATACTCTGGCCTTCTGTCTCACGTGTCCATCCACTCTCTTCTCTAACCTGGGAATCCATTCCTCTATCAGTGTTTTCTTCTAGCTAACAACTCCACCAACAAACACCTATTTGGTTCTTCTCCAAGGACTCACACTCCTCATCCATGCCTAGCTCCCACTGTTTCCTAGATTCTACCTGCATTGCCTCTTCACATCTTCCTGGTTCTTGACCATCAGTAAGAAACAAGTAATATAAAGAAGGTGAATAATGAATATGAGGTTCACTTACCCTTTCTGACCTCCATATGGGTGTTTAAGACTCCTTGACAGCTTGTTGTCCACCCAACATCTGTTCCAGTGACCGATCTCAGCGATCTCCCAGTCTGCACCTGACCAATGTCAATTCCCTGCACTGACCCTGACTACCGATGTCATTTCCTTGGTCGATGCTGGTGTCCCTTCTACTGACATCTTTCTTATTTGATCGACGTCAATCTTCTCCTGCCTGACACTACCGACCTTGCTGGTCTGCACATGACTGATGTTGTTACCTGCCTGACCGATGTCGGTTCCATGTGACCGATGTCGGTAACTATGTGTTCCTGTAAGTGATGACTTCTTTATCTGTGAGCTCATATTGGATCAAAACTTTGTCCATACTGCCCTACTCAGAATTATTCAACCCTTGTGACTGATCTCTGTCCATCATCTCCTCCATAAATACCAAGGCTTCCTTGTTTGTGTCAAAAGCATCAAATTTCCTTTTCCTGCAATGAACTTGATCTATGCCCTTCAAATCTGAACTCATACCCTTTGACTCAAGAATGGCCATTCCATTCTTATTCATGTGACCAAGCCTATTAAGCCACATCTTCGAATCTACAGCTGAAGTAGATAAACTAGAAGTAGAATCAGTAATACAAGTAGATAGATAAAGAGTACCTACTTTCTTACCTCTTGCTAAAACAATTGAACCCTTGGTAACCTTCCAAGAATCCACTGTGAGGGTTACTGTGCATCCCTCATCACCCAACCTTCCTACAAAAATCAAACTCTGCTTCAAGACTGGGACATGCATAACCTCCTTCAACACCCATGTGTTGCCTGTCTGCAATTCCAGCTGCACTTTCCCTTTGCCAACCATTTGACAAGGCATACCATCCCCTAAATAAATCTCTCCAAAGTCTCCCTAGACATACTCATGGAACAAATCTCTATTTGGGGTTGCATGAAAATAATCACCAAAATATAAAACCCATGATCCTACCTGACTATCCAAAGAAAGTATGAGAGCATCATGTGCCACAATACCTACATCTTTTACCTCTTCATTACCTTCATGTTGATTTTCTTTATCCTTCAACCAACACTCTTTCTTTGTGTGTCCTCTCTTTCCACAAAACCAGCAGGTGATACCTCCATTTCTGGATTTGGATCTCCTTCCCATCTTTGACCTTGATTTCCCTTGCTCAACCTTCTCTCTTTGCCTTCCTCTACTTTCTACACTTAGAGCAATCCCTGATGATGATTCACCTATGCTTTTCCTACATATTTCTTCATTCAATATTACACCAACCACATCATCAACTTTTAATATTTTAGAAGCAGACACAGTATTACTTACTGCCATTACCAAACTATCCCAACTTTCAGGTAAAGAGCATAAAATTAAGAGAGCCTTTACTTCATCATCAAAAACAATATTGACTGAAGCTAACTGGTTTACCAAACCATGGAAATCACTAAGATGAGTATGTACTGATCCACCTTCCTACATTTGCAAAGTAAATAACTTCTTCATAAGAAATACCTTATTTGAAGCTGAGGGCTTTTCATATAAATTTCCCAAAGATTCTATCAACTCTTTCGTTGTCTTACACTGTGATAAGTTGGAAATCACAAACGATGAAAGGCTCAACCTTATGGATCCCAGAGCCTTCCGATCAAGAAGCTCCCATTCTTCATCCTTCATATCTGTGGGCTTGCATGCAACCCCACCCAATGGTAAGTACAAATCTTTTTGATACAGATAATCTTCTATCTGCATCCTCCATAGTTGATAATTCTTGATGTTAAACTTCTCCATTCGTAGCTTACTTTCTTCTGCCATTGCTAAACTCCCACTCAATTAGAAACCCCTGAGAATGACCTATAATCAAATAATAACCTACTCCCTGTAAACCTTAGCTCTGATACCAACTGTTAGGAACCCTCTCTAAGGAAGCACAATTGATTAATTTTCTTGTAAGCAATTAAACACGGAATTATACTAGAATGATTAAGTAACTAGAAACTTGAAACAACAAAGAATTTGAGAGACAATACATAATCTTGTATTAAATAATCTTCAGAAGAAAATACAATAAAGAAGATGCCACTTCTTCTTCCACCTCTAAGGCTTGCCACACCTCAAGGACTTCTTCCCTCTCTCTCTTGCTCAACTACAACCAACTCAACAACCTGAGTTGTTAACCCTTCCTTGATAGCTTCAGCTGATCTCCTTGACCTTGCACCTTGCAGATCTCCTTTGACCTTAATTTCTTGCTTCAATACTTTACTTGCCTTAATTACAATACATGCCTCATGGGTCTTTAAATATGATCCCATGCATATAATAATTAGACCTCTAATTACAATAATTAGAAACATAGACTCAAGACTTAAATTAGTCTTCAACATGCAAACACTCTCAGACCTCTTAAATTAGATGAGTCTAATTCTGGAAACACATGCAACTGCATGCACATGCACAGGTGATTGATGTCGGTTGCTGTCGATCTACTCCTGACCGATGTCAGTCGATCCCTGGTCTCTGCCTGACTGATGTCGGCAATATTGCCGATGCTAGTTACTGGTTACACTTAGTAACTCCCTGATTAGCCTCTTGGTGAAGCTTTTAGCTTCACAACTTAACACTAGTTAGGGTACTTAAAATGATCATAATGATAACCCTCAAGTTGATCCCAATTAGTTTACCATAAAGCAAGATACAAAATTGGATCAGATCCTCACTGTTGTGAATGAAACTAGGGACCATATTTTATCCCTAGAGTGGGAAGTTCATGACCATGAAGAAGAATATAATCAAGAAGAACCTAAGGATAACTATATTTATATGTAATTTATTCATGTGTATAGTAAGGAGGATGTACCTCAAAATGTTAGGGCTCATGTAGTTATAGAGTTGGCATGAGAATGAAGAAATTGAATTAGCCTAAATTTGATGAAACTATGTTAAGGGATGGATCCAAATCATGAATAAATAAGATGGAAAAATATTTTTAAAATTTAGATTAATCAAAGGTCATGAAAGAAGTTTGGGGAGCTTATCAACTGGCTGGTAAAGCAGTAACTTGGTGGGAAAATAATAAAATCAAGGTGAATATCAAATCTTTGACCACCACTTGGGGGCAGTTCATGATAATGTTTAGATTATGGTGGCTACCTAAACTATATTTTGATTAAAAAAAACTGATATATTTTCAAAATTTAAGATATGGGGACATTTCAATGAATTATTACTAGGAGCAGTTCACTAAGCTCCTAAACTTTGTTCATCAATATCAGGTAGATGAGAGGTTCTACATCAAGAAGTTTATCATGGGGTTAAAACCTCGGATCAGATGTGAGGTAGATGTACATGGTCCATATAATATGGATTAGGTCTTTGATAATTTAGTTAAGAAGGAGTAGAATCTAAAATCTCTCACCCAGGGTAAAGAGAAGTTCAAGAAAAAGTTTGAAGGTTCCAAACCAACATTCAAAAAGAATAACTGGAAAAAAATGGAAATACAAAGAACTAGTTTAAGTATCAAAATTATAATTTTATCAATGATTTCAAAAATAGGAATCCAATTGGAAATTTTATAGGGGATAAAAATTTAGATAGATGAGTATTCAAGGGGAATCAACAGATAGATATGAAATGTCCACTAGGTGGGTGTTTCATTTGCGGAGGTGACCATTATGTTAGGGAATGTACCCAAGGGAAGTCTAATAGTAGGATCAAGGATTCAAATTATTAGTAGGGAAAATTTTAGTAGTTAATTCATGTGGATACTAACAATCATCAAACTAAATTTTATACTTCTCCTATTGAGTTGACAAGTACATTGTTTGGTCATCTGATTTCTATTTTGATTGACATTGGAGCTACTGAATGTTTTATTGCACATAAAATGCTTAATAAGTTTTCTAGAAAAGCTATAATTATGGAAAATGTTTGGTTATTTAAATACAAGAATGAGTCTAAGGTGAAATTCAACAAGTGTTTAGCAAATTTGAGATTAGGTTTCTTGACTTCACTACAATAGTGGATCTGTATGCTACACCATTGGGGTCATATGATGTGATCCTAGGGATTAATTGTTTAGTACAACACAAAGTTAAGTTGGATTATCTTTTTAAAAATGTTGAATGCTTAGATGATTTGGGTAATCAAACCCAAATTTAGGGAGTAAAAAGAGAGCTAAAACTTACATAGATTATTGCAATTCAGTGTAAGAAATCTCAAAAGAAGGGATGTCCAGTGTATATTGTTAAAATAAATGACATAGAAGAATATAAGGAATATTCCATTGAAGATTATCCTTTTCTAATGGATTTTAAATATTTTTTTCTAGAGGATTTGTTAGGTTTTCCACCTAAGAAGATGTTTGATTTCATGATTGATATCATTCCAAGATCAGAATTACAATCTAAAGCACCTTATATGATGACTACAATAGAATTGGTTGAGCTAAAAGCTCAATTATAGGATTTGTTATCTAAATGATTTATTTGGTTGAGCATGTCACCTTAGGGTGTACTAGTTGTGTTCATCAATAAGGATGGTACATTCCCAAAACAACATTCAAAACTTGGTATGGGCACTATGAGTTCAGATTATTACCATTTGGGTTAACAAATGTGCCAGTAGCATTCATGAATCTTACAAACATGTTTAGGGATTATTTGGACCATTTTTTTATATTTTTTATAGATGATATTATTATATATTCTTAGAGTGAATAAGAGCATCTATATTATCTAAGATTAGTTCTGTAGTGATTACAAAAGTATAAGATTTATGGGAAGCTATCCAAGTGTGCTTTGTTTCATAAGAAGGTACAATATCTTACCCACATTATTTTAGTAGATGGGATTTCCATGGATCCATCTAAGATCAAAGATATCATGGAGTGGCTAGCACCCAAGAACATGTATGAGGTAAAGAGTTTCATGGGTTTAGCAGCCTATTACATGAAATTTATGCCAGTTCTTTTGAGAATATCCAACCCTATTACCTATCTTCAGTGGAAGAATAAGAAATTTATTTGGTCAATTAAATGTGAAGAAGCTTTTTAGGATTTGAAAAAAGGCTTACTTCAACACCTATGCTAAGATCTCTTGATGTAAATAGTCAATTTTTAATCATCATAGATGTATATGGGATGGAATTAGAGGAGTTCTTATGCAAGAAAGAGCAGTTGTAGCATATGATTCTAGGAAGTTGAAGCCTTATGAGGTAAATTACACTCCACATGACTTGGAACTTATTGTAATAGTGTATGCCTTACAATTTTAGAGGCATTATCTATTGGGAAAACCATTTGATCTCAAGACTAAAAACTTGGGGCTCAAGTACATCCTTACCCAACCAAACCTGAATGGTCATTAGAGATGTTGGCTTGAGTTTTTATTTGATTATGATTTTGATATTATATATATTAAAGGAAAAGATAACAAATTTATAGATTCCCTTAGTTGCAAAAGGTACATAGTGGCTCTGGCTATTATTAAGAGCACTTTCTATGATTAGGTAGTTAAGTTTTCTTCAAGAGATGAGTTCTATAAACAAATTAAGAAGATTTGGAAAAAGATTCTAAGAATCATAGGTATAAGGGATTCAAGTTGGAGAATGATATTTTTTGAGGTTTAATGGTAGGATTTATGTACCAAATAAGGAAAATTTTAGAATCATAGTGCTAATGGATTTACACAATTTTCCTTACTCCAGTCACCCAGGTGTGATTAAACTCATGGTAGAGCTAAGACCCCTCTATTTTTGGAAGGGAATCAAAAAATATGCAATAGATTTTTTTTATCATTTATTAGAGTGTCAACATGTGAAGGCTAAGCATGTGCATCCAATAGGACTGTTATATTCTCATGATATACCAGAATGAAAGTGGTAGGTAATTAGCATGGAATTTATTTAAGTATTTCCATTGTCATGTAATTGGCATGCTATGATATTGGTAGTTGTTGATAATCTAACCAAGGTAGCTCACTTCATTCAAAGGAATATGTCAAAAATGCACCAATGCTTTCAAAAGAAGCTCGTGAAGTAAGTGTATCAATTACATATGTTTATAGAGAAGATTATCTTAGATAGGCACCTAATAATGACTTAGAAATTTTGGCTAACTCTAAATTCATCTTTGGGCACATAGTTGAATTTTAACACAGTCTATCATCCAAAAACAAATGGTCAAACAAAGAGAGTAAACCAAGTCTTGGAAGATCTTCTTTGAATGTATTACATGGATCAACAATACAAGTGGGAGGAGTACCTTCCACTTGTATATTTTTCCTATATTAATTCTTATCAATCATCCCTAAAGATGGCTCCATTTGAAGCTCTATACGGAAGAAGGTGTAGGACACCAATTAATTGGGACAAGTTAGAAGACCAACTAGTCTTTGGTC
>JARHVA010001828.1:2210000-2272500 GCA_037957365.1 Torreya grandis | reverse complement strand
AATTGGTCTAATTTTAAGACCCTCGTTCTAATTTAAGAATTGGTCTAATTATAAGACCCTAGTTCTAATTTAAGGAAGCCCTAAGTCTAATTTAAGGGAATCTAATTTTAGCAAGCACACCTTTAGAGGGGTATAAGGATCTCTCATGGGAGAGAGTTTGTATGCATGATTATTTTTGATATTGATTCTTGTTAAGAAATTCTTCTGTGAAGACTGAGCCAAGGGTTCCAGGATTCCAATTGCATTGAAGAACGTTAACTCTTCATTGTGTGCGATTCAGAGGTTGTGAAAGATCAGCCGATCTATTGCCAAATTGAGAGATAACTTCACCCAGAAGTTATCATAGTATTACAGGTATTTGAGAGATAACTTCACTCAAAAGCTATCATAAGGGTTTACAGGTATTTCATTATTTTTGGGTTTTGATTCAAGAATTATCCAGATATAGATCTTTTGTATTAGCCCATAACTCTACAGATCAAGATCAAGCATACAGGTTGTGTTATATCAGCGGCCGTACGAATTCCATACAGATCTGTGAAAATCTGTACGCATCAATAAAAAGTACAGGTACCGACATCGGTGAACAGATACTTACAAAGACCGACATCGGTCGACATACAACCGACATCAGCGAGATAACGACTACAGATCGACCGACGACAGCAGTATAATCGACGTCAGTGACTGTGTTTTTTTGCACAGCAGGCCGAGACGAACCAGATTCAGAATTCTTTCCCAGTTTGCAGAATATTCAGGCTATTCAGGTCGTACTTTCAATATTCTTTGTATACTTGACAGAGGATCTCTATTGTAAGCTTATGAGCAAATAAATAAGAGTTTATACTGTGATTTATTTATCTATTAGAAGATATTTTTGCAGAAATTTAGATAAGCAATTCAAAGCTTTGTTTTGATATTCGAAGGGATATTACAGTGGTATCAGAGCTAAATCCTGCCATCCTGAGGGTTTGATAGATCTTATGCAGCCACAAGGGTTAGGACCACATGGGTATTTCACGCGCAGTAGAGCTTTGCTTGAAGGCACTCAAGTTCTAGAACAACCGCCGGAAGACATGGGTGACCGTATTCCTCACCATCCTAGAGATCAAGATGATGCATAGGTTTTACTTACTCTTAGAGAACTACAAGAAGGGCAAAGGCAGAATAACTAGGTATTACAGTAGTTGGCAGCATCACTACTGAGATTGGGTACTCTGAGGAGACATTCCCCACACCGTGAAGATGTCAGGAGTGATGCAGGATCACAGAGAGACCATGGGACTATTTCTCATACAGCGAATAGGCCTACTAGGCCTATCTTTGTGAGACAGGAAGCAGAGGAGGTGATAGTAGGTGAGGAGCATGAGGAGGCATTTATAGACACACTTAGGGTAGCTACTGAAGAGTGGGAGTCATTACCACCTATGGTCAGGGAGATGATTACTTTTGACCGATTCCTCACACAAAGGAAAGAACATTATCGAGGTCGACAGAATGGGAGACCAAGACCCCAAAACAATGATCTGAAGCATGCTACGAGCAGGCTCACATTAGCAACATTTGATGGTAGTGGTAAGGTGACAGCACAGGCCTAGGTTAGTAAGCTGGATACATTTCTCACATTGCAGCCAATGGGTGAGGAAGATGCTATCAGATATGCGACACTACATCTTGAGGGAGTAGCTCACGATTGGTGGCACCACAGGATGGTGACACTTCATCATGATCAGATTACATCTTATCAGGAGTTTGTGGATAGGCTGGTAGAGCATTTTGACAGGAGAGATCCAGAGTCCTATTTTCGAGAGTTGGCACAATTGTGCCAAAGTGGCAGTCTAGAGTCTTATATTGGTGACTTCCAGAAGCTATCAGTTATGGTTCCTGACATTTCAGAGAGGCGACTTGTAGTACTCTTCATGGAGGGATTGACAGAACCATTGAGAGGTTGGGTCAAAGGCTTTGATCCTCCTTCATTATAGGAAGCTATGAAGAAGGCGCGCAGTATGGAGATGGCAGCCCCATCAAGTAGATCTAACTCTAGAGGTACTTCTTCATCTAGAGACCATAAGCACTCCAACGGGGATATAGAGAGACCGGATTTTAACATAGATAAATCCGGGGTTAAAAATGATTCAAAGGCCAATCCAATAGCACCACCTTTGGATCGTGAGGCACTTAATGATCTACGCAGGAAGAAGCTTTGCTTCTACTGCAAAGGTCCATATGATATCCATCATGATTGCCCTTTGAGGCCTAAGGGCAAAGCAAATCGTGTGATGTGGGCATATTATGAGGATGCAGAATCAGAAGATTCTGAACAGCAGGATAGTTTTGAGGAGGCAGAGGCTTCAGAGCCTAAGGCAGAGGCAGATTTAGAGATTCATATACAGGAGGCACGCCTATCCAGCATTCAGTCGGATGAGTCATTCAGACTCTGTGGAGTTTTGGCAGGGCAGAAGGTCACCACCCTTCTTGATACAGGAGCCACACATAATTTCATAGATGCTAGATTTGTGGAGAAGCGTGGACTCACTACCAAAGATTTTGAGGGCATTAGAGTTAAGGTAGCCGATGGTCACACTCTTAGGTGTGAGTGTATGATTAGAGACCTCCCATTGCGTTTGAACAACTATGAGTTCAAGGCTAATTATTATGTAGTGAACATGGGGGACATAGAATTAGTCTTGGGTATGAAGTGGCTTCATTCATTTGAGGAAGTTACTCTTCGTCTCAAAGACATGGAGGTTTGTTTTGAGGTTGATGGGAAAACACATATTCTTAAGGCAATATGGGGCAGCAGCTTCAAACATATGTTTTTTCATCGAATGGAGATGCTTATACTACATGACACGGTAGAGTGCGATGACGAGTGCACATTGGCACCAACACAGGAGAGATATGAGGACGAGCTTTGTCTTGAGGTGAGTTCAGTTCAAGAGTTAGCACATGTGGTAGAGTCTTAGCTTTCTTTTACAGGTGGGTCACATGTTGATGACGATATGCGTACAGGAGATAGAGATGATGTGACGCCATTGGATGAGAGTGGTGATGGACAGGGCCTAGGGTTTGTGTTGGTTGACAGCACTGTAGATCGAGACTTCATTTGGGATCCAGGTGGATTGATTGGTCTATCATTCAGCGATTGCTTGAGGGCAAGCAATTTCAGGAGGGGCGGATTGTCATGTCCCCTTTTTAGTTGACATGTGCAGAGTAGATGATTAGCCTATTATGCGACCCTCGTAGGCTGATGAGATGGATAGAGGGTCTTGATGGAGCTAGGCTTGGCTTTTGTTTGGGCTCTTTTAGACATGAATTAAGGGAGATATTAATATTTGATTGATTTAATCAAATATTAATTATTTGCTCCAATTTTAATTAATTATTAATTAATTATTAATTATTGGGTCTAATTTTAGGATCCTAATTCTAATTTAAGAATTGGTCTAATTTTAAGACCCTAGTTCTAATTTAAGAATTGGTCTAATTATAAGACCCTAGTTCTAATTTAAGGAAGCCCTAAGTCTAATTTAAGGGAATCTAATTTTAGCAAGCACACCTTTAGAGGGGTATAAGGATCTCTCATGGGAGAGAGTTTGTATGCATGATTATTTTTGATATTGATTCTTGTTAAGAAATTCTTCTGTGAAGACTGAGCCAAGGGTTCTAGGATTCCAATTGCATTGAAGAACGTCAACTCTTCATTGTGTGCGATTCAGAGGTTGTGAAAGATCAGCCGATCTATTGCCAAATTGAGAGATAACTTCACCCAAAAGTTATCATAGTATTACAGGTATTTGAGAGATAACTTCACTCAGAAGCTATCATAAGGGTTTACAGGTATTTCATTATTTTTGGGTTTTGATTCAAGAATTATCCAGATATAGATCTTTTGTATTAGCCCATAACTCTACAGATCAAGATCAAGCATACAGGTTGTGTTATATCAGCGGCCGTACGAATTCCGTACAGATCTGTGAAAATTCGTACGCATCAACAGAAAGTACAGGTACCGACATCGGAAAACAGATACTTATAGAGACCGACATCGATCGACATACAACCGACATCGGCGAGATAACGACTACAGATCGACCGACGACGGCAGTATAACTGACGTCGGCGACTGTGTTTTTTCGCACAGCAGGCTGAGACGAACCAGATTCAGAATTCTTTCCCAGTTTGCAGAATATTCAAGCTATTCAGGCCGTACTTTCAATATTCTTTGTATACTTGACAGAGGATCTCTATTGTAAGCTTATGAGCAAATAAATAAGAGTTTATACTGTGATTTATTTATCTATTTGAAGATATTTTTGCATAAATTCAGATAAGCAATTCAAAGCTTTGTTTTGATATTCGAAGGGATATTACATTTTCCATTGTTATACTTCCTTTTTTTGGATAATTGTGTCCATTTCTAATTTTGTGTACTTTTTCCAATGTTGAGTGAGGTTGGTTTGTTACTTCTCACTCACCAATGTTGTTTTCCTTTTCATGCACTTTTTCTATTAATGATTTAGTAAGGATTGTTACTTCTCACTCATAAATGTTGTTTTACCATTACTTACCCATCTTTATTAAATAAGGATTGTTACTTCTTTCACATTTATGTTTAATTACCATCTTTACTTGTATCCTTAGTTTCACTTGGTTTGTTTACCTTTCTTACTTAAGGTTTACTTATTTGATTTTTTTGGTCATCTAGTAGCCTTGGATTTTTGGTGACCTGATTTACTCTAAACTTTGACTTGGTAATTTGGTCCTAACTTAGCATTTATCACCCCAACTTACCAAATTTACAAGTACATCATGCCTACATTGCTTCAATTATTTTTTATTTTCTACATTTATTTATTTTTTCTCTTTATTTTTATATCCTTGAGTTTCTCCAAAGCAGTCTTTATGCCCTCCACAATCAAAACTTTAAACATAGTATACAACCATTTGGTGATAAAGGTAAGTCAGGGTACACATACATTACTTTTATTTTTTAATTATTTCATTTTAGTCATTTAATTTAAGTTATTTTTATGCTTTAAAATACTAAAATTTATTTAGCTTCAATGTTGTGTGTTGGTATGCTCTTTTCTCAAAGCACCATCCCCTATTACCCCTGAGTGACACGTGATGAGCTTCAAGTGGGGCATATGTATACATATAATATTTTTAAACTTTTTGATGATTTCTCTCTTGAATGAACCCATCGAGTCTCAATCTCTCTAAGTGCATGCATTAAAGGTGCACCAACAAAGGGGTGGGAAAACCATTGGTTCTTCATAGGATTGTTGTCCCTTATAATACCACTTGCTATCTTCACAACCTTATCCTAGAAAATATTCCAAGAAATTTACCACCTTAATTAGCCCCTTCTTAAGCCTAAAATATTTTTTGATATTTACCATAAATTATCGGCCTAGGTTGACCCTATATTCAAATTGACAAAAGCACATTAAGGGTCTAGGTTGGCCTTAGCTGACCTAGTCCAAGACCTAACTTGTTTTTTATAAAAATAACTATACATAGTCAAATTGGTTTGTCCCTATTAACTAAAATTTTATAAAGGTTTAGGGTTATATATATATATATATATTACACACACACACATTCATTTTGCCATTTATTAGAGAGAAAATAGAGTTAATTATTCATTTGCACTTCTTTACAATCTCATCTTTGACCATTCTACTTGAGGAGTTATTGTTTGGGGTTTATAATGGAATAAGAATCTTGTCTTATGTAAAATTCTTAGATTCTTAGGCCATTATTAGTGATCATTACAAACCATAACAATGTCTTTCTATTCACCTTTGGCCAAGGGAGAGATTGAATCTTGATGGGTTCATCTTCAAGGTACATATATCTCTAACTTTATTCCTCTATTTTAGTAGATAGAAATAGCATAAGTAATGGATTTTGAATATATTTCTCTCTCCATTCATTAGGGTTATATATATTAAATAGAATTATTCTATGCATGTTTAATTTTTTATGTTTATTAACTCCACTTTGGGCCACAAGCTTTGGTGAGCACTAGATTAGATTTTACTTTAGTTTACATTTACTTAATGAATATGAAAACATAGGACCTAGCTAGGGTTATTGCATGTTGTTACTTGACTAGAGGTTTTGGAACCATCTCTAGTGATTATATTATGGTAAGAGATCCTTGGTTAGGTCTATCAGATCCATCTTGATCATGACTCCAAATATCTAATGTATCAAAAAACATAAGTTTAAGTAAGATTTATCTTCTTCAAGCTAGGATTGATTAATATGTCAGCTGCATTTTCCTTTGTATACAGTGTTAATTATATGTTTATATCCTCATCTACCAATGTTTTACCAAACAATATTTCACATCCAAATGAAAAGGTAAAATAGAATACATTAAAAATAAATGATTCCAAAAGTAAAAAAAATGCTACTAAGAGACCAAGTGAAACCCTAAGAGAAATGATTCGAGATAAAGTGATCAAACTACCTCCTCCACATCTTATAAGGAGATAAAAAATACTATTGTGCATATCATAGAATATATGGGCATCATACAGTTTTTTTTTTGTATTGAATAACAAAATACAAAGTCACAAAGGTAGTGGTGGTCATATCATTGATACATCAACCAAAAAAACCACTCACGTCATGAGTACTTATTCTAGAACACAAGTACCAAAATAGTAAATGTGGGTACCAAAAGACAATTCAAAGTAATAAAAGGATCAAAAGAACAAAGAAATAGAGAATAAACCATTACCAAAGGAACCAATGCTACCAAAACCACCAAAAATAAATCATGTGATCTCCCTTTGTTGGTCAATCCTGAACAACAAAACAACATAAATTAAAATTATTATGATAGTGGTGATACTACTCTTAATACCAATATGTTAGATTAATAATTCAATAAACCATATTTTGATCCACTCAATAATTTGTTACATAGTCTATTTATACATATAGGACCAATACATATCAGTTGAATCCATTACCAATAGTTGTAAATCTAACCATAGATAAAATCAAGTCAAACCATATCACTCAAGATGTCAATAAGGTATTTATGTATGATGGGCACATATATATATAAATAATTTCATACCAGCACCACCATAATATGGTATAGTCCCTTATTCATATACAGACACTCAAAATGGTACATCACATGTTCAAGAACAACCTAAGAAGTCACATTTTCTTATAACAATAATTACATTGATGATTATGATCCTAATGATAGTAAAAACTAGTATTATGATGATGATAATTCTTACACAACATATGAATATGATACACTTGATATTAACATAGATACATTAGTTATAGTGTTAGAACCGAAATTAGAAACCCAGTTACCATATGATCATTATAGTCGAGCATTTGTTCCCATATAGGTTCCATTATGTATGATGAATACCTTAGTTATCACTACATAAATTCAAATGATCCAACCTAAGGATATAACATTCAAAAAATACCAGAAAAAATAAAAAAGTTCAAAAATCCAAAAATATTTTTGGCATCTACATATTAGATTGACTCCTTGGCATCTATGTGTTAGTTTCATGTTGATGGATAGCATATCCATTACTTCTACATACATGTGTTTCATGATTCTATTTGACTGCGATAAATCATACATAGATACATAATCTATGCACTTATGGATGTTGGGACTTCCCTCTTATCATGTCACTAGGATGTTGAGGGCATTCACCTTCTTTGATCATGATAATTCTAGGTTATATAATTATATGGTCACTTTACATTAGCATGTTTGAGCTAATATATACTTACACATGCCTTTATCCATGTTTATATATTTCATAATGTACTTTATATGTTATGTACTTGATATTTTTTGCTAACACATTTAGTCCATGAGCTGCCATGATATGTTTATGTTGGTTTCTTGTGTTTTCATTTATGCACTTCCTTGAGTGTCTTACCTTTCTATTATCTTGCTTGTTTGAGCATTTTAATATGCTCCATTGTTTGTGGCCCCCATGCCTTTGTTTACCTCTTTTACATTTGAATATGTCATTACTTATTGTATGTTGACATTTGACTATGTCATTTCTTACTTTATGGATATTTAGCTAAGTCATGTCCATTTGATTATGCAACATTTGAACATGCCCCTTGTATGTAGTCTTTGATCATTGACTTGATTTCGATTTCTCTTATGTGTGT
This sequence comes from Torreya grandis, assembly GCA_037957365.1. NCBI lineage: Eukaryota > Viridiplantae > Streptophyta > Pinopsida > Cupressales > Taxaceae > Torreya > Torreya grandis. The sequence goes on along the minus strand of JARHVA010001828.1, from coordinate 2,264,307 downwards.
GCTTGGTTTTTTGTTGATATTGTACTATTACTATCTAGATATTTCTATGATATTTATCATGAATATTAGTCCTTAATGTGATCACATTCTATGCACATCAATGATACATTTACTTAGACATGTCCTATATACGACATAGTTAATTCATAGTTATATGGTTATATTATCCTTTTGAAGTGAGGTAACTACTAGTTTCTATCTTCCCTTACCTTAAAGGGGGAGAATATTGGTGGAATCATGTAATAGAGGCATGGATTCCATACATTCATAGTTTTAGATTCAATGGAGGCATGTCATATAGGCATGGATTCCACATATTCACAGTCTCAAATTAAGTGGGGGCATGTTTTGGAAACATGTTATCCATACTTAATATTCAACATCTCCAGACTAGAGTGGAGACATGTTATAGAAACATGTCCTTCACATTAGCACTTATATTAGTTTTTAGTTTTATATTATAATGGGGCATGCTTTGAAAGCATGTTCTCTACACTTACAGAGTTACAAATTAGTCAAATTGCAAAGTTATATGATTTAGATACACATTTGTGGGATAATTATATACATTGGTACCATTACTATACACATTTTCAACATGAGACATATATAAGATGAATATTCTATGAAATGTATGCCTAATATTTTAAAATCAAATAAATTTTAGATTATAAAAAATTTCAAAGACTGTCACCACCCACCAAGTTAGACTTTTACAGATTATATTAAACCAATCTACTACAATAGTTAGTTTGATTTTTGATATGGTTGAGGTGACTAAATCACTCACTCTTACCAAGTTTATAGTTTGGAATTGATTTTATTATATATGTCATCAGTTTGATAGTGTGATTTGATTTGGTTTAATCACACTCACTAGGTTATAAGTATGATTGGGTTACATGGTTGATCTAGTCTCAACTACTAAGTGGCAATACATCTTTTCTCCAAGGTTAGGGGCATGGTCCCTCCTATCTCTCTCTATCTCCTTAGATATATGTACTTTCTAGATTCAATCTTTTCCCAATCTCAGTTTTAGTGATTCATAATGATACATCTTTCAAATGAAATTTCTAAAAGGCAAGATGGTTGCATTAATACGTGTGTACTTTGAAACCTTACTCTCTTTCAATTTTAGATCATATTCACTAATTATATATTATAGCATGCTCTTAGTTATAGGTCAATCACCAGAAAAATACTCAAGTTGGACTCAACTAAAGTCAAGGTGTGTTATACACACCAAGGTATGCATTCCTTTCTTTCAAACTAATAATTTCATTACTATATTAAGGGGGGAATATAGATGATATTTATGAATTATATATCACCTCAGTCTTGTACACTTTTCAAACTCATAGCTTGGTTGTTCCTCTCAGTTATATAACTTTCCTACTTCTGTAAGTCTTGTATATGCTCTTTCTTTTATCCTTTTCCTATGTCTTAGTTTGACTAGTCTTATGTTGATGATCAAGGCCTTATTTATTTCCAAAAAATATTAAAACCTACTTATCTTCCACCTCTACAAGTTTTGGACCTATACCTACTTTTTGGCTTCCCAAACACTTGCATCCAAGTCATAAGCCTATTTCAATGCAAGTATCCTTACCTAATGCAAGTGTCCAATGTCATAAAGTCATATAATTTGTAAATTAAATGTATCCTATGGTCAGCCTAAGTGCTATTATGTGATATATTCTCTTGATAGGAGTGGTATAGATGCATGGTCACTCCTCATTCATTTTTCACCTAGCACAAACCTAGATTCATATCAAATAAAATTCAAAGAGAATTCAATTGAGAAGATATTCCCTATTTTATCCTATTTTCACATCATTCGTAGGGACCACACATCTACAGGTCTGAAGTAATAAATAAAAAGTCCAAGAGTTATATTTTTCCAAGTTACAAACTAGGTCATTATTGTACTTGCTTATAACACATTACATGATTCACACATAATCCAGCACATAGGGGAGAAATACATAAGTTTGAGACCCTATTTGGAGTATTGTCTATGTAGGAATCACTCATTGATAAAAGGGTCTCTGGGGTAGCTTGACACTATGTTCCCACTAACCCATTTTTTCCAAATCCATTATGAAGATGAAGAACTAGGGTTTTATCATTTGATAAAGATCAACAATCCATAACCCAGATTTGAAAGCATAAGAGTTAATTCAATGATGAACCCAAAATCATGTAGGTGGTTGCATCATATTTCAGTAGTTATTCTATACTAAACACCTACATCTAATTTAGACATAGCTATATAAGGCAAACACAAGTTTCCATGGCTATAAAGGCACTTAATCCATAACTTGATGACTATTATAGAATGTTCTTCCAGTCTACTTCTTGCTTATTCTATATTTATATCTATATTATCCTTAGAAGAAGCTAAGTATCTTGTTTTCATTATCATTGCAATATCTAGCATAGTTATACTTTCTATTTTTAGCATATCTTAGCATCATAAATTTAGTATATGTTCTATCTAATTTTTTAAATTAATTAGTTTGTTATAAATCTGTTTATCACCTTTGTGTTTACTCATTTCTATATTTTTAACCATATCTATCCATAATAGGATCCTTATCCAATTTAGGGATAAACAATATCCTAACCCTTTTTTAACAATACATGTGCATCATAGAATTGTGGGGAAGGAATGCCCTATGCTGAGAGAGGGATAACCTAAAGAGTAAAGAAAGGGGCACTTCCATGATTAAAGAGGAAAATATTGGCAATATTAGCAAGTAATTTGTTTTTTTATATAGTCATATTTTATTTAATATATCTAGATATTATATATTTTTAACTTTTGCATGTATTTAATGTTTTCTAAATGTTGTACAACAATGTTTTTTATTTTTAATTATTTACAAACCCTTTCATTATAAACGTAAGCACTGGAAGATGCCCATTGACTATTGGAACCATGTTGACCTTCATGGTGAAGTAAGTTATCTCTAGTTTTGGATATTAATCTTTATTTAGGAATTTTTAGGTTTATGTGCATATGAAAATTAATTTCATATATTCAAGAAATATGTAAGGTGTCACACCTCATTTATCCCTTTTGAATGGAATTTTAGAGTTATATGTCATAAGTAACTCTTGCAACACTTGTCACACACTTCTCCCTCACCTCATGGGGCTTAGTCACACTAGATACATACTAATAAGGTTGGCCAAGGTTATGATGGAGTTTCTTTGTAACTCATTTTTAGCTTTGTCACTCTATATAAAGAGATTTATCCTCTTCTTTCTTAGAACACTTGAAGTGTCCTATCATTTATCATGGCTTGAGGAACATTCTTCTCAATACATGAAGGTCATTCTTATTTTCTATTCTCTACATGAATATTTTAATCTAAATAATATTGTTTTAAGCCTTATTTTTTTATGCACATGTGGTTTTCTTCCATTTATTAGGTTTCCCTACTTATCACTTTATGTTTCAAATTTTATGGTTTGACTTACTTTTAGGTAATATAATACTTTTGTGCATTTTTTTCTTATGCTTAAATGTTATTGTGTAAATATATTATCATTTATTATTTCATGGTATCAAATAAAGTCCTTTTGAATGTTGAAATTTAAGTGATTGCAAGTGCTTGGGTGGATAAGTATTGGTTTTGACACTTCTTTTCCAATGTGTTTGTGTGTCATTTGTCATTTCTCATAACTAGTTAATGCATCTAACCATTTTTTGCCTATTTTAATGCCTATCCTTGAGTTTAAATTTTCTAAAGGAAATGTTTTGAGATAATTCTCTTATTTATTAGTTGTTTTCATTCATCAAGATTCAACATTCTATGTAGTCACTAGTTGTCAATTCTTCTGAAACCATCCTCATTATGAGTTTTGACAGTTGTGGTGTTTTATCTTGTACCTAAGTATTGTGTACTACTTAGGTTCAATATTTTTTTGGAATTTTCTATGTGATAGTTATCAATTATTATTATATTTATATTTGGAATTTTTATAGTTCATAATTAGTAATATGTCTTAATCTTCCAAACTAAAAATAGTCAGTCTATATCTTATTCAGTTCTATGCTTTCCTTATCTCTTTTTTGGCATCACTTGTCATTCCATATTTTCTTTAGCATTCCATTCTATAATATTTAGAACTTGTGAGTTTGGCGTCTTATTTCATTAGCTTGGTCTTCTTTTATTTCCATTTTGACACCTTCTTATATCAATTTTGGTATTTTCCAATATCTATTCGTTGGCACTTTATCAATAATTTTGCATGGCACTTACTATTTTTATTCCAATTTGGAATTTTCATGATTACAATACATCTTAATGAGCCACAATGTGTGCAAATCGATGCTCGGTTCTCATACTTGACATTTTAATTCTATATTTTTGCATTGTTTTACTATTTTTATATACAACTTCAACATTGCAATAAAATAGATAGAACTTATAAAACCATTTAAATATCTGGAAAGGGACTTATCTTTTCAGTTTATGTATTAAAAAATAGTCTTTTTAAAACATTTTTCTTTCTTCATTTCATATTCTTTATTTCTTCCATACTAGCATTTCAATCTTCTTTTAGTAATGTGTAATCCATATGTCATAGTACATTTTAATCTAATCTTTGTATGAGCCACGTTTTCATTCTTCTATCTGGACTTTCAATACTATTAATTTTTATTGTTATTAATATTCAATAATGTGTTTTATTCTTTAAGTACGGTGTTTTAATATAAATGTTATCGTGACTTCATAATGCCTTTACACTCTATTCTTTATATCATTTTTCTGCATTTTTTAACCAACACCTTCATATTAGTTGATTTGCCTTATTAAATAATTTATTAATTAAAATTTAATGCCTTTACAAGTGGAATTAGCATTATATTATGACTTCTTCAATTTTAATTGACTATAATTTCATTCTTTGCCATGTTGCATTAGCATTCTAGTTGATTTGCATTCTTTTACCTTTTTTTATAAGTGCACTTTATAGTGGTGCTCACTTTTTTGTATATATTAGAATCTAATTTATATAACATCTTAGATTTGTATATTTGACGAATATTTATAAATGTTTTACCTTTTAGTTTTAGACCTCCCTATTGTTAAAAGGCTTGCATTCGCTATCTCATTGTGTCTAACTATTTATCCTATGGTCTAACCCTATAATTTTTTATGGCCTAGATCTCCTACACTATACAGAAAACCTAAAAATTGATATATATCCTTCAACATCAATTTTATATCCTCAACAAATTCTTAGCATGTTGGATACTTACATCAATGTAAGTGTCTAGATTCGTATCAAGTGTCTAGTCCTCAAAAGTCATTTAATTATCAAATATTTTGAACTTATGGTTTGGACCATTTATTTTATTTAACCCTAATATGAGAAATTTCCAAAATATGTGGTATAAATACAAATATAATCTTACTCATTATTCATCTAGTAAATACCAAGTAAGCATATATTCAAGCTCACTCAATCTATTACACAACTAAGTTCTATTTCCCCATTCTTCCGTATTTTCATTTAAGACATAAGATAAGTCATATTATAGATATGAATAATTAAAAGTAAACCCATGAGCATTATATTTCAACTTACAAGGTAAATCATTGCATGCCCTTATAAATAGCATATTGCAACCTTGTACGTACACAAGCCAATGCTTAGGGGAGAACTACATATGTCTAAGGCCCTCCTTGGAATATTAGTTGTGTAGGTAGTGATCATTGATAAATGGGTCCTTGATGTCATATCGACACCATTATCCCACTAAACCATTTTTTTAAGGTACAAATGCCTAAGGTGAAGAGTTATGTTATGACCATAAACAATTATTAACAACCTATCCACATGAACAAAATACATCAGTAGAAAGGTGATAGAAAACCTAGAAAGCTCTAGGTGGTCGTCTATAATACAAAAAATATTGTTTACTATATAGTTCTATTGGGATCGAGACACTTATGTTGATGTAAGTCTCCCAAAGCTGACATAAGCGTCACAGTCTTCAGAAATAATATTTCCATAATCTGATGACTAGACCCTAATCTTGTCCCAGCTTATTTCTACCTCTACACTTCTTAGATCTACCTACACATTTGAAAATAAGATAATTATTATATCTTATTTATGTTTGTGTAATCAAACTATTTTTTTATTGTACTTTTTATATTTAACATAACTCAACATTTTAATTCAAAATATTCATTTATCTAAATTTTCAAGTGATTGTCCTGCTTTAGAATAGTTTTATTCATCTTTATGTATAAATTCTTTTACCCATTTAATCCTTAAAAAACATCATATTATAAAAGCTTAAACATTTTTATACAACAATTTATTAATGCCTTTCACTCTCCATGGGAACCTTGTTTGTTTTATATATTATTATTTTTTAATCCAAACATTAGACAAGGAATCATGCATGTTATATCTTAAATTTGTCCTTTATTTACTTTGACAAAAAATTAATTTTCTAACAAGTGGACGACACTTAACTCATTATTAAATATCAATAAATGGCAATGAGACGTTTTTTCTAGTTTGCTTTATGCATTTTATTTCAAATCCAAAAAGCAGACAAGGACATGGCCCATTCAAGTTTTTTTTTTTCTTTTATGGAGATAAGTATTATTTTAAACACATAATTATTAAAACCAAAACAAAAAATATATACAAATTATCAAATTTTTCAGATAAATACTTGACATTTTGATATTTTACTCAATCATTAATTATTTATATTTTTTGATTGATTTCACACTTCGAATTGTTTGTTTTCCTTTATTTTATGTTTAATTTTTATTTATAAGATTTAAATGAAAAATATTAAGTTTTAGATCTAATTCATTAGAAAATAATTTATTGCATGATATTTTATTACCTTCTATCTATAGCGATGTGAATCTTAAATATTTTTAAGTTAAATTTTTTATATAGTTTCTCTTTTAACAAACTTCTTTTTATCATGCACTATCTAATATGTTATCAACACCTTAGATATTTTATTATGGAAATTGTCTCTTGCTCCTTATATTTCTATTGGATCTATCTTGCTCCTTATATTTCTATTAGATATACTTTTCTTACATTAAATGTATGTATATCTTATTTTATGACATTTTTAAATTATGTTTATTTAACCCAAAATTGGTGTAAGATTTTATGTTTTTCAGGTTTTACTACATCATTTTTTCTATCTTATTTTTTTGGTCTATGTTTCAAAGTGGATTGACCTTCTTTTCTGAAGAGAATTCTTGGGAGATAGTTGACAATTTCACCTTCAACTTTGTAATATTATTTACGATATCTATACTCTTCTTTATTTTTTCAAATCACTGTACTATTGTATTATTCCTCTTAAAGTAAGTTATCATCAAGGGGATAATTATGTAATATTAACTACCTTCTATGTTTAAGGTTTTCTAATTTTTTTGTAACCCCAAACTAAATTTTAAGGAGAGTGTTGGATATTAATATTTATTTTATTTTATTATGGTAAGTTAACTTATATGTATGTAGATTTATTTCCATATGATTTCTTTAATTTCATATATAAGGGGAATATGTGAGTTATCACACCTCTTTTTTATATTTTGAATAGAATATAGAAGTTCCATGTTATATGTAACTCCTACAACACTTGTCACACACTTCCTACTCACCTCATGGGGTCTAGTGACACTAGACACACATTAATAAGGTTGGCCAAGGTTATGATAGAATTTATTTGCAACTCATTTTTTGGCTCCTCACTCTATTTACTCTCTCCTCTTCTTTATTAAAATACTTGAATTTCCCTCTCCTTTATCATGGATTGAGGAACATTCTTCTGAACAATTGAAAGTCATTATTTTTTCTATTATCTTATTTCTTATATTCTCTTCAAGAAGACTATAATACAAAGAATATAATTTTAAGACTTCATTATTAATCCACATGAGGTTTTGTTCTATTGATTAAATTTCCACACTTATCACTTTGTGTCTCATATTTTATGGCTTAGCTTACTTTGAAGTAGTATATTAGCTTTTTTTATTATTTTGCTTATGTTTCAATATTATTATGTAAATATCTTGTCACTTATTCTTTCACCTAGCATACAAATCCAAATTCTAAAAGGGAAAAAGGTCACATTTCCCATGAATCCCATGGGCTTGGAAGGAGCATGCACCTAATTTTTAGGTATGCTAGTTTTAATTCTTTTCCACCAATAATCATTCTAGTATGTTTATTTTTATTACAATGTCATTAATTATTATATTTGAATTTTATAATGGAAGTATTATGTGGAGTTGATCTAACCTTATCACAAGGAGCACATCCATCCTTATAGATATGTTTTTCTATCAAATAAAATGGTAGCGAATGGATAAATGAAAATAAATACATTGTTTAAATTAATTACAACACACACATACACATGCACACATTTTTGTAATGTATTTATAAAATATATAATCTATTAGCTTATACTTTTATATTTTATTTTATGATATTTTTAATAGTGGTTTTGTGGTATTTTATAAATGGAAAGTGCCAAATCCACCCAAATTCAAACTAAAATAATGCCTCTTATTATATGTGGGATGATTAAGACTATTAGGAATCTTATACTTCATGTGACATGTGTAAGTCTCAATCCACTTTAGGCAATGAGGTTGTTGACATTGGGGATGGTTGGGGAGATATCAATAGGAGTGTTGATGATTGGGGAGATGCTAGTGAGGTGTGTAATAATATTAATGATTCTAATGATCATGTTAACTAAGGTTAATAATGATTTTGATTTATAATTGCATTATTATGATTTTCATTTTATAAATATACTATTTTATTATCATGTTTAATTTATTATTATGTGTTTACATGTTTAATTTATGTTTACATGTAAATTTATTTAAAGTGTCACAGTTATACATTATTCATTTTATGTTTAGTGTTACAATTACATATTATTATTTATATTTTTCATTTTTATGTATAATTTTAAAATTAACATTAAATATATAATTATATAATTATACATGTAATAATTTTAAGTATATAGTAAAATAATATTATTTTATAATATTTAGATTAAGGTAAATTTTACATTTGACTGGTGTGGATAGCAACCCGAACATATCAGGGGACTTGGGTCTCTCCCTGTTGAGAAAGCGTAAACTAGGTTAAACAAAAAGTTCCACAACAAAAATCCCCATAAATGAATTGGGTCTCCTTCTATCCTAATAAGAACCTAGCCTATAAAAAAGCCATCGATTTTTAATAAATCAAAGACCAAAAAACAACTAACCACATAACCAATACCTTAACACAAAGGATCCTAGTTCCATAGGAGAACATCCAAAACAAGTAGCCCAACTTAACCATGAACCAAAAAGAGAGAGAATAAAATGAAGTAGAACCAAAAAGAGACGAGACTAATAATAAAATGAAGTAGAACCAAAAAGAGACACCAACGAGACAAGACTAATAATAACATGAAATAGAACCAAAAAGAGACACCAACGAAACAAGACTAATAATAAAAGGAAGTAGAACCAAAAAGAGACACCAACGAGACAAGACTAATAGCAAGAAATAATCCCATCATGGTTCCCCATAGAACCCGGAGTCCAAAAAAATTTAAAAAAAAAAAAAACCTCCATAGTCAAACCATGTACGAGCAAGAAAAGAGCTGTAGTAAAGTGATCCACCCAAAAGCAGGGAGTACAAATACCAAGAATAAATTCACCTCATCTTAAATCATATCACCACCCATAATGGTCAAACCAATTTAAAATCCACCACGGACAAGTCCAACAAGAAATTAAAATTCACCAGTCCAGCTCAAAGAGCAAATCCATCCAAAGACCAAGAGTCAAAAGGTAGTCAACTCACCAAAATTTAGATTTGAATGAGTCCATCGGGAATGCAGTCAAACATTCCAGAAACCACCAGTAAAGCTACGATTAAAAACACAAATATGTGCCAGCCGATGTCATCCAACCGAAGTGAGAGGTCCATGTTCGATTCACGGCGACGAGAATCTTAATCCGAGTTGGCATAAATATCTAGGGTCTGGTGTTCCCCTAGAGATCCTAGAGCTTCCTCTAAACTTGCAATTTTGGTCATCTGGAAAGGATGCCATCTAATTTTCTCTAATATCGTTCTGTAATCATTTTTGGTGGTATAAGAGTCCAAATAGCTCTTCCTTCTGGATCGTTTGGGATTTTGTAATAGTGATAACACACTTTCTAATCATGCCTTACATTCTTCGATTGGGTTCATTCCCTCCAGAGACTGCCCTGTGTTTTCATGGTTTTGATTTCATTTCATGTTATCATTACTATTAGGAGGTCTCTCTGGAGAACACCCCCAATTTGAGAACACCAATTTTCTCCTAATATTGCACTTTATATCACCTGAGCCTTCCTCTAGAAGGTCAATCTTCAAAAAATTTACACCCGTAAACTCCTCTATTATTTTTTGGGAAGACAGCTTATCTACAGACCCAATTGAGGATTTGACCCTACCCAGATGACTATTTTCCATCAAATCCCCCAATTTCCTGGAATCTGCCTCTCCTTTCCTTTGTGAAGGATCAATGCTCAAAGACTCCAACTCACTGATGATGTCTTCTTCCTTGTTAGGCTGTTCCCCAACCTTGGAGGTTGCGCAATTGTGTCGAAAAATGCAACAACAATTACAACAACAATACGTATCCTGCATAACTTATTCCTTTTTCTCAAAAGGAGACGCAAGGAACTTAACCTTAAAATTTGGCTTCTATGCTAAAATTTTCACCCCCTGAATCCCACAAGGAGGGTCATCACCAGATAGTTCATGTCTTTTTTCCTTATCATCTAAACTCAGATCTTCAATTAACTCTGAACTATCATCACGAGTTTGGGATTCTCATGGTTCAAAGCTATTTTCACTGCAGACCTTGTGATGTGTCCTCTTCCCTTTTCCTGGTCCTTTCTCGCCTTGTTACTGGCTTCAGGAACCTTCTTGAAATTTTCTACCTGCCCTTCAATTGATTTGGCCAAATTATTGTGCCCAGAAAAATGACAGTTGGGTCTAAATACCCTAGCTCTTTCATAAACAAGTTCTTGTTTTCAAACCCCAAATTTGGATCTTAAAGTGATGTAATTAAAAAGGGTATTATCCTAAGCCACAGACACAAAATCTGGCAAAGTTCAGTTTGTTTCGAGCTTTGGTGATAGAGTCAATGGTCAGTAGGGAACCTATGGCCCTGGCTATAACCCTGAAGATATTTTCATCCCAAAACTCCAGAGGGAGGTGTGGAAGTCTAACTTGGAGAGGCACAAAGTTAATAGATTCCATGAAAGGATTAAACCCCAGCTTCCGTTTCTGCAACACCAAGCAGGAGTTTCCAAAGAACCATTGTTTTCCATGCAGAATGTCAAGACAGTCATCATGGTTCAGGAAAGAAAATAGAAAAAAACCATTTTCCATAGCCACCGTTTCAACCTTACCTTTCAGGCTCCATATTTTATGGGTCCATTCCCTTACCAAGTCAATGTTGGGTCGATTCCCTACGAACTTGCCACTGAGGCAATTCTGATGCTGGCCTTCAGCTCTGTCTACCACCTCATCTGGCATCTCTAGTTATGTAACATTACCCAGAACAGTCAGATTCAAGGTGGGATGACTACCATTAGAGACCAATTCAAAACCCAGTCCCGTTGAACTATTTAGGAGCTCACTCGCTATTCTTCCTACTGCAACCTCCTCCTTATCATCCCCATTCTCACCTTTACCATCACCCGGAGCTGCCTATCCGTCGCCATCACCTTCTGCCATTTTATAATGTTTTTATTTTGTGATTTTATTGGGGTCCTCACCCTCGAGTAAATTCGAGAATGAAAATGATAAAAATATAGACCAGAAAGAAGAGGAAAGACGAGGAAGAGAGAGGGGGAGGAAAAGAAAGAGGGAACAAGAGAAGAATGATAAGCAGAGAGTAGAAAGAAGATTGGAACTAGAATTCAAAATTGAAGAGTACATCAACCCATAATTAAACCAACACATATTTTTTTATGGATCTCAATTCCATCTTGAAAGAAGAATCATGATGAACCTGCCTGTTATTAACTTTCATTCAACCTTTTTATGATGAAATGTGTAACAAATCTTCAAGGAAGATAGGCCATACAGGAAACTCAAAGATTGGTAAGCTCAAGACCAAGAAAATTGCCAAGGAAAAAGAAGAGGCTCTAAAATTTAAATTTAAGAAATTGAGAGAAGATTGCACGATTAGCTAATTAGGAGGATTTCCTATAACAATCTCTTTAGAAAGTGGAGGAGAGTGTATTATGTCATTGGAAATTGGGGTGCTAGCTTTAGGGAAATATGAACTTACTCGGGAAAGCTGAGATTAATGAATACTCATTTCACACTCAATAATGAAGAAGCCATTTCATAATGACAAAGAAAATATCCTAAGAAATCAAGGGTCTAAGAGGAGAAGACCCACTAGGGAAGATTAAAAATATTAGGCCACAACACATTGAACTGAAATATATTACATTGTTTCTTATAATATTATTCTTGTTCAATAAGCTCATCCACAAGTTAGAAGAAAGGGGAATTGTAGAATATTCCAAATAAAAGTGAATGAAATGAATATGTTCATGATTGAACACATAATGCTCAATGAAAAAAAAATTAGGACAAAGGAGAGCTCTAAAGAGAAGAAGAAGGATCTAAACTATAGCAAGATGGAACTACAGAGGAAGTGGGCTAAGACAGTTTGAGCTATGAAGGTGAGGAAACAACAATAAAGACTAAAAAAAAGAATAGAGCTTGATAGATGTGAGGTTAAAATATTTTGATTTGTAGTAGATTTGGATGAATACAAAGGAGTTGGGGAAGTGCATGAGCACTTGGGAGAAAAATACTCATTGGAGGGGCTCTTTGCATAAAAAATTTTCATCCTAGAATTAAAATAACTACCTAATACAATTAGTAATATTTTATAAATAATAAATATTTAATGATTTTAATAACTAAAAACTAATTATTTTTAATATAATTTTGAAAATTAAATTAAAACTATAGTTATATTTTATGTCAACTTAGTGTTGCATTTAAATTAGGATCTAATGTCTCACTTAAATTTGCCTTTAATTTAGACCTACTATCACACAAAAATTCAAACTAAATGTCACACTTAAATTCACATTTTGTGACAAATTTAAATTCACCTTAGATATTAATTTTAAGTCAACTTAATTTTGGAATTGAATTCACCTTTAGTGATAGATTTAAAGTCAACGTAATGATGTATTTGGAGTCACCTTTAATAATGGTTTTAAAGTCACCTTAAAGACAAATTTAAAATCACATTGAGGACTAATTTAAAGGCACCTTAATGACATGGCCTATCATCAATATATGGATGGTCCTAACATAACCTGAGTGATATTAAGATTTATTACTAAAATGATTTTAAAGCCATCCATAAGTTAACTATAAGATGTTTCTAATTTTAGTTTAATATAGGGCTAAAATATAATCAATTATATAAATTTAAATGAAACTTTAAGTATTAATTTTAGATTTAAATATTAATTGTTTTGTGAATTAAAGGTAACTTTAAATCCAATTTTAAACACTCAAAATGTTATAGTGGTGGAGGACAAATGGTTTTCTAACTTCTTTGTTTAGTGTGACTTTATTTAAATTCTCAACTCCATCCATTGGGGGTGTTGCCAAGTCATGCCATTTGTAAACTTATGCATAACCTATTAAAAAGAATAAAAATAATTTTTTAATTTTCTCACAATATTAAGTAAGTTATTTAAACTTAATCATAACATTTGTTGTTAGATAATATTAAAAATCTCATGATTATTATTTTATAGGATACTTTACCAAATTTCACTTTATTAAAATTACATATTTATTGATAAAATAAAAAATAAAACTAAATCAATAGTACTATGATTTTCTTCTTCTTCAATGAATCCTAATATAACTAAAATGCATATGCATTTATTATTAATTTATAAGGTAAGTGAAAAAGGTTAGGGGATAAAAAAAGCCTACTTGCGGACATATTTTTCTAAAAATTGTGAGAACTTCTATAGATAATTTCATATTACTACACTCAAAATTTGAGGATGGTGTAACAACATGAATTGTAGCATTTTGAGTCTAGTTTCTAAATCACTAATTTTATTTAAAAAATGTTAAGTATAAATAGGTCAAACATCTAAATTTTGAATAGGAACTCCTATTTTTTAGGAAAATAGAGTAGATAGACAATCGTGTGGTCCCTCATTTTTTGAGCATCATTTAATATTATTTAAAACTATTTGGCGAAATTTTAGATAAGATCATCTAGTTTGTAACCTATATATTTTTATAATTTATAAATAATATTTTTGATTAATTTTACAAGTAAATAGATATTGAAAAATGATTTAAAAAAAAGGATAACCAGTTGTGCGGCCCCCCTAACTACCTCAAAAAAATAAAAACTAAATTTTTAGGAATGCATGTATAATCAAGCATAGTTTGGAACCATATATTTTTTTTTACATTTGGACCAATAGAAAAAAAGATACAAAACATATATAGACATGTATATTTGCATCATGTAGTGGCTTAAAAAGTTATAGTTAGAAATCAACATAAATTGAACCTTAAATTAGTCCAAAAATTATAAAAATAATATATTTGGAAAAAGGAGAGTGTGCTCATCATAATGATAATAATTTTATGAATTTTTCATTGAAATTTGTCGAGTGTTTGGAAATTAAATAAATAACTAAATAAACCAAATAGTCCAATGGTTGAATCTAAAGAAAATTGAAGCTAATTTGATCCCCTTCAACCTAAGTGCATAACTATAAAAATGTGATTTGGGGCTTTATCAGCTCTAATTTCATTAGAGATTAAAGTAAAGAATAATTTGGTTCAATGACATATGTAAGTTTGACATGTATAGGAGGTGGTTTTGGTCTCAATAAACTCAAATGCCATCATATAATGAATGAAATAGTTGGTTGGTTCAGTTTTTGAGGCAATTAGGGTGAATATGAGGCCCTTAAACCTAATTATGACTATAAAACATGATTTGAGGCTAAATTAGGTTTGATTTCATCATAGATTGAGCCAATTAGTCAAATGGTACAATAAATGACATGAATTTTAAAATTTTGAGCCACATGAACCTTTTTTTGGAGTGAAATTGACCCTAATGTCATCATATAATGAACCAAATAGTCGATTCATTTAATAAAAGAGGAATTTTAAGCTAATTTGAGCCCCTTCAACCTAACTACAAGATTATGATTTGATTTAGGGATAAATTAGCTCTAATTCTATCATGAGTTGATCTAATTAGTCAATTGGTGCAATTAGAGATGTGATTTGGCAAAAAATGGGCCTAGTAAACCTAATGTATGGCTCAATCGACCTTAATTTTATCATGAATGCAAACATGAAGGCAATTGGGGCCAATCTAAACCTATTAAAACTAACTACAAGTCTAGGATATGATTCAAGGGGATAAATTAACACATGTTTCCTAACATGATGAACCTAAACCCTAAATTTATCATAAATATAAACCCTAAACACTAAATCCTAAACCCTAATTTTATCATGAATGGATTTACATGAAGGTAATTAGGGCCAATGTGAACCCATTGAACTTAACTACTAATCTATAATGTGATTTGGGGTTAAATTAGCTCATAATTCCTAACATATTAATCCATTAGTCAATTATTATTATATACACTCTAATTGTTTCAAGCAATAACAAGTACTATGTCCTTTATTTTTCTTTCACATAAAGGTCTTAGTGATGAATGTAGCTCTTATCTGTGGTCATTATGAGTCTTTTGGTCTTTCTTATGTCTGGCTTTCCCTATTCATTGCACCCCTAGTGGTTCTAAGTCATCCCCTCCTAGTAATAGGGGCCCCTATCCTATTATCCCTGATCTTTGCTCTATATTGGAACCTCGAGACTCTAGCACCCTTTTCATGATAGTAATGATAATGGTACTAGTGTCCACTTTTTGGTGCTAGTGTCCAATGGTCATTTTATTCTATGTTTTGGGTCCTAACCCACTATTGAGCATTCTCTTATGTTTTTATCCCTATTTTGTATCTTATCTACTAGTGAAAAAGGGTCTTACATTTAAATCAAAGTTCCTTCTATATAAAGAGCCTCACAAGGCATTTTACATTTAGCACTTACTATCTTGGTAAATAATTATATAAAATCAGTCAATAGTACAACTCAATACACTACATATTACTCAATTATCATATCTAAACTTGCATGTTTGATTAAAGAAGTAAATTAGCCCATAATTTCTAACATATTAAACTAATTAGTTGATTGTTATTGTATACCACCTAATTTATTCAAGTAACCACAAGTACTATGTCTTTTATTTTTATTTCATAGGAAGGTCTTAGTGATGAATTTAGATCTTCTTTGCATGCTCATTATGGGTATTTTGGTCTTTCTTATGTCTTTTTTTCCCTATTTATTTCGCTCCTAGAGGTCCTAAGTCATTCCCTCCTAGTGACAGGGTCTCCTAACCTTATCTACCTCATCTTTGCTCTATTTTGGGACCTCGAGACACTAGTGCACTTATCTAGATAGGAGCTTCAATGACACTAGTGTCCACTTTTTGGTGCTAGTGTCCAATGGTCATTTTCTTTATGTTTTGGGTCATAACCCTCCTTTAAGCATTCTCTTATGCTTTTATCCCTCTTTTACATCTTGTCAACCAGTGAACAAGGGTCTTACATTCAAGTCAAAGTTTATTATATATAAATATCCCCACAAATAATTTTACATCTATAACTTACTATCTTGGCACATAATTACATAAAATCAGTCAATAGTACATTTCAACACACTGTATATTACTCATCTATCACATCTAGACTTACATGCTTGATCAAATAAAGACCTAATCAAAAGTCATTCTAGAATACCATGCATGTTGATTATGCACATTCCATAAGGGAGAACTAAATGTGATCTAAGATCCCTAGCATTAGGGTTAATGTAGGTAGTGGCTAGGATAAGAGGGGTTATATCTCATGTGATCATAATATCCCACAACCCAGTTTTTCCCTTTCTTTTACATTTGACTTGGTTTTTTTTTTAATGTGTACATGTGTTCATTAGGGTTTTAAAAGATATCCATGTAAAATAGTGGCATAGATTATATAAGTCATAGAATCACCTACAGGTCCCTATAACTCTCTACAACATCTCTAAAAGTTGTAGGTAGCTCTTTTATAGAGGGACACTAGTGCCATTGATGCTACTATCCCCATAAGGGTGCTATTGTTTGAAGCTTGTTTCAAACTATAGTCATATAATGAAGTATGTATGGTTGATCTTCAATCTTTTTCTAACCTCTTGATTTACATAAAGGTCTATTTTGCTCCAGATAAGCACACTTTCTCATCATTTTTACTATTTTATGAATAACTTATCAAATTAACTATTTCCTATATTCATTTCAAGTTATTACTATATTCATCCCTTTAACAAACTAATATTTACATCTAATAAGTTTTAAAAATTTAAAAAATTTAGTGAACCTAACTTACTTTGAATATTACTTAAAATCATAGATTAGCCCAGGGTTTACTTTCTTCATTTTTTGTGAACTAAATTAGGGTTAAAAATTTCTATTTTTTACTAATTTTTTGCACAACCTAACTCATCCAAATCAATTCTATATTAGGGTTTCATTAATTTAATATATTTTTTTTCTAAATAACCCTTATTAAACCTTAGATCTATATACTAGGTCCCAATACATCCTAATACTAGCCTTTTAGGGTTTCAAGTATAATCTTATTTTTTTCTATACATTGAGCTAAATATTTCCCATAGTTGCACATATACCTATGTTAGATTACATTCTACCTATTGTGTGCTTGCCATTTATTATTTACATTATCTTCTTTGACAAATTTAAAATGACATCTAAGAAGCCTCTTACCCCTCACCTAGTTTATGAATTTATAATTTTTTCTCATAATTATAATAATGAATGGATGAATTTTCAAGATAGAACATTAGAACATGATAATTATTTCATTTATAATGATGATGATGATGATTATTTTTGTAATGATGGATATGAGGATTACTATGAACATGACAATGAAAGTGGTGATGATGATATACTAGATGCATCTTCATCTCTTTCCTCTCGCTCTTCTCCTACACCTCAAAATAAAACTAAAAATATAATTCCAAAATAACTTTTTTTTGGTAGTGTTTTGCTCTAAAGTGATCCTAGATTTTCAACCACTTTCTCTCCCTTCGGATTCAAATTAAAACAATATAAGCACAATAAATGAAATCTAATTTTTCATGATTCAAGCAATATATAAAAGAGAAATGCATCTTCTTTACCCTTCTCAGTTAAATTTTAAAAAACATGTACAAATGGTATTACGCCTTTTGATAATGCACAAACTAAAGTAAACAAAATTATTTTATCACCTTCTTTTACATTCCAAGATCAACACAATGGTTCTTTGCAAAATGTTGATAATGCAAATATCTCTAATTCTTCTATTATATGTCATAATATGCCAAATGAAAACATGCTTGCTAATTATTCTACCCTTGAATCCAAGATTGGAATTAATAATCATACATGCACTCCACACATATATAGTGAAGATATGCATTGCATTACACCCACAAATGATTATATATTGCATAGTAGTAAAAAGTTAAAATCTTCTCCTACTCTCTCTTAGTGAGAATGTGAATGATAATTATTATACTCTTACTTCTACAAGTGAATTACACACCAATTTTGATGAACCTTGGAACAATGATGATTACTATGCTTTTGGTGAAGAATACATTGAGTCTAAACCTTCTAGTTTTGTCACTACTTCACCCATCTCTCATGTTCAAACTATTCTAGTTCAAAGACTCAAAAACACACACACACACACACACACACACACTTATTATTATGTTCATAGTTTATATAACTTACATTCACGTGATAATAATGTATCCACTAGCCCATTATCAAGGGATACTTCTTTACAAATCAATGAAAAAATAGATACCAATGAATCTCCCTCAGCCCCCTTACTATAGTATAACCTATTTTTCATCCTAACTTACATGAGGGTGATAGTTTATATTCCTCTAGCTAGGTCCAAGATATTACCCCTCCAAAGGTTGTGGTGAATAAACCCAGTACCATTTTATGATGTAGGTACCAATGGATAAGATTAATAATATTTTTCAATAAATAAATTAACCCCTTGATAATGCTCATATACCTTCATATGAGTTAATATACTTGATGCATGTTTTAGGTGCTTTAAAACAACAAGTACACCATCTCACATTGGAAAGTAAAGTGTATCAGTCATGGGAGCATTCCAATGCCAACCATAATAATCTCATCTCACATAGAATTTTTAATGCAACATTGCCATCAAAGTTAAAAATGCAAGTATTACCAGTGTTTGATGGACATAGAGATCCATACATCTCAAAGCTTATAGGAAAGCTATGGCACATGTCACTAGTAATTTGATTCTCTTACAGTTATTTCCTAGGACTCTAAAGGGTCAGGCAATATAGTGGTTGCATCATTCACTCCCTAGTGGTTCACTATACACATGTTATTAGTTACAAGAGGTCTTTCTCATGCATTATATTTAGAATAAGGGACCTCGAGTCATTTATGAAAGGTTGCCTTCACTACACTAGGTCTAGTTAGAAATAGTGAATGAAACATTCTAAGATTCAAAATATGTATGCATTGATTGGTCTATTAGATGACAGATTTAAAAGTAAAAAATATATATTTTTATTGGGATCATTCTTACTCTTAAGTATAAATTACTATATGAGACATCCAAATCATTCATACATCTATGTTACATAGCTTTGGAATTAGAAAAAATGTAGGAACTAAGTGAGGCACATTCAGAGGTAGATTTGGATTTAGATTCCCCACAACCATAGTCATATAATCTAGTATAGGAACACATTCCAACTATGATTTAAAAATAGGTGGAACAAAAGAAAACCAATCAAGATACTCAAGAAGGGAAAAGATCCACTTCACAGAGCACTTCCTATAGTGAGTAGAACATAGGACACCAATAGATGGGCTATACAGTTTTGAGATAAAGATAGACTTCATAATATTTTACTTATATTATTAGATAAGGAGATGATCACACTTCATTTTAATCATCACCATCCATCACACCATCTACACAGGATACAAAATAAACCATATTATAATTTTCATAACATAAATGGACATTCAGATAATAATTGTTATGCACTCTGATATTGTATTGACCAATATGTTGACAGAGGAATTATAATGTTTACACAAGGGGAATCAATAGCTCACTCTCCATAATCTCCTAGAACACACTCCTCTATGACTAAGTTCTCCCAAGATGTTCTTTTTAAGGAGCCATTAGTTACTCATCATATGAGACATGTGGTTTCTATGACACCTGCTTATGAGAGATATTGTGCACCATAGATTTAACAAAGATGGTAGCTAGTTCACAAAGATCCACCTACTCATATCATCATGGTACAAAAATGGAATTTAATTCAGTCCCTAGTTACAGTTCAACATCTAATTAAAATATTTTCTAGAGATCATAGAAATCAGGACACATTTCAAAAATTGATTAAGATATTTTCCATAGATCACAAAAATAAAGTTACAGTTCAATAGATAATTAATATATTTGTTAGAGATCATATAAATCAAGTTATAGTTCAACAACCGATCAACATATTTGCCAAAAATCATAGAAATCAAGACACAATTCAATAGATAATTAAGATATTTTCTAGAGATCATAAAAATTAGGACACAGTTCAATAATGAATTAATATATTTTCTAGAGATCACAAGAGTCAATTTATAGTTAAACAACTGATTAAGATATTTACCAAAGATCACATAAATCAAGATATAGTTTAGTAGTTGATCAAGATATTTTCCATAGATCATAGAAATTAGGACACATTTTAATAGTTGATTAAGATATTTTCCAAAGATCACATAGATCAGAGCATAGCTTTAGTATGATAGTTGATCAAAATTTTTGCTATAGAGTCTACACACCTAGATACTAGCAATGTACCATGAGTATTATCAATTCCAAAATCTACTTCTACACAGACACATCATGAGCATTATGGTCACTTTTTCACCATGCCATCTGGGTTCAAATAGTACATACCACAATTACATGATCCACACTCAGATATCATAAATACTCCTATAACACCCATATTAACAAATAACATTCTTAATCCATCATATATGTCTACTTAAACATTCATAAATAGATACATAATATGTTACCATTAGTTAAACACATAATTGTTGGGATAATTTTTTATCCAAAGTAATTTATTTTTTATGTTTTTGTTTATTATGGGTTGGTTCACCCATTGGTTGGTTTATAACCAACTCTTTCTATAATATTTTAAGCTTACCATTGTACAAAAACAATTATTTCATTTCCTGAATATACTTTTTTATGTCTATTCCTCCATATTCGAAGGGTCATTAGTGGTATCAGAGCTCGATTGAAAGAGGCTTGTAGAGGATGGATATTCAGGTGTGGAGGTTTATGAAACAACTATGCAAATATAAATCATCATTCATGCTACCTGTATATAGGAATGTCATGATTGTAAGTTCTTCTAAAAAGTGGAATGACATCTAAAAATAACAACGTTTAAGAGAAGGCTAAAAACTATGACATTTAAAACAAGGTTTGAAAAGATATTTTCAAGTATAGTACCATCAGTAGAAGATATGGCACAAAATAGTATGACACCTTGATAAATATATACATAAATTGAAGATAGCATAGTTGTAATGGTAATATGAAAATACATAAATCATTTTGGTATATAGTGCAACATTATTTTTTAAGAGACAAACCTGACACAGTTGTACAATAGTGGCACAACATTTTTTTAAAAGACAAGATTATTAATTCATTGAAATTAGATAAGACATTTCTTTTTATTAACCTATATGGCAAGTATATAATGCATTTTTTCATAGCCTGTGGATTTTTATTTTGATGATTAGCACAAACTAGAAAGTTGTGGTATTGTAAAAGTTGATTTTTTGTCACTATAAAAGCATGGAAGTGTGCTTATTAAAAATGAAACTCTAGGAAAATGGTGTGATCCTCTAGACACCTATGGCATATAGTGGTAATACAAAAGTAATGGTTTTTTAATTTTTTATTATTGTTTGTTTTGATTTATATAGTGGGGCCCATCTAGTAAAAACAGGAGTATGAATTTACATGAAGTGAAAGATTTGATGTATATTTAATTTTTCACATTCAAAGACACATATATTATAAAAGGTTCTACCCATATGTTTTTTAATTGGTTTATGGAAAGATGGTTATAATTTTTTTTTGTAAAGTCACTTGCAATAGAGAAGGTCAAGGGTTAAAAAACCCTTAAAATTTCATTTTTTGAGCTTATTTTGTATTATTCAAATATTGGAGAAATAAGTGTGTAATAGGAGTTATAAGGTGTAATATTTTTTCACAAGTCCAAAAAATCTCTTATAATTAGAAACTATTTTGAAGGTAAAGTCAAAACCTTGGTAGCATTTCCTATTTTTTGATTTCATAACATGGCTAAAATTGTGAGCTTAATTTCTGAAAATGGACATTTAACTCCCAAAAATTATAAGGAATGGACAATGAACATGGAAAATACATTAATATTCAATGAATTATGGAAAGTATCTGAAAAGAAACCAACATTTCCCATCGATGCCACAAAGCTTGCAGAATTTCATAGACATGACAGGTGTTCCCTTTCTTTATTGAAATCAACTTGTAGTACACAAATTATAATTTACATAGAGACCATCAAGTCTGACTTTGTAAACCATGGAAAGATCTAAAGGACTTATTTGATAAATAAACTACCTAAAAAAAATTTGATCTTCTCATGCAGTTGCTCGACATGAAACTAATAGATGATGAAGATGTTTTGGAATATGTGTCATGAATTAAGAATTTGAAACAAGAATATGGCACTACTGGTGGAAAAATTAATGATGAAATTCTAATTTATATTGTTTTTAATGGCCTTAGCCATAGCTATATAAAATTTATATAAATGTTACAGCTTAGTGATAAACTTAAAAAATCTACTTTTGATTCCATTTGTGAGTTGCTCACTCAACATGAGAGACAATTTGTAAAGAAGAAAGAAAAACCTACTAAGGAGGCTCGCTATACCAAAAAATGTAATCAATTATATGATCATAATATAAATCATTATTCAAAGAACTTTCAAAGATATAAACACTCTTCATGGTACACTTCCAGACATAAGAATCATTCTAGACATATGTATCATTCTAGTTCTTTGAAGCATATACATCATTATGGTTCTTCAAAGCATAAATATCACTCTGGTTCTTAGAATCATGAGAATCACCACAAACATTCACATAAACACAAACACAAACACATGTGTTATTCTTCATGTGGCTATTCTTCCTCTAATTCTAGTGGACATGAAAGAATATGTTACAATTATGGTGGCATAGGACACCTATCTATAGAGCACCCCTCCAAAAGGAGGTCCTAATGCAGAGGGTTTAACTCATTCTTTTATAATTAATTAAACAAAAAAACCTTACACTCCTCATCATTAACTCTACTAAATACTTTCAACTCTAATCACCTTGCTTGACAATTCTATCAACAATAGACACACTTCTTGTATTATGATCATGTAATGTAACTAAGATCCTCTTGCCTAAATTCTAGTTCCAATCATATTCAACATTATTCTGAGGTTTTCATTAACCCTCTATATCCACTAGCTAACCCACAAACACTTTTCAATTCTCAAATCAATTCTCTTCACAACCCTGCATTTTCTACCACAGTCCTATCCCTCTTTCATGTTTCTTAGGGTGTATAGATAAGGTACAAAGCTTCAAAGAAACACTAAATATTTTTAGATACCCTTTATTATTTGACATATATCCATGAAATTTTGTCTCCTAATTCTTTCATATGACCTTTCCACCTCAATTTGTGCCTCTGTTTAGGCCTATTAGGCTTGTCTACCCTATTGAAACACATAATACCTTCAAAGAGTATGGATATGTACAATAAAATTATCAAAACCTAAAAAAATATCTTCAAATACATTAAGACAAAGATTTCCACCAATTTTTGTAACTTTTTGATGGTCAAAATTGCTTATATTCCCCAAACCCTAGTTTAGGGTTTCACAATGCTCTGTCTCAGCTAAGGGAAAACAATATTCTTCTGTGAATGTTTGGTATGGTTTCAAACAATATAGTTAGATTTAAAATTTATATATAGACCTGATCCAACCTATCTATCCATTTAATCATGCTCACCAATCCTTTGTCACACCTTTCCACACTAAGATACACTTCAAAAGATTCCATGCTTAGTTTAACATGAGAACATTTATACAGGAACAGTGGTTTCTATGCCAATTTTCCAAACACCATTAGTTTTCTTATCAATCGTTCAAGATTACATTACAAAAAAACTATCAATAGGATATTAATATTTTGACAAAAAAATAGAAATCAAACCAATCGCTAATAATTCCCAAGCATTAATACATAGTCTACACACCAAAAAGGTGACTCCCACATTGGGTCTGTTTACAAGCATATATTAACATCAAGTGTTTTAGTCACTATTATTTTGAACAAAACCTAAAAATACATTCCATAACCCTTCTAAAATAATTAAAAATCATTATCAAGTTTATTTTTTTATCAAATTTGAAGATATAGTCTGCACTTATCAAATGCATAAATAGGTTTGTGTTATCCCCTTCAAGAACATGGGTTTTCTCCTTTGTATTCCTTTGAATAATTCACTTCAAAAAACATATATTAATATTTAAAAACACATGTAAAATCAATTTGAATCTTGTTTATTTGATAACCAAACTCATACAATCAACAACTTAAGCCAAGACCTCAATAGGGTCTGTATTTTCATTCATACAATAGAGTTATTTTACAAACACATCATCATTTTATTCATACCAATATTGTCCATACAATATACATTCATCTATTCAAATGGAATATCAATCTGACCACCTAAAACTGACTCTACACTCCCTATATATGTGCATAACTATTTCTTGATACTTTAGACTACATGGAGGTCTATCTAATAACATTTTCTTGATTTTCACCTAAGACAAAGTGTATAGAGCCAAGATGATAGAAACATGCCATTTTATGGACCTATTGCAATTCTAAGACCCCTAAACATGTTTAACACATTTTCCTCATTCACAATTTCTTAAAACTCCTTATAAAAGGCTTACAAAATTAAAAAAATTCTAGAAGGAGATTTTGGTGGGAAATGTCCAAATTCAAAATCTATTAACCTATAGACTACCAAGACTCCACAAATAAACTACCTATGACTTCTAGTACCTATAAAACATATAATAGACCAACTAAAAACAAAATTGAATCATTTTTTTTGGGTTCCTCATGGGATGCCCCTGTATCAGGGCTTCTCGACATCGATAGAAGGCAGAAGCAAACATTGCTGGTCACTCTAGTAACTCTTTTAGTTCCTCTCTTGGCTATTCTTATACATATTATTCTAATGGATGGGATGACTGTGAATTTTATTGCTCCATATTTGATGACTGTATATTATGAGATGGTAACACACCCATCTTGTGTGAGCTACTAGGCTCAAGATTGGGATTTCATATAGTAACATTTTTTGGCTTGTGTACTTTGCTTTCATAGATCTAGTGTTGATATAATATTTGATTTGGAGAATTTAATTGGTTTTTACTTGGTTTATTTGATACACTTATTTTCACCTCTCTCATGATAGGGGAAAATATATTACACATTGGTTTTTTATCAGTCATCGCAGTTGTGTTATGAGTCAGTATTGAGTTGCTAGCATTTTTAGTGTTGAGCAAAGGCCTGTAGAAGATGTTGACAGTTGTTGTGCATCAGTTTGAGATGTGCCATAGATATTACTAGGGAAATAACTTGCTAGATAGATTCTATGTGAGGATCAATGTAGTTGGACAAAACATGATCTTTTTTTACTTCAATGCAGGGATGATCAGGGTGTCGATTAGTCCAAGATGCATAGTGTACCAGTTGTATTTGAAATAGAGTCTAATTGGATGACTCACAATTCATTGATTTAGTCTTTCTATACACCTTTGGATCAATGGGGAGTTTGATGGGATCATCTTTGATCCAAAGTAATTAGTTTGTTATGTTATTTATTTTTGTTTAGTACGGGTTGGTTCACCCATTGGTTAGTTTTGTAACCAACTCTTTCTGTAAGCTTTTAAGCTTACCATTGTACACAAATAACTATTGCATTTTTATAATATAATTTTTTGTGTCTATTACTCCATATTTTAAGGGATTTCAATAACATATTTCCATATCACCATTTTAAATAATGAATATAATCAAACACATGTGAAAATGCACAATGCCACAAATCAAGATACCAATATAAATGATAACCATATAGAAATAAACATTCATATGTATTTATAACTTAGATAATAATTTCAATATAATAATACAAGTCACTTAATAATCTAGGCTTGGTCACGAGGACCAACCCTCTCACTCTCACTTTTTGATTATTAGAACTAAAGAATCTACTATCCCTCCAAGACTTTGATCAAGACCTTTGTGTAATCTATCTCTCATAGCACCCCCAAATATAAAAATACATCCACATACTCTCAATTTAGATGTATATAGTCATCCACTATTATGCTACCTACCCTACCTAGAGCATTAGGTGCAAGAATAGATCATATCTACAACTCTCCACATGCCTCATCTCTATCAATGGATGCTCATCTATATGTTGTAGTAACAATGGTGACTCGATCAAACAAGTGAGGATGGATGATGGAAAAATTTGTGGCCCTCTCTATTAGTCCATAATCCATGACATCATTATGGATATGATATGTCAATACATGGATCAAAGATTCAATGGTATTCTCTCAATATTCATCATCACCTGGACATACACATACCAACACAATACATTAGATACCTAACCAAGTAAATAAGTAATGAAGTAAACAAAACATACAAATATATGATGGAAACCTACCCTCAATGGCCTTGAAGGGTTCAACATCTAACACATCCTCTACAATGATCCCACTTCCTAGGAAAAGTGGTGCCCATCTATGCTCCCTCCATCATACTATGTAGGTATCAGTGCTTCCTACATCATCCACATTTGGTTTATCAAGCCCTAGATATTGCTCTATAAATGAAATCAGAGGTAACTCTATATTTTATGGTTTGGGCTTGTTACCTAGCCTCAATCTAGCTTGAGAACTCCTCAACCACACCAATGGTGTTAGTGGCCCATCTTAAGTAACACCAAATTGTTTTTTTCATTTTCTCATACTAAAATCTCTTGAATACGTTGACCCAATGATCATGCAACTAGTATTTCATTCACACCCATCTCAGTTGGGCACCATCTTAAGACAATCCTTCATATCCCCTATAGGGTTTTTATATAATATCTCTATCCATCAACCTATCCAATAACTATCGACACTGCATCATGTTCCTCATGGGCATGTAAGCCATACTAGTCCACCTCTCTAAAAACATCTAGGGGTGATTCCAATCACTTCATCATGGCAAAATTTGTATACTCATGATATATGCTCATAAGCCCAATAATATAATAATGTATAAGACCTAATACCACTTGCACACATATATTAACAAAATGGTATAAATCTTGATACAAGTGGGATAACATAGTGTAACCCCATGAGTACATGGTGTCATGCTACTCTATATCTTATACTATCCCATGAATCTTATATGATATAAACACCCCACTCACATCCATAATAACAAATGAAGCCAATAGAACCAATAAAAACTTCTACAACCATGAAACATTCACTATAACAATCAACAACAATAATACATCATTGTTACTCCCTACTCGATGAGTCCCCATGGGCATCATTGAAAAATACCTCATAGCCCACTCTTTAGCTCAATCAATAGTGGCCTCCTATAAATCTACCATCTAGCTAGTAATTGGTAATATTATGATCCTATAGACATCTTCCAATGCGATAGTCATCTCCCCATTAAGTAGCTAAAATATATCGATATCTATGTTCCACCTTTTGCATAATGTTTTCATCATATGTTTATCCCAAGGCATTGGATCTAATGATGCCACATGGCCCAAACCAGATCTATCTACCATAAATATCTCCTCATTTATAAAGGTCAATCCACATAAATTTTCCATCATCCATCCACTCTAGAACTTTCTCATATGCACATCTTCCTATAAAATATAGCAAAATCCAACATTAGCATCATGAAATATCGGATAAATATACAACAACAATCATAAAACACCAATAAGCAACAAAAGCATAAAAAACTTGGCCTAGTGGACAATATCAATACATATGGAATAATAGTGTTGGACAAGAGCACCCTACTCAGGACACTATCACCATGTCTTAGATACTAGCGCCATTCGTAGGACAATAGCACCACATTTCTCAAAATGGCCCTAAACTACAAAATTTTCATTGGAAATGATATAAAATGTAATAAATATATAAAAAATAGGGACAAAGGATAGACCCATTACTAGGATAACCTCTTCCCCATCCTGGATAATTGCCTCCACCTCTGCATACCAGATCACACTTGCTCTGTGTCTCTTTGGTATACTCTCTGGCTCAAAAAAACAATCACTATCAAGTCAAATGGTTCAAATGAGTTTTAAAACAAATCAACCAACCTATTTAATCCACATTTTAAAAATTCCACCTTACTAAGGTTGACCTTGCATGCCAATTTTTCCAGCTAATACCAATTTCTTCCAAACATGATATCTAGAGAATTGTAACTCCAATTTGTAATCCATTTCTTGTGCATGGGATTTGAACCTAATGTACCTCACCATATATTAGTTCCAATAATATCATGATCAAATTAAACTCTAGAAAATGATAAAACATATATTTCCTTAACAAACTCAATATAGACCAAAGGTCTATCCTTCTACCAATTTAAAAAACCAACTCTGTTACAATCAACAAAATAATCATACTTAAAAAGAACATTAGCCCAGCTAACTATCGTTAACATACTAATTAGTATCACTTTTGGTTGGACACCCTTACCATAGTTTTGGCTCTCTCACTAAAATGGGGCATATACACACTATTTATACAAATTCATACAAACACACATATTGGTTTAGATACATATTCACATAGACACACATATCAACTCAAATTTATAGATATTCAAATACATAGGTTTACTTAGATATATAGATACTTAGATATACATATTTATAGATGTATAGATTTATAGATACATAAGGTTACTAAGATATATAGATAATCAGATACATAGGTTTACTCATATATATAGATATTCAGAAACACAAGTATACTCAAATATACAAATTATGTAATTTGACTTAGATATACTGATATTTATATACATATCTACATTACTCATATATAAAATTTGGGTACATGATATAAGGAACACGTCCTCAATCCCTTATGCATTCACCAAATTATATAGATGGAATGGCAAGTTATAACATTATCTATGTTTAGATTTCTAGGTCACACTCAGATCACCACCAAGATGTCACTAGGATTTCACTAGTTTGGGTCACATGATCATCTAAAGTGGTTGATCCATAGCCTTTCACTAGACCTAGATTATTTAGGTCAAGAAATTGTTTTGACCTCTAGTTTTAGATTACATACTTAGACTCAATCTAGATATTAGAGTGGGGGTAAGCAGGCCTTATTTCTCCACATTTTTAGATTACATTCTTGGATTTAGTCTAGATATCAGGGTGGGATAAAAATAGTGTTTCATTCCTCAAAATTTATTTCACTATTCAAATTTAGTACAGGGGACACCCACATTATGGATTTCATCTTCACATACTTCATTCTATCTCCTATCCACTTCTTTGGCCAAGAAGTGGGCTAGGTTCAAAGTACATCCACATAGGTAAGTATATGTATGTTTTCCTCTTTTTCTTTTACTCTAGTAATTTCATTTCATTGCATTAATATAATAAAATGGGGGAAAATGTATACACCCTAATTTGGTCAAGTAACCATAAATACTATGTCTTTTGTTGTTCTTTCACAAGAAGGTCTTAGTGATGAGTGTAGCTCTTGTTTGCATGGTCATTTGGGTCTTTTAGTCTTTCTTATCTCTCATTTTCCATATTTATTACACCCCCAATGGTCCTAAGTCATCCCCTCCCAATCACAGTGGCCCCTAACCTATTATGCCTAGTATTTTAACTATTTTTGGACCTCAAGACAATAACACCCTTATCTGGATAGGAGTGCCAATAGTGCTAGTTTTCACTTTTTGGAGTTAGTGTCCAATAGTCATTTTCTTTCTTGTTTTGGTTCCTAACCCTCCCTTGAGAATTATATTATATTTTTATCCCTCTTTTACATCTTTTCATCCAATGAATAAAGGTATTACATTCAAATCAAAGTTCCTTCTATATAAATAGTCTCACAAGGCATTTTACATCTAGTACTTACTATCTTGGCACATAATTACATAAAATAAATTAATAATACAACTCAACACACTATATATTACTCAGTTATCACATCTATAATTGTATGCTTGATCAAATAAGGGATTAATCAAACGTCATTATAACATATTGTATGTGTTGATAATGCATGATCTATAAGGGAGAACTACATGTGATCTGATACCCCTCGCATTGGGGTTAATGTAGGCAATAACTAGTACAATAGGTTTTCTATCCCATGTGATTGTAATATCCCACAACTCAATTTTTTCCATTATTTTTAATTGTTTTTTCATGTGTGCAGGTGTTCATTAGGGTTTTGAAAGAGATCCATGTAAAATGATGATATGAACAAACTTCTAGAAGTCAAAAAATCACATACAGGTCCTTAGAACTATCTTGTAACATCTCTAAAAGTTATAGGAAGATCTTATATAGAGGGACATTAACACCATAATTGGACACTAGTGCCATTAGTGCTACTTTACCCATAAGGGCAATATTGTTCAAATCTAGTTTTCAACTAGAGTCACATAATTAAAGATGTATGTCTTATCTCCAAGCCTGTTCCAACCTCCTAATTTATAAAAACACCTATTTTGCTCTGGATAAATACAATTTCTCACCATCTTTACTATTTTGGGAATAATTTGTCAAATTAACTATTTCCAATGTTTATTTAAAGTTTTTACTGTACTCAACCCTTTAACAACCTAGGATTTACATCTACCAAGTCTTAAAAGTTAAAACAATTAAAAACCTAAACCATAAAGCCTAATTTTATCACAAATGTAAACATGAAGGTAAATGGGGCCAATCTGAACCTATTTAACCTAATTATGAGTCTAGAATGTAATTTGGGGATAAATTAGCCCATATTTCCTGACGTATTGAGCCATTTAGTGAATTTTTGGAATTAGTGATGCAAATTAGATGAATTTGAACCTCGTGAACCTAATTTTTCCTATACATGATGTAATTTGGAGGGTCAATTGACCCTAATATCATAACAAAATAAATCAAATAATTCACCAATTTAATCTTAAAGGAAATTAGGGCTAATTTGAGCCCCTTCAATCTAACTACAAGAGTAGGACATGATTTGGGGTTAAAATAGGTTCGATTATGTCATGAATTGATCCAATTAGTTAATTGGTGAAATTAGGGACATAATTTGGGCAAGATTGAGCTCTTTGAACCTCATGTATGGGTCAATTAATTGTAAAATATGAAACATATGGATTAATTGACCCTAATTTTATTACTAATGTAAAAATGAATGTAATTAGGGCCAATATGAACCCCTTGAACCTAACTTCAAGTCTATGATGTGATTCAAGGGGATAAATTAGCTCATGTTTCCTGAAATATTTACCCAATTAGTCCATTTTTACAATGATTGATGTAATTTGGATGTAATTAAACCCCAATAACCCAATTTTGACTATATGGATGTAATTTGGGGTCAATTAACCCCAATATAATAACAAAACAAAGCAAAAAGTCCACCAATTCAATAAAGAAGGAAATTGAGGCTAATTCAAGGCCCTTCAAACTAGATAGACAAGAGAAGGATGTGATTTGAGGCCAAATTAGTCATGAATTGATCTAATTAGTCTATTATTATAATTTGATACATGATTTAGGTCTAAATTAGTCATGAATTAATCTAATTAGTTAATTGGTGCAATTAAACATGTGATTTGGGCCAAATTAGGCCCCAAGAACATAAATGATGGCTTGATCTATTGTATAGGATGTAACACATGGGTAAATCAACCCTAAAATTGTATCACAAATGAAAATATGGAGGTAATTGTATATGATTGCTTGACTTAATAATATTTCATAGTTTGGATTGCATCACATAATAATATGTGTAATATAATCATATATCATAATAATATGATAAATGATCACATAGACATAATATATATAATGTGTTCATGTTATAATTCATACACACTATAACATATACATGTTATTATTTCAAAAGATAACAATTCTTTGTCCAATATTTATTATTAGCTTATTTCAATAATTCTGAACCTAGAGACATTCTCTACAACATTATGCAATTTACATGGAGAAGACAAGACGTATAAAAATATTATTTTAGTCCCCCACCATCAAAATGAATTAAATTATTCTTTGGGTCTCCTCCACTAAAATGAATCAAATTGTTCTTTATCTAGTCATGGGTGATTGATCTCATTCAAAAAAGAGGAATAATATAATGTTGTGTTGTGGAGCCTATTTATAAATTACAATGTACTTTCAAATAATGTACATTTTAAATGTATTGTACACTCTATATGTATTCTCACTGGGGTTCAGGGGTAGTAGTCCCCAAAAATGTTTCTGGACCCCTTTTAATGGGGAACCATTTTGGGTTGATTCTGCCCATAGTTTTGGTACCCATTATTTTGTAATATTGCTTGGTTGACGTATTAGGTATTGATGGATATTTAATAAGTAATACATTATGAGAAATAGGGTTTGAGAAGGAATAACAGAGTGTGTAAATTTAGGAGGGTTTGTTGAGCACAACTCCAAACAATATTTGTGCACTTTAATTATGAAGACAAATTTGAGAGATATTTTACTCTAGCGGCTTGTAATAAAATCTGAGCAAGTGTTTCTTGGTGGATATAGACCACATTGGGTGAACCATGTTAAATTTGTTCTTCTTATTGTGCATGTTTATGTATATTCTTTATGCATCTCTGTTTATGTCTATTATTACAATTCTATGACATTGTTTTGCATCATTCTTTTTTAATTTATTCCTAACATATAAAACTTAAAAAACTTGAGCAATTAAAATATTTGAGACAAAAATAAAAGGTATGAATTCAAGCATTTTTCTTGAGACAAGTTACAAACACAATCTCTAATGATCCAAATGTCATAGATAATGATGAAATTAACACTAATGAATTGCATAACAATGATGAATATTTACCTAGAAGTTTGAGTTATGTTTCAAGTCCACATTCAAGGTATTATTTTTTTTATTTTTTTTATGATGAATCTATGCATGATGATTTACCCTTATCAATAAACGTAATTTAATGGAAACACATAGTAATGAATAAAATGCCATCCCACAACTAAACAATGAAACTAACAATGAAGAAACTAGTAGTCAACATAACCATTTTGAAACACCTTCTCAAAAAATTCCACCATTAACACCACCTTCAAGGATTGTAGGTAGAAAAGGCAAGTACTTAATTGAAGTTAATGAAAACATTTTGAAACCAATGCATAATAAAATGTCCAACTTCCACTCAAGAAGACTGACTGAAAAAATTGAGATAATTTCTTTGATAAATAAAATTTTGATAGTTAAAAATGTTAATTATTTGTTTTGTTGATGAAATTGATAAAGATGAGACCTACAATGTACACTTTATGAATAAGAACACCTAACATGGATGATGAAAAGAATGAAATTATTGAAAATATACATAATTCATATCATATTTTAGGCCCAAAATTATGCAACAAATATTATAACATTGTCTAGCATATAATTAAAACTTGTGTAGTAAGTGATCAAACAAGGAAAAAATGATTGATTTCAACAACTAGTCGACTATTGAACATAAATAGAAAAATATTATTGAAAGCAATTGGAAGACACCATAGACTTGATGATGCCAATACCACTAAGCTCTAGGCATTCTCTGGTAGATTTTCATGAAGGGATAATGATATAGTTGATAATCTCAAATATTTAATTACATTATTTTAGAAAGATAATACAAGAGTCTCACCCAATATAAGACATATAGTGAAAATAAGAGTTGGTTCTTGTAACCATGAACTGTATCCAAAATATTTATTGGATATGACCCAAACATAATTTTAATCTAAGTTTTTAGAAAAATATCCACAAATTTATATTAATCAAAGATATTATGAGATGTCCAAACTATTTTGTATAAAAATAAAACACACACACACACCACTTGTGTTGTAGGTAACATGTTGAATTTTTAATGCACCATGATGTTTTTCACCATATATGTTGTAATTTCCATAGTGATAACATTTTTTAGGAGTGTGGAATAGAATTTCAACCAAAATTAGTGAGATAATTTATTCCAACCATTTTTTTTTGAAAGACCAAATAGATAATTTTTTTATAACAAATCATGTTTGGATGGAGATTAAAACATTTATGGTGGATTAAAAAAATTATAATTTTATCCACGAGGAGAGTAAAAATTAAATTGGACATGAATTAGTTGGTTTAAAAAAATAAAAATATGTGACTTATCAAGTAAAAGATGAAAAATAATCTAAAATGTGTGAACTTGTTACAAAATAGATACCTATTTTAGAATTTATCATCAAATTTAGGGAGGATTTTTTTTGTGAGTATGCAAGGCACACACACACATGGATAGATGGTTGGATGAACACTTGAACTTAAGCAATGACACATTCATACTTGTCTATATTATTTTAGTAGTCAGCTTTGCTAAGAAATACACATTCAAACCATAAATGGAAGTTTAGTCACAATATTACAACTCAATATAGGTTTCCATATTTGTACATATAGCATTCATGAATGAACCTAATAATACAAAGTAAGAAAAAAATATTAAGGGAGTACCATTCATATGTCATTTATGACTGATCATATTATACAAGGTACGTGCAAGGTTGTTTATAGATGTTATATGAATAGTTGACTTAAAATAACATTACTTTCATTTAGCATTACATTTGGTTAGATAATTACACATCACAATTCAAGAATGCATAGATGTTTAACTAGTTGAGAAATATGCATGTTAACACTGGCGTAGAACATATTAGAGTTTCACTGAGGTTATCCATGGAAAAGGGGAGCATCTATAAATAAATAATTTACAATAAAGGAGTTAAAATTTGAAGATGGTGTTGTTATGATTGGTGAAAAACCATTTTTGAATAGTGTAATAAGAACATGTGCCATAGTGCTCAATAAAATTCTACTATTTGTAGATATTTTTGGTTGATCAAGGAAGAACACTTGGTAAAATATGATGATTATAATAGGATCAAGTGAGCTCCACTCATATTGTAGCTCAAATGCAGGTTCTTGGACTATTCATATGAGACACTTGGCATGTTTTTATTCAACATGCATGAAATCTATTTGGAATGAGTGTAAGTCACAAGAGTGCATGGATGACTGGAGATACATACCTCTAATTCCAATCGACACATACCAAGTTCCACTAATATTACAACTTATAGATATGACATCATCACATGACTTTGACCATTTATTTGATGTAGTGAAACCAGGTAAAAGATTAATTATGTACTATTTATTATCATTCTATATCTTGACAATGTCATTATATATTTTTTTTATGCTAGGCATGATTTTGCAGTTATTATAGAATAGAAAAATAAAGAGGGAACACATTACTAATTATGTTAGTGTGTAGAGAAAAATAAAAAATTGACTTCCCCAATCATATATGGAGAAAGAATTGACTATACCATTAGGTATATGATAGTCACTGGAACTTTGATTTAGTGATATCCTATCAAAAATTTAGATGTATAGTTATTTGAAGACTTTGAAATGTATAGGAAGATATTGCACTATTCAAATTTATTTCTTGTAAAAAATATTCAATAACTCAAATATCATGGGAGCCATTAAATATGAATCTATGAAAAGTTTGTGAGTCATATCATGAATCT
Source organism: Torreya grandis (assembly GCA_037957365.1). Lineage (NCBI taxonomy): Eukaryota > Viridiplantae > Streptophyta > Pinopsida > Cupressales > Taxaceae > Torreya > Torreya grandis. The sequence goes on along the minus strand of JARHVA010001828.1, from coordinate 2,227,890 downwards.
ATTATTTATACTATCAATATTAGAGTAGATCCTAGTGGTTCTTTGGATTAAAATTTGAAGGTATGTTGACTTGTTAAATGTAGATGTAATGAACTTTATCAAATGTTTATGATTTTGTAGGTAGTACATATAAATTTTATTTTTAATTACAAACTAAAAAATAGGTTAGTGGTGCCAAATAAGCTTCCACCTTCATGGGGTTGGCACTGTTAGTAAATAATTTCATATTCTTGAAGTTAAGAGAAGCTTGATAAAAGTACTTAGTTATTACAAATTTAGGGCATTATTAAGGTCAAAATAACAAGAGGGTTTCTTGACCATGATTGATGGGACTCCAAGAACCTAGCCCTCAATTTTATCCACCACCCCAAACATGTTGGTATCACTAATTTCCTTTCATGAAGCACTAGAGGTGGAGGTCTACAACTTCCACATCAACTTTAACATTTATTGTCAATCTATCCAAACTCCTAAACAATTGTGAAAATATGAATCAAGATGGATTTGGACATTGTGGTCATAGGATCACATGTCATTATCATATATGTGTGTGTGTGTGTTTTCTCAAATTTTTATATTTTCACATGGGGGTCTCAAAGGCATTAGATTATAGTTGGAGCTAAAGAACTTGTCTCTTCGCTGCAAAAAAGCTAGATTTTAGGACCTATTACTTTAAATTGTGCCTCATATTAGTATTTAAGGTTACATAAAAATTATCCAAGGTAAAATTAGAGGGATTATAAATTCATGCAATGGTTCTTCTAGTTCATCTAAATGAATTATGATTTTTGTTTTACATATGTTTGAAGCTACGCTAAAAAACTACATTTTTCTTGTATTGGGAAGGGCATTCTTGAGATTGGAATGGGTGGTATATCTCTCATATGAGAGTGATTATATTTAAATACCCTATACTTGGATGTTATCTACCACCTTGGATGTGTTGGAAGTGCCAATTTTGAGCCATGAATCACTGGAAGAGGAATTCTCTAACTACCACTTCAATTTTGACAAGATTTGTTGTTAGTGTTTCTGTACTCCTGAATAATAGTGAAAAAATAATTTTGGGTGGATTTGGATATTGAAGTTAGGGTATCACATGTAATTTACGTAATTATGTGTTCAAAGTGATGATTTTTCCCTAAATATATTTTAGGCATAAATTCTAGTTGGAGATCAAGAACTTATCTCTTCATTTCAAAAAGTTACATGTTAGGACATGTTACTAGAACTTGTGCCACATATTAGTATCGAAGGATCCATCAACTTAATCCAAGGTGTAATGTAATTGTGTGTGTGTGTGTGTGTGTGTGTGTGTGTGTGTGTGTGTGTGTGTGTGTGTGTGTGTGTGTGTGTGTGTGTGTGTGTGTGTGTGTGTGTGTGTGTGTGTGTGTGTGTGTGTGTGTGTGTGTTTGTGTGTGTTGAGCATATATATAATGAGAAGAGAATAAATGGCCAATTTGAGTGTAGTGAAGAGGGAGAGATCAAAGTTCATGAAGTGAAACAAAAAATATATAACCACCAAAATATTCCAAGGCCTAAGGAGACTTGAGAATTATAATATTTCACTCAAAGGGAAAAAAAAGAGTCTCTAAAATAAGGTCATCAACTCTATGGAGAAATAAATATCACATCACTTCATGATTACATGGGTTAATGCAAGTTGACTCTAAGAAAAGGACAACCTTTCAATAAAGGAAAAAGTATCAAACAAGAATGAATATCATCTCTAAAGAGAGAAGATCCCAATGTGTGAGGTAGAACATAACCACTTCATAAAAATTGCACAAGTAAAATGTATAATGGAATCCTTAAGAAGGTATTCAAGATATGAGTATTCATTTGTTTGTTTCAATTATACATGGAATAAAAATGCAGTATTTATATAAATTCAATGAATACAAAACATGAATATCAAGTCCAAAATGATATTAAACCAATGTAGTAAGGGTATCCACATTAGAATAGTGATTAATAGTGTATCCCAATCATGAAAGGCACTTCATAGTAATATATAACTCGATCTCAAAAATTATACTATCTTCTCCCATATAGTTTTAATCGAAACACATATTGAAATATTGTATGTTAGTTTTAATAAATTACATGACGGAAATATTAAAGATGGTCATATTTAAATATGTCCATAAAACATCAAATTTAGTGTTGTAATAATAATTTGAGCCAAATTATACGTGAAAATATGATCACCACAAAATATGAACACTCACACACACACACACACACACACACACACACACACACACACACACACACACACACACACACACACACACACACACACACACACACACACACACACAATCCATGAAGGCATACAAAAAAAGAACATATTATAATGTTGGGTTAATTCCATATGGGCATATACTACCAATAATGCATGCATTTCCATATAGGAATACAAAAAATTACATCATTTAACAACATAATAGAATGTTGGGTGAATGCCATATACCCATAATATGCCAAAAACATGTACATTTCCATATAGGCATATAAAAAAGTACATCATCTAATATATCCTACTCATCAAATACTCTCCCTCTCTTTTCATTCTTTAAAGAGGACTCTCTTTGAGATGACCTACTCGTAGATGCAGATCCCTCAAATGCCTTGGATTACTACAAGATTCGACTATGGGTCCTTTTATGATCATATCTTGGATGTAGCTAAACCTATTAAAATATAAATATTATTATAAAAATTACATACTATACATGTAATCAAGTTCAAAAATTAATTTTAAACTAGAATATAAAATAATTTAAACATATAGTTACGGTAATATCTTGGTCATGCTCAATCTACTTTTGAAGCTCAATAGGGTTAGTGACAAGTTGAGGTGCACAAACATGTGTGAAATGGGGATAAAACATGAGAGTGTGCCTTGCTAATCACCTGAATGAGACTAATATCTGTCATCAAATATTCCTGCATACACAATACATTCACATAAGTTATATTTTCTCAACTATCTAGTAAATTTATTAAATTAAATCTATATTTAAAATTCAAAATTACAAGTTAAAATATACGTTGATGAGTGCCTGCACATATGACATTGTAGTAATAATGATTATGTTTGTCTCAACTCATAGAGATGGATAATTATCCACTATGGTCATCAAATAAAGAAATAATCTCACTTAGTTTTCTAGAAAATATTGAAGATATATGGAAAATTTATCTCCATTATTAAAATCATAACTAGTTAAAATACATTTCAAACCCCTTTTCTCTCTATAAAATTTGGAAACCAATAAGAACTTTGATAAAAAATAATTTGTGGTGATGTAAGACCTAATCCTTATATGATTTTTCACTTGCATAATCAAATGGAAATTGTGTAATTTGAAGAATCAAGAAAATTAATTTTCCCTAACCACTTCAATTTAGGTCTTATACTTAAAATTTTATCACTCTTAATCTTTGAAACTCTACTCACTTCATTGATTTATTTCTTATACTATATACATGCATTGTGCACTTGTGTGTTTCCAAACTTATCTATCTCAAGTTAGGACCATATTGGCATGGAATTAGAAACACAAAGAGAATAAAAAATATCAAAAAGGAAAGCATAAAATTAGGGGGAAATGGTCAAATTGACCTAGAATAGAATAGATCAAGATCATATTGTTTAATAATAGTGTACTTGAATTTTGAGATCCTTGATAGATAAATTTAACTTAAGTTATTGAACAACATGCATGATTCAAACACGGAAACTAACTTAAGGATTTGGAAAATCTTAGTGGTTGTAGTATATGTAGCAATGAAAATAATAAGTACTTAAGAAACATTATGAAGAAGAGATGATAATCAGGAAACTTGTGAATCATTAAAATAAGTTTGAGAAGGTGAAAAAACACTAACAATATTAAATTAGAAGAAATAAGAGGAAACATATATTTTAAAAAAGATTTGAATAAAGACATCATTATACATCGAAGTAGATTCTCTATAAAGTCAATCATTATTAAAAGCATTCAAAGATCCATTATTCACCCTATAAGGTATATATTTAATTAGGGGTTCTTAGGATATGGATTTTATCTCTATATCTTTCAACACATCTCACACATATAATTTGAATTCGCATCACTATCATTTAAATTTTAATTTGAACATGTATGATTGTAAGTCAAGAGCATAGATATATATAAATAAAAACATGTACATAAATTATAATTGATCCATGTACAACCACTACACAACCTAACACACTCCTTATTTGTTCTACTATGGATAAATCACACTTATCACGTAATCATGCAAACTCCTTTATCTAAAGTTCACTTACAAACTTATGCATCAGTCCCACACTTGATCATAAAATTTCATGCAATGATCACCTTAGATCACACCCTGAACTTCATAGCTTGAAGTCTTACACACTTCATGGGTATCTTCTCACAGGCTCTTCAAGACCTTTAGGTCCCACCTCAACATAAACATGTGTTAGCTTTCTCTGACCACATGATTAAAAATGTGCCCCAATTATCCATTAGTTTCCAACCAAGGATCATATGATAAAGAATCATTATAGATAGCCTAGACATTAACTATTCAAACCATTACCAACTACCATATATAATAGGAGATCAATGCACCTATCAACATCCTCTTTGGTAGCTATAAAGTAATTCATACTACTCTTATATTTTGAATCTTATATATGTAACATATGTATCTAGATAAATGGTTAACAACAACAAAGCCAAAACAATGTCATTTACATAGTCATAACACAATTAGCTTACTCTACACATCTACTCTATATACACGCACTATACACATTGTACATTATATTCCCTATTTTTAAATTTATGAATAGAAGTTACATTTCCTACAAGTAATATTTATGCTCCATTGAATGTATATTTGATTATTCTATCTAAATACTCTTCATTCACTCACTCTACATGACCAAACCTAGTTATACCTTGCACATTGGTTCTTGGGCCCCATGGTGTAGATCATTGGTATTATATCTTTGCTCTATTCCTTTCTATGTATGTAACCACATGAACACAATGATAGAAAAAAGTTTTAAAATTTAGTTTTGTTTTAGAGATTCTAGAAGAACACCATAGTAAAATCAAGATGGATGATGCCCAAAATCAACTTGAGGTAGCCCCAAAAGTTTGAAGGCTCATCATTGACACACTAGAGGCACAATGCACCTATATTTTTAGTCTTTTCCATGAATTAATGATGTAACTAAACCTGATGCCTTCCCAATCAAATCAACTATACATTCCACAATGGTTTTAGTAATAAACTCCCTTCAAATTACAAGTCAATATTGACATCCCTCTATTTGAAGGATTTATTGATGCTAAAACATTGAATGCCTAGATTTTAAAAATCAAGGCATAATTCTTAGTCAACTACTTCATCAATGTTGAGAATATCACTTTCACAATACTAAAGATGTCCATTCTAGTTGTTCACAAGTGGGATACCTTCAATATGTAGTGTCTTAGCAATGCATTCTAACTATCATGGAAGACTTTTGTTGATGCATTGAAAGAGGAGTACTACCCTCTCTAACACTTTGAAGATGAATACATCAAGTTTCAAAAACTATGCCAACACAAAGATTAGTTAGTGGAAGACTACACCAATATTTTCAATGATTATGTTGTGCTCTTAAAAGAGAACTTGAGCTAATAAAATAGGGTGTTGAAGTACATCAACATACTCTCACCTTATATTTATATGAAGTTGGAGTTATTTAATTTTAACACTTTTAGTCAAGCATATCATAATGCTTCCAAGATAGAAGCTAAGGTAAAGATGAAGTAGCATAATACCTCTTCATCTAATGTAGTACACAAGGTCTCACCCTTACACAAATCTACACCAAAACCCCTTATGTAGAAGCATTACCCTTTTATAAAAGTGAGTGCCTCATAAAACTACATAACACTCAAAGGCTCCTGCATCTTCTAATTCTGAAAAATTTAAGAAGTTTAGTGATAAATGATGTCATATCGATCAATCATCCACCCATGATGACTTTGAGTGCCATGTACATTAATATTTGCTCATATAATATACATCAGGACCCACATCAATGGATAACACTAATCTAGATGCCTCTTTTATAAGCACTAGCACCACTATGATTGGAATATCTAAAGAGTATGAACGTCTCTTCCACACCAAGTTCTAGGTGAAGGGTTAACTTATCCACATCATCATCGATAATGGGAGATAGAAGAAAATCACTATGCAATCAAAATCTCAATGCCTTGGTCTCACCGCTACTATGCATCCCAAGTCTTATTCTCTAGGTGGCTACAATAGGGGAAGATATATAGGTCTATTGATAATGTAATTTTCATTAAAAATTCAAGATTATTGAGAATAATGTCATGTATGACATCACATCTCTAGAGTTATGTGACATCTTCCTGGGGAGACCATATATATATGATTGTGAAGCTACATATCAATCCAAAACAAAATATTAGACTATCTATGTACAAGATCATTTCTACCACCTATTTGAGTTAACACCCATAACTCAAGTCACCTTGGTATCTACCAAGAATGTCACAAAAAATTATCACATGAATAGAAGTTTTTGTTTCTCATGGTTCACCCTATCACACTTACAAAATATATGACAAAGCACACACTAAAAATATACAACACTCGCACAATGTCAAAGTAGCAACAACTTGACAAGTTACTGGAGCAACATAGTAAAGTCTTCATAAAGCCTAGAGTCATTCAACATACTATGTAGTAAATCACCACATCAATCTAGTTCTTATATTCCCTCTTATGAATATCCCCCCGTATCATAGATTAGTTTTAGAGAATGATGAAATAAAATGATAGATACAATATATCATCGATTAGGTCAAGATTAGGCCTATATCTTCACCTTGCAAGAGTTTGATAGTCCTCATACCCAAGAAGGATAGATCCTAGTGACTCTACATAAACTATCACACACTCAACAAGATAATGGTCAACAATCGGTACCCACTTCCACATGTTGATGATGTCCTAGACCAACATTGAGGTGCTCAATATTTCACCAAGATTAAATTGAATTCAAGTTACCATCTAGTTCTAGTCCATCTTGAATATGTTTGGAAAATAAAATTCAAGACATAGGAAAGATTGTATTAATGGTTGGTCATGCCTTTCATCTTAACCAATGCACAAGCCACATTCATGCACTTGACAAATGATCTACTCAGGCCTTTCCTTAACTCCTTCATCATCATATACTTAGATTAAATTATCATCTTCAACAAGACTTGGGAGGATCACCTATAGCACATCTCACATTTCTTTGACACCTTATGTCAACATAAGTTGCAATCCAACTTATCAAAGTGTACATTTGACACTGAGAAAATCTAGTACTTTAGCTACATCATTTATTTCACAAGTGTCTATGTAGATCTAGAGAAGATCAAATTAATCCAATATTGGCCTATTCTTCACAATATCATATAATTGAGGAGTTTTCTCAGACTTCCTAACTACTACCATAGGATCATCCTTGGTTTCTCACACATCTCTTGGGCTCTCAACCAAATAAAACATGTAAAGGCCAAGTTTGATTGGACTCATGCGTAATAACACACTTTTGAGGTACTCAAGTAATGCCTCAACTCAGTTCCCATTCTCATAATGCCTAACATTGTGCATTCCTTCAAAATTCATACTAATACATCTAACTATTCACTCAATGGAGTGCTCATACAACATGGACATCTAGTCACATAACACTCATATATGTTCAGTGACATGATGAAAAGGTACTCCACCTATGAGAAAGAACTATTTTTTATTATTCAAGAAATCAATCAATGGAGACACTACATTTTATGGAAGGAGATAATTATTCATTCAAATTATAAGCCTCTTTATTTCCTATAGACATAGAATAAGATAGATAATGCATGACACATGAAATGGATGACTTACCTATAATAGTTTCATCTCATGGTCAAGCAAATGAAATGGAAGGATAAAAAGTCAATAGATTTCCTTAATTGACCACTGTTTCACACATTCATCACATTGATAGACATACATGACCCCAAATTTATAGACTAGGTATCCATTTACTCAACTGACCACCACTTCATAGTGACTTACACCAACCTAGTGCAAGTTAAAAAAGTGTAGTAATTCTACTTGTCTAAATCAATTCTCTACAAGTTTATACATCTCTATTTTCCTAATGGTGCACCTCACCAATGACCCATCTAGGAGGCACACTATGCCAAGACCTCTAGACACTTCAACATGGCAAAGAATCTAACTACATTATAGTCACACTTCTACTAGTCATACATATGCACAAGCATCAAATGCCACATCAAGTCTTGCATTCCTTGTTGCATCACCAAGCCCATAAATAGGAAGCTAGGAATTTACACACCTTTATCAATTTCATCCATACCATGGGAATCTATCAGCATGGATTTCATGATCGGGTTACCTATGATGATACGATATCATGATGTTGTGTTCATTGTCATGGATAGGTTTTATAATATTCTTATCATCCTCACTTATAAGAAAGACATTAATGCAATTAGCACTGTGAAATATTTATTCAACCATATTTGGGTTCATTTTGGATTTCCAACATCCATCATCTATGATCAAGATCTTCAATTTGTAAGTCACTTTTAGAAATCATTATGGGAATTGATGTGTACACAACTGGATCAGTCGACAACTTTTCATCCATAAATAGATGGACAAACTGAAGTATTCAATTACACATTTGTTCATATTAAACAAATGTATAACCATGCACATGATCACACTTGGGATGATAATATCTTGTACATTAAACACACCTATAACAAAGCCCTTCATAGCTCTATGGGCCATGATCCATTCTAGACATGTCTTGGGTTTCAATATTTATCACCTCTAGACATCTCCTACCATGTACTAGCCATCATTGAGTCATGTACACAAGAACAAGAAGTAGACAAATCTAAGAATTTTTTGGAACACATCTAGTCTATTGAACAATAGGTTTAGTAGATCCTCTCTTGCACACAAGTAGAGTATAAGGAGTGCCACAATGTACATGGCACACCTCATGCATTCTAAGTTAAAAATAAAGTTTGGTTTCACCTTCAAAATGAATGCTTCTAAATTCTACACTAGAATATCAAGTCTCTATGATATGGTCCTTACACTATTCTATGTGCAGTGGGTGATAACACCTTTGTTCTTAATCTACCTTACTACTTTAGCATGAACCTAGTCCTTAATGTGGAAATTATCAATCCTTACAGTCTACTACTTCTTGAGCTATCAATAAAACAATATCTTTATAATTTAGATCCTAAGCACTTACACCCCACAAAGGACCATATCATCGAAGTAATAGACATATGCACCCACCATAGAACACATCAACTTTTCCAAGTATTCAAGGTTGGACAATACACTGATAAATTTAAGTGGTATACTTCTCAGCAACTTTGAGTGCATTTTTGTTATCTTTACACTGACATAATGGAGATCATTTCTCTTCAAGAAAGGGTGAATGATTCATTCACATATACTACATAAACTATCGCACTCCTCATTTTTTATACTATGTAGAGCTTGCACCTCTCATTTAATCATGTGCACTCCTTTTACTGAAGTTTTCTTAAAACCTTATGCACAATTTCTACACCTGATCACATACTTTTGTGCAACATTCACCTCATATTATAATATGTGCATCTCATTATGCACTCCATAGCTCTCAATCTTACACACTTCATAGGAATCTATTAACAGAATATCTAGCTCTTTTGGGTCCCACCTCAACATAACCATGTTCCAACTTGTCCTAACTACATGATTCAAAATACATGCTAATTATCCATTAGCTACCATCCAAGTATCATGGGATTTGGAATCGTTATAGATAGCCTAGACATTAAATTTTTAGATTGTTGCCAACTAGCACATCTAATAAGAGATCAACATGCCTATCAACATCCTCCTTGCTAGTTGTAAAATAGTTCATACTACTCTTGTATTATGTATGTTATATATGTAACATACATACCTAGCTAAATGGTTAACAACAACACATCTAGATCAATGTCATTTACATAGTTGTAGCATAATTAGCTTGCTCTGTGCATCTACTATGTATAAATGCACTATAAACATTGCACATTATATTATATATTCTTTGGTTTATGAATAGAATTTGTGTTTCCTAAAAGTAAGACTTATGATCCATTGAATGTGTGTTTGAATGTTCCATTTTAATACTCTCTATGCATTCACTCTACACAAACACATTCAATTATACCCCACACATTTGATCCTAGGTCATGTGGTGTGGATCAATAATATTAACTTAAAATTATCTTTGTATAAATGAATATTGGTCTAGTAAAATTAACATATGTAGTATCATATGGCCTAAATACTGGCTAGATGCATATGTAAACATCAAATTTCCTAAAAATGTAGTAGTGGACCATGAAGTTGATGGCATTATCTCCCCCTAAAACATAAAAATTACATATATATTAATCAATTTTTTTGTAAATTAATTGTTAGTTTTTTGATACAAATAAACTAAAATTTAACATGTCAAATATAAAAGATACATGCATATGTTTAATGACTAATTTATACACACCAAATGTATGTGCCAAAAACTCACCACTCAAAAGTATATCATTTAATCCCTTAGACAAACCACCATCATCATTCAAAGGTCTAGTTCATATAGCACCATAGCATCAACATCGATGAGGTCAGGTATGCACATTAGGTAGAGCATCTCTAACATCAATTTTAGAAAGACTACTCATATGTTGAATGAGCATGTCAGTAAGCACACTAAGTACATGCAAAGTGTCAATATCCATGACCTCCTTAACCATAGAGGGGATCTCAAGTTGATGTGGTTTTTGGATAGGCACACTTATAGGCCAATTAGGTACATGATGCACACCTGGTATATCCTACGTAAGGACTCTGCCTCAGCCCTAAAACTATGAGTTTAAAATAATTAGGAATCTCATTGAGGAAATTTTTTTAATAGAGTTTCCTCAAAAAATACAATGGGACCTCGTGGTTGTTACACAATGGATAATCGAACACCATCTACCATCAGTCCTAAAAATTAGTTCTAATCAAATCGTGTTGGAATAAGTGGATTGGGAAGTGTTTTGTGGATAGTGAAAATGGTACATTAGTTGTTGGTTTGATGAATAAGGAACAAATTAGGTATTTTGATATTTATTTGTCCTTCACCTCATGTGCTAACAAATTTTCAACATACTAAATCCTACATCTATCTCTATATGATGCCCATTTACCAGTTTGACTCATTATCAAGTTAAGTTTACCTAATACTAACTCTAGGGTATTGGTCAAATAAGTTAGATGGGAATTGATCAAAGTGGGGTCCATCATTCTCCTAATGTTTGTTCAAATTATATTTTATTTTCCATTATGTGTGCAACCAAACTCTCCTAACTACCTTGGAGGTATTTTGAAATTGTAGGAGGGATAGGAGGAGGGTTAATAGGATATTATCTTGCAATTAAATGGGATGTTTAAAAAAAGATTTTTAATAATAAAATAATGTAAATAATTTTTTTAAAAATCCTAGTGTTGGTTTGGTTTTTGATCGCTTACCTCCCCTCCATGGTGACATTATCGATTCATTGAGGTAACGAGTGATTGAAAAATGTTTTCTCCTCCTCCAAGCACAACACAAATGTAGTTTAGTGTAGAGAAGGCTATAGAAAATAAAAAATACTTGAAAATGATAATGCCCATAGGTTTGGGCATTTTTATTTTTTATTTCAAGTTAATATAACACACACATTATAACACGTACACATTATGCTATGGTAATCTTGAGTCTAAACTTAAATAATGTGTATATGTTATATACATTACACATACATGTAATGTGTATAACACATACACACTAGGATAAATGTCCATGGAATTGTATATGATGGTTGGGCATATATATATAATGGGCTAGATTTTTATTTCATATAATGTAATTAATTTTTTCTTTCTGATTCTTAAATATATTTATTTATTTGTTGATATATTTTAATGAATATATGTAAGAATAAAAAATAAAAAATTAATTACGATATATTACATGTATTTCATATACATGTAATGTGTATAGCACATACACACTAGGATAAATGTCCATGGAATTGTATATGATGGTTGGGCATATACATACATACATACATATACATACATATATATATATATATATATATATATATATATATATATATATATATATATATATATATATATATATATATATATATATATATATATATATATATATATATATATATATATAATGGGCTAGATTTTTATTTCATATAATGTAATTAATTTTTATTTTTGATTCTTAAATATATTTATTTATTTGTTGATATCTTTTAATAAATATATTTAAGAGTCAAAAAGAAAATATTAATTACAATATATGAAATAAAAATCTAGCCCATTATATATATATATATATATATATATATATATATATATATATATATATATATATATATATATATATATATATATATATATGAAACAAAAAGAAAAAATTAATTACATTATATCAAATAAAAATAATTACATTATATGAAATAAAAATCTAGCCCATTATTTATATATCGATACACTTGCCTATTCTAGATCGATACTAGTATCAACATCAAAAACGATTGAGTCTTAGTGTTCATTATCATTTCAATATCTTTCAATACTTGCACTTACTATTTTAAGCATACTTAACAATTTAAATTCATAAGATGTTTATTTGAGTTATCAATCAATTATCCTATTCCAATAGATTAATTTATCATTTCATATCCTAAGTTAATCTAATGATTTTAACCCTAGGACTCCCCCAACCATATATTTTTAGGGTTAAACATTTGGTTAACCTATCCTTTGAACATTTTTGTTTCAAAATCATTACATAACTAATGTGTTTGGCTCTTTTTGTCCTAATCTTTATTTTATTCATTTCTCTCATTATGGATGATATAATTTCTTTTTGATTATTATGATACTCTTTGTCATTATCACATGGAAGGTATATACATTGATAAGACTTGTATCTATGAAATCAAAACCTTACAAGGTGGTGGCTACCATCCCTCTAACCAGGTCCATGCCACCATCCCCTCAAGGGAGGAGTCGAAAAATCCTAAGAAAGATAAATAATCTACTCTTTCACCTTATAATAAACCATTTATTACATGTGATCAAAATTTTCCTTCATATGATCGTCTAAATTTTCAACAATTACATAAATAAATCATGGCTAATTCACACATTGATAACAAAAGGGCTACTCCTTCAAGTAATATAATAAAATACCCCACTCTTCTTACATTTCCAAACAACATCAACCTTGATAAGGGTGATGGTCCTCCTATTCCTTCATGTGATATTGAAAATTTTCAAAAGGTAAACAAAGACACTAAGCCACCAAGAAGAAAGAAACATTATTATAAACCAAAAGTGGCAAAGGTCCCTAATGTGAAAAAGCTCAAACTTTTTCCTATATCAACCAAGGTATCTCAACACAAATATTTTTATGATCCAAAGGATTCATTCATGCCAATTGATAAACCTTTTTCAAAAATATCTTCACCTTCAAATCTACCTAAGCATCCCAATGATATATTACCACAAGAGGTGGATGAGTCTTTACATGGTATGCAAGATCCAACCATTTCTAAACCCATACCAAAATAAATACCAAGTCCTTCCAAAGGCAATGATAACATATGTGTACTTGTTCCTCAAGAAGATATAAATGATAATGTACCTATGTTCCATGTGGAGGGAAATTTGAAACCTATGAACACACTAATGAACTAACACAAATTTCAATATAAAACTCATGCTGATTTTATCACCTATGAATAGAATCATGAACCTATTAACATGGTCATCAACAAATGGACCATCCATGTTGATTTTATCACCTATATATAAGTGAATATGACCAACATAAATTTCCATATAAAAGTAGTAAATATGGAATTCATTAAACTTTGAAATGTGTAAGGAGAATTTGTGAGACTAAATGGAACTAATATAAACCCATAATGGCCTTATTATGTTATAAGTTTATTTGGTAATATCCTCATCTTTAAATCTAATTTTATTTTACCCCAATTTGAGATCTAGTTTTACATAAAATAAACAAAACCATTTAACTCATCTATAAAATCATCAAAAAATGATTGTGAATTTGTTGAGGTATGTCAAGTCTTGATACATGCACCAATTTTTATCCCTATTGTGAACCATCCCCACTGGATATGATGAGTAAATCTAAAAGTTATGAATAATTCTTGTTTTCATCACCTATTGTACCATCTTGTCAATATAAATCTTTTGAACATATAATTTATTATAAGGTTAGATGTTGGGTTGTTGTATCCTTGAAAAATGTTTAATGACATGGAAAATATATAATGTATCTTTGAATATGTTTTAAGTGTGCCTTTTAGAACCTTTGATCTTATTTATAGATAAATAATTTGTCAAAGTCATGGTTTCTCAAGCCTCAAACAAAGTGATCTATATTCCTCATAACAATGAGGCACTTCTTCCATGAATGTATCCATTTCTCTTGGAAGCATGTCTTCTCTCTAAATGAACTTGGACTTTTGGGGTCTATTGATAAACCCAACTCCTAGATTGTCTATTGGGCCAACTAGGACTAGTGATGTAGGCAAGTTTAGACAGATAGGCATGGTCAAATATATGGGCATGGATGGGTTGAACAAATAGATACTATATATATATATATATATATATATATATATTAGATGGGGAGATAGATAATTAAACTAGTCTCAAATTACACTAGAGATAGTCATCTTGATCAATCAAGGATGATGAAGATATGATCAAGGATGATGAGGGATGGTGAGGGTAAATGAGGGAATGATTAAGGATAATGAGGGAGTGATTAGAGATGATGAGGGATAGTGATGTTTAATGAAGTAGTGATTAGGGATGAGGAGGGATGAGGAGGGAGTGATTAGGGATGATGAGGAGTGATTAGAGATGATGAGGGATGGTGAGGGTCAATGAGGGAGTGATTAGGGATGATAAGGTACAATGAATGAGGGATTAGGGATGGTTAGGGTTAATGAGGAAGTGATTAGGGACAATGAAGGAGTGATTAGATATGATGAGGGATGGTGAGGTTCAATGAGGGAGCGATTAGGGATTATGAGGGATGAGGAGGGAGTGATTATGGATGATGAGGGATGATGAATGTGTGATTAGGGATGATAAGGGAGTGATTAAGGATGATGAGGGATAGTGAGGTTCAATGAGGGAGTGATCATGGACAATGAAGGATGATGATGGAGTGATTAGGTATTATTAGGAATGAGGTAGGAGTGATTATGGATGATGAGGGGTGATGGATCAGTTAGGGAGGATGAAAGATGATGAGGGTCAATGAGGGAGTGATTAGGGATAATGAGGAACAAGAAGAAAGTGATTAGATGTTATGTGGGATGAGGAGGAAGTTATTAGTCATGAGATTATTGTAACAAATTACATCTTTGGTAATCATATTTTTAACTTATGATCTAACCATAACATGGTAGGATTAAAAACTAGAGGCATGGGAAGAATACATACACACAGAGGATGATATTTAAAAAATAATATAATAATTTAGAAATGGAAGTTAGATGGATTTTTGAAGTTATCTCACCTCAAGGGAGTAGAGGATGAGTATTTTAAAATAAATATTATCATAGATAAAAGGTTTAATGAAGATGCTTACTAAAGCAGAGTTTTAGGATTAGAAAAATACAATGGCTACTATGGACAGACTAATGGAGATGGATAATAAAAATGTTATTGATAAAATATAAAATATCATGATTATCAATATGAATGACTTCACAAAATATGTCAATTTTTCCTTTAAATTTTAAAATATTTTCCATATTCTTAAAACTTTACAAACAAGTGTGGTGGCTACTTCTAATGAATCACTAGAACAACCCACTTATGACTTAAGTAAATGACAACATAATTTATTAACTATTATTACCTATTGGTATCAAAATGTTATGCTAAATTTTGATGTGCATAGGTCTAATGGAGGTAATTTGTAAACTTAGATTGATAAAATGGATCAACATTTTAATCTATGTCAAGTTCAATGTGGGAAAAGGTTACAATGGAGTCCTAAAATTTTGGAAATGGCTATATTCATATTTAATCATTAGGTGTGTGTTAATAATAATAATAATAATAATAATAATAATAATAATAATAATAATAATAATAATAATAATAATAATAATAATAATAATAATACCTAGTTTGATATTTCCAATCAAATGTTTACAAATTTGGTAGTTGTCCATTAGTTAACCAATTTAGATCATTTTACAATATATTTAAAATTATTATATTCAAGAGTTATGATCAATAACTTCAAACTATATCCTTGAGAGTGGATAGAGTCATGGAGAAGAACAAAAAAAAACTATGTTTCTAGGTGAATTAAAGGACCGAATCCAACATTATGTGTTCTTGTTAAATCCATCTTCTCTATATTATAATATTATCTTGGAAAGAAGAGTAGAGGAAATTGAGTTAGATACTAGGGATATGCCTTTACTAGAATGAATACCATAGCCCACCAACACAATCCTTCCCTCACTAGAATAATGCTTCAAAATAATTAAAAAAAAAGGGAAAAAGAATTATATTTAAATTTTGATATAAAATAGAGTAGATGAACTAAATGTGAAAAAAATTATTATATTTTGGATACGTAATAGAGGAAAAATAAGAAGAATAAATTGAAGTGGAAGAAAAAACAAATGAAGCATTAGAATATCCAAATGTTATTATATATTTCCATGCACTGTAAGGTATTATTATTCTATAAAATCTCAAAGTAGTAATATTTTGGAGGAAATTTAGATTAAAAAGAATGATTGACTCATGAAGTACTCATAATTTAATCAATAATAAGTTGGTTGTGAGCATGAACTATAATTTTTATGTACCTCTAAGATCTTAAGTCATGATTTATAATTAGGGTATATTATGGTGGGCCCTCCTCTGCTTATGCCAACATGCATGTAGTTTGTGCATGTTGGTTAATCTCATCCATTGCTCAATGTCATTGAAAAAAGCATTTTCAAAGTCCTCAAATGGATCCTACATAGAGCTGCATTTTAGAATATCAATTGATGCATTACAAAGCATGGATGAAGTGTCTATGGGGATGTTAGGCAATTATGAAATTACATTGTTATCAATGTGAGATATACTTTTTTATGTATCTCTATGATTTTAAATTGTGAATTATTATTAGGGTATATTAAGCAATGAATAAAGTTACATAATATTAAAATCCATATAGGTGAGCATTTCTTGAATAGACTTACATTTTCTACCGCATGGGGAGAGAAAATATATATTTTTTGGAATCCAATGGATCACAATATTTGGTATGATAGAGATGAAATTTTAAAATCTATTAAATAATTTTAGTTTTGATTAAAATAATTTTGAATGGAGATGGTTTCAATAAAAATTAACATAGATGTTAATATCTCATCAAATGAAAAAGGATACTTAAAAGAAAAGGTTTGGATGGGTTTGTGTAAAAAATGTTTTTAATGGAATAAAAAGAGGTAAGTCTTCCAAGATAGTTTGATTGGGGTTTTTAGACAAACATTTACCCACAAAAGGGAGCCCTGCCACTCAACACCATACCAAATAAGTCTTTAGACCTTATTTACTCCATGTATATCAATTAAATTATACTGTGAAGTATTTTTATCTACGTAGC
>JARHVA010001828.1:2032500-2205000 GCA_037957365.1 Torreya grandis | reverse complement strand
CGCGAGACTACATCTCATAGTTTCTCATGAATACTCAACCAAGCATATTTAGATCTTTTTATAACATAAGAACCTCCATTAAAATGTATGCTTATAAATATTGGGCACACCATAAATTTAAAATTTATAAAGTTTAAAAAATTCATATGTAGTGACTTATTATAATTATTTATAATGAGAAGAAGTATAGATAAGAAAGAACACATGGTTTTTAGGAAGTGACATTATCATGCACATTACCCCTCAATGACAACTCTTAGAGGCCCAACATTGCATGAAACTGAAAAAACTTGGTAGTACCAAGTGGTTTTGTGAAGCTATCTACACTTATTCATCCATAATAAATAACTATAAATCAATATCACTATTGAGGACTTTATCTCAGATAAAATACGCATGAACTTCAATATTGTTAGTCCATCGGTGTTTCATTAGAATTTTAACCATAACTATATAGCTTTTATTATCATAATGAAGGGTGGTACTATGAAAAATATCCAAGTGAAGTTATCCTAAAAACATTCACAACCACATGTCTTTTTTAGAAGCTTTCATAACAATTATATACTCTACTTCTATAGAAGAGATAAAAACATTAAGTTATTTTTTGCTAGCTCCAAGTGATAGCACCTTCACTAAACATAAACATATATATAAAAGTAGATTTTTGATCTATAGTATCACCATCATGGTTAGCATCACAATAACCATATAGTTTAGCATTATTTATAGAATAATAAAATAAAACAAAATTTCAATTTATTTTTCTATACCAAACTATTTATTTTATTAATTTAAAATAATCTAAATATGGACCATGCATGAATCTAAGAACAACACTTTCAACATATGAAACATATAGCCTAGTAATTGTTAGATAAATCAAACTATGAACAAGTTGTATGCACAGAGTGGGGTTAGCTTTGTCACATGTAAATTTTTGATCAATATTAATACCGAATTCAATAGGAGTAGATGTAGGCTTATAATCAAACATATTAAACTCAACTAGATGATTATATGCATATTGTTATTGTGTTACAATAATTGATTTTTTATCTTGAAATATAGTCATTTCCAAAAAATAATGAAGAATTCCTAGATCAATTATTTAAAACATTTGACTTAGTTTATCATTATATTTATGAATTAAACTAAGTATATCACCATTAATAAGAAGATCATGAACATATAAAACAATTAAAATAATATGACCATATTCAATTTTTACAAAGAGATCATTATTAGAATAACAATTAGAGAAACCTAATTCTTTAAAATAATTAGTAATTTTAAAGTACCAAAAAAAAAGATATTGTTTTAAACCATACAAAGATTTATTTAACTTACAAACATAATATTCTTTATTAGGGTCGGTGAAACCTTTATTATGAGTCATATAGATTTCTTATTCTAAATCACCATTCATGAATACATTTTTGGCATGTATTTGGTGTATAATCCAACCATTATGTAATAAAAAATGAGTAGTCTAATATTACTCATTTTCATTATAGGAGTAAATGTTTCAATATAGCCAATCTTGAGTTTTTGAATAAAACCACGAGTGACTAATCTTACTTTAAATTTGATAATTTTAACAATTGAGTTATATTGTATTTTTAAAATCCACCTACAACTAAAATATACCTTTTAGGTAGAGGTGGGACAAGATCCCAAGCTTGATTTTTTATTAAGGCATTACAATCAATTTGCATAACAACTTTTCATCTATCATCTTGAATGGATTCATCAAAAGATTGAGTTTCACATTTATACATAGTCATTAAAATATGATAAGAATATTGAATTCTAGTTAATTTATTAATATTATCAAGACTAGAAGTTTTGATAAGAATTCTACCTATTTAGGTCTTTTAGATTGAACATGAAATTTAGAATGTTCCTCAGACTCTAAGCTATCCAACATTCGATCAAATTACTATAGAGTATCTATTTATTCATAAAGAGAAACACGAGAATAAAATTTATTAAATGAATAACATTTAAGGGGTTCTAAAAAGGGATCACATAAAAAAAATTCACAGAGGGATCACATAAAGATTTTTCAAAGATAATAATATTTATATTCTCAATTTTTTGTCTTTTAGAGAGATTATACACTCTTAGTCCTTTAGTTTCACCTCCATAACCTACAAAGATGCAAAGATAAGAGGAAGGATTAAGTTTCTTTTTTTAAGCTTTAGGATCAAATATGGATGCGGGACTACCAAAGATCCTAAGATGAGCCAAATTATGTTTTTTTTAGACCATATTTCTAAACGGGTATAAATATGCAATGCTTTAGTAGGGACTCTATTTAGAATTTTCATAATAATATTCATATTTTTGGCCCTTAAGAACTTATAAGCATTTACATAATGAAACATTATTCTATCCATTTCAATAATGTTGCATTTTTTATTTTAGCAATACCATTTTACTATGATGAATAGAGAATTATTAAATTCTTTTGAATACCATAACTAATGAAAAAAAAGAATGAAATTCTTTTAGTAAAAAATTTAACACCATTATCATATATTAATATGTTAACAAAAAAAAATTAGAAGCATTTTCAACAACTTTAAATTTTGTAATTTAGATAATACTTCATATTTCTTCTTTATAAAATACAACCAAATCATTCTAGTATGATCATCAATAAAAGTAACAACATATAAAGAAATATTAAGAGATGTAACTTCAAGGGGTATTGTAACATCACTACGAATTAACTCTAAAGGATTAGTATGATCATGATTCTTGTGAAAGGGATTAGAATGTTGCTTACCATGTAAGCATCCCTCACAAGCTTCATGATGAGTTGAAATAGAATGAAGACCAATAACGAGAATATGAGAAGACATATCATATAAACTTATAAAATTAACATGTTATTGTATTTCATCCCATAGTTTTGATTCATTCCTACTATGTAATGAAATATAACATGCAGAATAAGTAGAAAATATTTATAAACTATTTTATTTAGCACTTTTAGCAATCAGGGATCTAGATTGATTTATAATAGACTAGTTATCCTTAAGAGTTAAGATGAAATTATAATTCGTAATTTGAGAACAAGATAATATATTTTTCTTAATTTTAGGTACATAAAAAACATCTTTAATAATAAAATTTGAAAATTTTATTTTTCTTTATTTGGTAGATTTTACAAATGAATTATCTCGTACGTAAATATTTTTAGAAATATCTCTAGTCATATGATGTGATGCACCACTATCTAAATTCTATTCATTTTTATTAGAAGTAACTAATGTAACATATAAAACAACAACATTGAAATTATGTACCTAATTGTTGTTTTGACTATGGCTTTGATTCTTCTAATGGTTCTAGTTAGATTTCTTCCCTTTTTTTTATTTTTAGAGTTTTAATGATTAAATCTATCTTTGTTTTTATAATAATTTTCTCTTCTATGACCAAATTTATCGTGTAGATTGCAATTACCATTAAACTTAGGTTTATAATTTTTATTTCTATATTTCTACTGTCATCTTTTCCATTTATAGAATTAGGGTTAGATTTATGGTACTTATTCTTTTTAGAAACATGATGGAGAATGAGAAGTGCCTAAGTGATATTTTCTTTAAAATCAAAATTTGACATCGCTTGTTCTTCTTAAATCAAAGCTTCAGATAAAGTAGTGAGGTCAAGGATATCTTTCTCTATTTGGTATTTTGAGTTAATCTAATGAAAATAAAATTTTAAAACTTTTCATAAATATTAAGCTAAATAATGAAATACAAAAACTTATCTTGAATAATATTATGGTCACAACCATCTACTTAATCATTATTTTTTTTATTTTAGTAATAAAATTAACATTTTTTTCTTCATATCTCATAGGTGTAATAAACAATTCAATAATCAAATTAATAATCTTAGAGAGATGAATTCCCCCATGTATAGACTCAAGGATTTTTCAAGCATCATTAGGATACTCCTTATTGTTGATATGGAGTATAAAATCATCCATAACACTTCTCAAAATAATCAACACAGTTTTCTATGATTTTTGTTGAAATGCATTTGTAAGATTAAGTGTAAACTATCGTCTCGATGAGAGTTTTTCTATCACAACAATAATGCTCCATAGTTTTCAATCCATAAATTCTACTTTAATGTGAATTTTATATATATATATATATATATATATATATATATATATATATATATATATATATATATATATATATATATATATATAAAGTATTTGATATTAATCAAGTACAAAGTTAGGAGAAGCCATAACTTTCTTTTAAACTAGAGACTACGACATTAAAACACTTTTAAAATGATATTTTTAAATGAGAATTTGTACCCTATTTGATAATAAATCAAATTTTTATTGTAAACAAATAATAATTATTTAAATTTATGTGCAATAATATGAACAAGTTGTAACAATTTGCATTAATTTAAGTGTTGTGCCAAGAATAATTATCTAAATATTGCTATTAAAAATTTGATAAAAATTATAATAGGAAGTTTCAAAATAGAAAATGGACCATATCAATGCATCTAGAATACCCTAAAACATAAAAATCAACTAGTCACATGATCATAATTGACAAAGAATAGTCTAGGTCAAGTGTGACAAAATTTCAAAGTTACATAAGGGTTTTTCATGAAAGTTAATTTGCACTCAAATAAAAAAAGGTTGTATATTTACTAATTTGACCAAAAAATAATTTGATTAGTTTTTTTGACCAAAATAATTAGAGATAGCAATTTTTTAACCTGTGACCTCCATTTTTACAAATTTTTTTGCAAAATAAGGACTGCCAATCCTTCTACACTAATTTTTAAAATTATACATGAACTAATTTATAAAATAATTATTTTTAAATTATTTTTTATTTTATTTAAAAATTAATAATAATTATACAAATGTGCATATAATTTGAGCATGTAAAACACAAATTAGATTTTTCACTTTTTGGTAAACAGTCTAAACTAGAAGGTGGACCCTTTTAACCTTGCATGGAAAAAAGAGATTTATTAAATCAATTATTTAAAAATTATTTCAAATCAACTATTATTAACCTTAATATATTCCTATAGATGAAAATGGTGCAGAGGTGAGAGTAGAGGTGGACAGAAAAGTGTAGAGGCCACCAGAAGCTTTGAAAATTTACATATCTCCCTCAAATGACTTAATAAAATAGAACAAACCCTCAAAAAATGAATCTTGATGAGAGAATTTGGTGTTTTGAATTGTTTGCTTCTATACATGGGTATATTAATGGTTTTTCAGGTAGATATAATATCCAAAAAAATGAATGACTACATTTGAAGCTCGGTAGGAGGCTTTAGTTAGTGAAACACAAAAATTATTCACAAGTTTATACAAAGAAATAGTTGCTAGATCAAGACAAACATGTTTGATATTAATTTTACAGCACCCAAACTAAGGTTTTACACCATGCCTCAGAAGGAGAAAATCAATTTTAGGTAGAGATATGTCAATGTTTGGATTACTTTTTATTGAATTTGATTGAGCCTATTTGATATAAACCACTGAAAGAGGCTCACCAAATGCCAAACAAATTGAAAGATAAATTATCCCACTCCTATAATCATACCTTGGGATGTAAAATGGCATGGAAGGCTGATATTTTGCTGAAAAAATGTTTTATTTCACCAACTCTCCTCCACGAGGTCTATGATTGATAAAAAAAACTAAGATCCAAATATCTTAGCCTCCACAATTACTCCAATCACACTTGCCAATAATCAACTCACAAAAGGCTCTAAGACCACGATAAAATATATATTATATGAAATATAGTATGCAAGAACATGCATCTATATTGGTGAATAATAGTAAAGCACACAAATAGGTTGACACATCAGTTTAATGTGGAAAATTTCAAAGAGGTAAAAAATAATAATATTGATTATTCTTATATTTGAGAAACTTATTTTTTCCAATACAAATCCTTACTTCTCACTTATTCTTTGTATCAATCTTCTTCATAAAGCTTTTCACAGGAATATTTTTCATACACAAATAGTATTATCATGTATTGACACGTACATCGATATTTTTTATCAAATGATTAAAAATCTATTTATAATAAAAATGAGGGGAGGTGACCATTGTAAATTATTTATTTACATGAGGTTTTCAACTTATATTAATAAATACTTATTATGTAATTACTCAAATATGTAATAAGGGTCTATAATAACACTGGTTAGACATTAAGTGCACTAACAATTTTAATTTCATGGATGTTTCCTTCATTTATTTGATTCTCCAATTTAATATTTAAAATGCAAGTATGCGTTCTTTCATTCAAGTTCTATAATAGTGAGTTTTAGAAGGTCCTCAAAATTATAAATAGATCATTAAGATACGTCAATGAAAATCAGAAAAAATAAACAAAAAGAAGCAAACGTATTTAATCAATAGAGTATGAAAATATGTGATTCAATGTTCATCTTATCTTCAAGCTACAATCAGACGATAGAGTATGAAAATAGTAGCGTATTGAAAGGTAAAGCCTCGAGTACCTATGAAAAATAAACTTCAATCAAATATAAAACAATATAAAATCAATACTTAATGACAAACACTCGGTTTGTCTGGTGTTGGTGGGGATTTATAAAATATATATGTTTGTAAATGCTTAGCAGAGCATTCTGGGGTTTAATATATTTATACTTGTAAATGCTTAGCCAATACTTGTATTTGTGTGTGTCTTTACCGAGCATGCCAATTTGATGTTTTTATATGTTTTAAATTATCCATCTCAATGTTTTTCTTTTAATAAAGCGTATAATTTAAATTTTAAGTACCCATCTATTTTTTATTTTGGTATAAGTAATTTTAAAAAATAAATATTATTTAAAATATTAAATTAATTAATTTAATGTAAAAAAATATTTGTTAAAGGTTATTTTATTATTAACATGTTTTAGTATATCTATTATTAATTTAATAATATTATATAAAAGGTTATATAGTATAGTAGTTGGTTGGTATTTACAGCGTAAAATTTTTGTCAAAAGAAAATTTAGGTTAAAAGATGGTAATATAAAAATAGGGTTTGCCAACACACAAACATTGTCAAATCCATAATCATAGCCATCTCCACCATTGCATGGTCACTCCCAACTGACTTTGTTTTCTTGGCTCCGAGTGGATGGCTAGATGGTGCCCGATCCTATGCTTCATTTTGATGTTGTGTCTTGTCCAACATTAAGGGTCATTTTATGTTTTAGTATTTTGGTATTTTTAAGTGTTATCCTTTTTAATATTTATATTTTTAAGATAAAATTAATCAATTCAAAGTAAAAAATCATAATATGTTAAGGATCATTTTCAATTTTGGTATTTGTAAGTGTTGTCCTTTTCAAAAATTAATAAATTCAATATAGAATGGACTACTCATTAGGTCAAACCCACTTGAACATAATTCTATCTTAATACTAATCATCTTAAGCATGAAAGAATTGCAAATGAATATTATTAAAATTTGGAACTTGGTTCAAGACCCACTAGGGATAGTGGATGGATTCAGTCATGGATTGATGCTCTTTCTCACACCACCACTTTCCTTTATGTGTATGGTAAACATGCTATTATTTTTTGTTAGTGCATTCATAATGCCACAAACAATGAATACCTCTGGGTTTCATATGAACTCAAGGCCTCACCTTTCAATGTTCATCTTCAAATTCAAACTACCCTTTGGTGGTATAAACTTGAAATTGAGGAGGTTTACAAGGAAAGGGATCTTGGCTTTGAGCTCAAATGCATTATTTGAAAATTGGAGATAAAGTCACCAAAGATTTATTCTCATTCCTCCATTCTATAATAGGTGTTGACATAATTAAAACCATCAGGGAAGGAGATGATAGGATAACCAGGTTACCTGACATCTTGTAAGCCTTTGTACACCATCATCATGGTGTTTTTTCAGCTCATCCCACTTATTCTAAGCGTGAATTAGCTCTAGATCAATACCTCCATATTTTCCACTATAAACTCTCTAAGGCTTAGCAGGTTGTTTGTGATAGGCCTATCACTCTAGATGATCTCAAGGAAGCAAATATGCAAATGGATACAATCAAAGCTCTAGGTATTGATGGTTTCCCCTATGAGTTTTATCAAACCTTATGGGATAATATGGGCCCTTATATTCACAAGGTCTATTCTAAAGCTATGTTGTCTAATTCGCTAGTGCTTCTCATCAATCAAGGTAATATCAAATTTATTCCCAAGGTTAGTGGTCTTAAGGCTATTATTAATTGGAGACCCATCACCCTTCTAAATGTTTCTTATAAAATTATTGCTAAGGATCTTGTGCTCATAATTAAACATTTATTCCTTAATTGTTTGAAGTGAACAAACAAGATTTATCCAACATAAATATACTCTAGACAATGTCACTATTTTTTAGAAATGCATGGAATGGGCTCACGTGTCTAATCAAAAGGCCCTATTTGTCAAGGTTGATTTTTAAAAGGCTTATGACCGCATAGAGTGGCCTTTTATTATTGCCATGATTAAAGCTCTCAACTTTGGCCCTCACTTTGTGTAGGTCGTGAATGTGCTTTTTCAAGATGTTGGGGCATGTATTACTATCGATGAGGCTCAATCTATTTAGTTTGAGTTGCATAGATATATCAGAGAGAGGTGTTTTTTAGTTCATTCTCTATATGTCTTGGAAACTAAAGGCTTTAGTTAACATTGCTTCCAAGGGATTGGTGAAGAGCATCTCTCTTCCTAATTCTGATCATCAGCTATTTAATGGTCACTTTGTTGATGACTCTCTTCTCACTCTTTAGGAAGAAGAAGTCCCAATCAAAAATGCCATGGAATGCCTTCATACTTTTTATTTGGCCTCTCGGTCATCCAAATAATGGAAGAAAACATAGTGTTATCACTAGTATCTCTCATCGAAGCCTCTTTAGCTGGAGGGATATCAATGACAATGGATCATCCTTGTAGTTTAATTTAGTTTCTAAGTATTCTAATTGCCCTGTGTGTTTTACCTATTGTCTTGTGGTCTTGTGTGATTCAAAGGGTTAAGAAAAAGATCTCTTTTTGGATTACCAAGCCCTTGTCTCTTACATGTAAGTTTCAGATTTACTCAAAGGTGGTTGTTACTCATGTGTACTAATCCTCTTATTGGGTTCCCTCCTATGCTACCTATTCCAAGCTAGAAAAATTCTTAATGGATTTCCTATGGGCTAATTTTGAAGGCCACAAATTATTTCACAAAGTTTCATGGGATATATTTTTTTGAACTAAAGAGGTTGGTGGCCTGAGCCTCATTGATGTTAAGCTTCAAGGGTTTACTACCAATATTAAGTGGATCATTAGAGGGTAGGAAGGTGATGAATCCTGAAAGATTTTTTTATGAAGTTTTATCTCCTAGGGACACCCTTGTGGTAGAAATCCCTATTAAGGACTTAGTTTTCATACTCTTCTCATAACCCCTATTCCTGTTAAGAATAATGGAACTTTTATCATTTAGAGTATATGGAAAACTTAGAAAAGGCTCAAACCTCATCTCATTTGGGTGGGAGAGGGTTTCAAGAGTGACCTACCTCTTAATATGCTACTACTCCTCTTTTGTACACTCATCCAATCATTTCCCATCTTCTTTACCTCTTTTCCTCACCTTAAACCCCTTTTGATAGTTTACAGTACTAGGTCAACTGGGTCAACCTTGTATTATTCTTATTGGTGAAATTCATTTAGGGTCTAGTTCACCTTTTGGCTGACCTAGCATGTGACCTAGTGAATTTTTGTCCATAATAGTACTAGGTTGACTAGGTCAACCCTATCAACCTAAAATTTTGGAAGGGCTTAGGGTTTAAACCTCCTATATATACAAGATCATTTCATCATTATTTATGATAATCAAGATTTATTATTTGCTTGCATTTATTTACAATATTCTCTTCCATCATTCTACTTGAAGAGTCTTAGCTTAGGGTTTCTACTTGGAGAATATAGTCTTGTGGAGAAGTCTTGGATGCTTTGGCATTTCTTAGTGATCTTTAAAAACCATAATAACCTCTTACAAATCCCCTTTGGCCAAGGGAGAGATTGAGTCTCGATGGATTCATCTTTCAAGTAAGTATTCTCTAACTTTGTTCCTCTCTTTAGTAGATAGAAGTAACATTAGTATTGACTTTCAAATAATATTACTCTTCTTCTCCATATATTAGGGTATTACCCATACATAGATTAATTTAGATTCTCCTATGCATGTTTATTTCCATTTGTTTAATAATCCTCATATTGTGCCACAAGCATTGGTGAGTAGCACTAGATTAGATTTATTTTCTTTACTTGTCATTTGTATAATGAATATGAAAACATAGGGCTTAATTAGGGTTATTACTTGATTGTGCTTGACTGAAGGCTTTGGATCCCTCTCTAGTATTGTTGTTGTGATAAAAGATCCATTAGTTGGGTCTAACGGATCCACATATTGGTCATATTCCCACTTATCTAATGGATCCCCAATCGAAAGTGTAATTAGGATTTCTCTTCTCTAAGTTAGGATTGATTTATAGACTTGATGCATTTCTAATTGCATACATTCTGGTGAACCTAATGTGATTCTAACCCTTGTAGGTTTTCTTTCACATTTTTATTTTTTATATCTTTTTATTTATTATTTTTCTATATTTTCGATACTAGGTCGACAAAGTTGGTATAGTTTCTAACTTTTGTGCATAGGTTTAAGACATAGTTTCATAAAAATGACTCTATTTTTTTGTTCAAGTCTTCATTAGATAAAGGTTACTAGATCGAACAAGTTACCAAAATACAAATTTTCGCTTCTAGATAGGCTATTGGGTTGAATCGGTTGACACAATACTCTTATAGGTTTTCAAAAAACATACTAGGTCAACTAGGCTAGTATAGTATTCCAGACAGCTTCCAGAAAACATCATAAGTCATCTTTATAGCTTTTAACAAATAAGAAACTATAGGAACTAGGTCAACCCAGTCAACATAGTTGGAAAATTTTGTAAGTAACATTCAAGGCACTTCAATAGCAATCTCATATTCCTCTACATCTTCCAACCCACCAAGGTTCCTTTCTCTCTTTCTCTATCATTTCAATTATTCCTTATAGTTATATTTTCACATAGTTTGTAGTCTTTAAACATCCCTCATACAGAAAACTAGGTCAACTTGGATGACCTAGTTATGTATTTTGTCTTATGTCTACAATATTAGGTCGACACTATTGACATAGTTCTTAATAGACTTTTGCTTTCGCAGTATAATAGCAACACTATCAACTCTATTCTGTAATGTCTGCATAGAATGTCATTTGAATCGACACTATATCATGTTTCAATGTTGGAATTAACATCTATATAATAGTAATTACTTCACCCTCTCACTTTCAGTTGTTTGCATGCTTATATTAGATCATATAGTCTAATTAAATGGTGTTTCAATATATCATTTAGTTTCACTATTTTTCTCTTTCTTGTACACACTACCAAATCACATAATCTCAAAATCCATTTAAGCATTTGTCTACCCAAGGCTTACCTACTTGGATTTCATCACTAAGGGGGAAGACAACTTGGTTTTCTAGTCAAATATAAACATGTGGTTAATGGTATATATTGGAAAAGCACCCAACACCCTTATCACTATGAGTTTGTGACATGAAGGGGTGGGCCCCAATACCAAGCTAGTACCATTACCAACACAAATCCCTTTCAGCCTAAACATCTTGAAACCATCAATAGATTGATTTCTAGTTCCCTACTTCCATCCAACTTCCTTATCACACTTAAAATAACACTCTAATAATCTAACAACACTCAAGGTGACCACTTAGCACTTTCTTTTTAAGTTGACTACTTGATCTTTGCTCATTGTATATTGTATTGCAAAAAATTGCATTGGCTAGCATTGGTGAAAGGTTTTAAGTTGTGTGTCTCAATTAAATAATCCTCATTGACCCAATTGATTGTGTGTTCCCTTTCATTTCTTTCTTTCAAAGTATATTACAAATTTTTCCTATTTTAGTACACTGTCGTTCTATTCGACAGAATTTCCTATAGGCTATTTTTCCCTTGCCTACAATACTAGGTCACCCCAGTCAACTATGTATCTCTTTCACCAGTTAGATAATAGTAATAGGTTGACCCAGTAGACTATGCATTCTTATTAGGCTCTATTTTCTCTAATTTGTAGTATTGTGTTGACCTAGTTGACTCTGTACTCTTACTGCCTATCCTGTATGTCTGACTCAGTTCTCTATTTTTCTTAGTATTTTGTTCATTTATCTCAAGTCATCATGAAGCTCCCTATTATAATCTTATTGGAAAACTTTAATCCATTTAGATACTATAAGGGATGTTCATTTCTCCCTCTCTTTTCCTCTCAAGAGAACCCTCACTCTTGGAGCACCTCTTCTTGTTCTTCATCTATAGATTGTAACATGGTGAAAATCACATCTCAAGATGAATTAGGTCGATATAACCCTTTTTATACCTATCAAGACAATTCTCACCTTTAAACTCTTCAAATTAATGTGGGAGCAATTTCAACAAGTCTTAACAATAATCCCACTAACAACCCATCTTCTAATAACCCTCCCCCTAATGCCAATTTAGGAAGTTACCCTATAAAAACCAACCCACAAATTGATATAAATAAACTTATTACACAAGTCATACAATAAATGAACATAATCCAAACTTATAACACCTATCAAATGATGAAACTACAATGTCATTTGATCAATATGGCTAATCAACCTTTGACTATCCATCTTCAAGCGAATCCCAATTATATTCCTCCACCTCTTAGAGATGTCTCAAGAAATGTTATTATTCAACCTATCATGAATAAAAAAATGCTTCAAACTATCCAAAATGAGCCTTTATATTCCTTCATCATATCTATTGATATTGGTAACATATTTCCAACTATTAAGTATGATATGACTAAATAACCTGCATCTTTTCTTAAAGCCTTTAACAATCTTTACAAAGAGTGGATCCAAACTAATACTTTATCCATGACTAAACTTATAGTTAAAACCTTCACTAGTGATGTAGTGTAATGGTACAACCAAATTCCCCAACATCACATTTTGTAAAGTGAGGATTTAGTCAATCCTTTAGTTAAAGACTTTCAACGTAATGATTTTCCTAAAAGTTGTCTTAGTCATTTCATCAATGCTAAGCAATCTCACATCAAATCAGCTCATGAATTTATCAAAATATGGAAATATTTGGCCTATAAATCCAACCATAACATGAATGATGATAACTTATTCAAACTCTTTCTAACTACTTTAACTCATTCTCTTCAATATAAGGTTTGAACTTTTGCTCCCCAAACACTTAATGAAGCTCTTGACCAAGATAAATGTTAAGACTTTATCATGAAGAAATTTGAACCTAATCCTAAACTCTTTAAAGTATATTTTCAAAATTATAATAATTCCATCACCAATAATACTCTTCAAACGAAATCAGGAGTTGCCAAAGTTGACACTCATCTTCTCACACACCACTCACTAGACAACAAATGAAACAATTTTTAATTATCCCAAAAATCCTCCTAAGTGGTATGATCCTAATAAATTTTGTTGGTTCCACACTGACATGGGTCATTCCCATGAATCTTGTATAGGTCTTACCAAGATTTTTGTCTCTTATATGTTTGGTTATTCCTTTAATCATGAATCCATGATCAACCTTCATCATCAAAAGTACACCATTACTTCTAAAATATGATAGGTTTCTAAACCTTCTTCTTCTAATAACCAAAAATATTTTCCCACATCTAATAATCAATAAAATATCAAGGATGTTTATGATATTGATGTCAATTATGACTGATATTACAATAATTCTCAATATGTTAACACCGCTAAGGTCAATTATCATTGCAAGCTAGCTCACAAAGATCCTATCACCAAACTTAAGAAACCATATTTTGAGGAAAAACTTCTCAAGGATACTACAACCACTAATCTAGCTTTGGATTTTCATGGGGAACCACCTCCTCCTTACAAACCCCCAAGGAATTTTATTTCTTCAAAATCTACCTTACCTCCTAAACCTCACACTAGTTCTTCTTCTAATTCTCATTGGATCTTTCTTGATGAACTTAATTCCATGCCTTGAAAGATTCCACTTATGGAGTTGGTTTGTACACCCCCTTATCATTGTAAGTTCCTTATGAAACAATTACAAGAAATCAAAGATACATCTCCTATAGAGGAAGAACCACCTTCTATTGAACCTCAGTCTACCAACATACATACCATTGAAACTCTTTGTCCTTCTTCCAAGACTTCTATTGAATTTATTGAAGAAGACATGATTAATGATGAGATTCTTTTTCATGCTGATGATCCACCACTATTCATTAAAATAGAAATTAATACTACCCTTATCTAAGAAGTTTTAGTTGACAAAGGCTCTGGTATTAATGTGACATCTTTGTAGCTCATCCAACAACTTGGATACAATAAAGATCATCTCAACCAAACCCACCTTACCTATCATGGATTTGATAAAACTAATCAAAAATCACTTGGTTGTATTTGGCTTCCCCTAAAAATTAAACCTAAGACCATTCAAAATAAAATTATGGTCCTTAATTTACCCTTATCTTATAATAGACTCCTTGGTCACCAATGGACTCATAGAATGAAGGCCATCGCTTCTTCCAATGGCCAATGCATTAAATTATTACATAATGGCAAATTGTATAAGCATGAGGGTGATATCAAACCTTGGAGTATTCAAATTAAAAATCCCATATCTCCGTATCACATCCCTACCATTCCTACCATCAATAATTCTCCTTTACCTAAGTTCATCAACATTAATCCCAACTTACAAGTCACTCTTGCTAATTTGGAGAATTGTAACATACTTTCAAAACTACTAAGATACCTCCTTATATCTCAGAGTGGATTCCTCCTTATTTATTACCTTGTGATTGCATTATTACTCTCATTGATGAGATTATTGATTTTCCCCATCCATGAAATGTGCAAGAGCCTTCTTGATAGAATACTTACACTATTCAAGTGTATTCTACCTTAGTATTGATCTATGTTTCCATTATGACTAATTTTGATCCCTTTGATCTCTATTTAGTTTAGGTCTAATTCTCAATCTTTATTTTCTAGATTTACTTCAATTATATATTATTTACAATAACTTTACTTTAAATCTACAACTTTTTGGCATAACACCCTCAAACATTATCTCACCAATATGTATAATTAACTCTATTGGTCTTGATAAGACCAATGAGAGTATTTATGTTTTCTACAAGAATTATTTTTCTCAATCAAATTTCTAAACAACCTTTACATGTCTTAGAGATAGGAATATATGTATATTCCTTCACCTTGGGTTCACACAAAATGACAATAACCTGAGAACAATGATTTCAATGTTCATGGGTCTTAATAAAGTTCTTATTGATTTAATACTTGTTAAACTCCTCAACCTAGATGTTAATGGCATATATCGATGAAAAATTATTGATCTTTATCATTCTCAATTGACACAAGATTGGAAATACCTGATCATTACTATAGGATTTTACCATGTCCATCCATAGGAAGATTGCTATAAGATTTCAAACACCTCTATGAGTTCAATATAAATAAATATATATTATTTGGATTCTTTTTAATGCTAAGTCATATAACTATAGCTCATAATTTGAATGATCATTATTGGGCCCCTTTTTGTGCTAAGTAGTGGATCCATGCCAACTTAGAAAACACTTAGGCACAAGGCAATGATGGAGAGTGATTATTATTTTATCTTCGAGCGACACCAATTGGCTAGTAGCTAATAAATCCAATCAAGAAGTGAGTGTACAAGATATTGACCGACCATTAAAGACAAGAATCCCCTTTTGAATCAAGTAGCATCAGGAAGTGGGTGTTTGGGATAGTGATGGGCCATTGAAGATAAAGCATAGTGGAGGTAGAGGGATGTGTACCTCTAGCACTAGCTTAGCGATCAATGTGTTCCATTCCCCATGATCCTAGGATGCTTCAAAGCCTATAAAAGGATGTTATTTGATAAATGGAGGCAAACTAGAGTAGCAAAGCTCTAAAAAATTATTATTAGATAATTATAATTAGGATTTAAAACTTAGTTAGGATGTTATTTTATGCTCCCTTTTGTAACACCCAAGATCACCTATGAGCTTAGGCCTTAAAAACTATGTTTAACCATTACTCAATTTATATGAACTATGCATGTATTGTTCTTATCGTATTTAATGAAAAATGCTTTGTGCAAATGGCTAATAGACTAATGCCTTAAGACATTCATTGATTACATGATTTATTCTATCAAATGTTTATTGAGCTATCATAAGTTTCTAACATGGTTCATTCATGATGGGATTATAACTAGTAATGAATATTGCACCTATGATAGGAAATGTCCAAGTGTGATTGAGACCCTGTACCCTGAATGATACCTACATCTAAGCATAAGACCATGCATAAACCCCTTAACCCAACACCCAGTTGGCCTTTAAGCACCTAAATGCCATTAAACTCATGAAACCCAAGGCTTGCACCCTTGAATGCACAACTATCATTTCACTAACCTAAGCCTTTAAAGAAAAGAGTACACCATGACAAAACTATCCCAACACAAACCCTAGTCCCTTCTCTATTATACTTCAAGTGAGAACATAAGGCTTGTTCCTTATGTATATTGATGCTAGTGTAGTCGAGTGCTCAATGTTGAGTGCCATAATAATAGTTAGGGCCTACACCCCTCTATAAAAATCTTAAGACTGACTCAGATGGCTAGGTAAGCATGCTACTAGGCACATGACCAAAAATCCTACTTTTCTACAACATTTTGGTTCTATTGCTGCAATTTATTGAATTTTATTACTATAATAGTTTAGTAGGATAATACTCTGACTTTCCCTTGAGAGTATCAAGTGCTAGTTGGAATTAGTGGAAGATAGCTTTGCACTGAGGCATCTAACTTATAAAGAGTGGAAGCCAAATAAGTGGGTCCAAAACCACTTGTATGATTCCCTATATGAGGTTTTTTTTGTGAGATACCAAAAAAAGTATACTACTAGTTGGTTGCTTATGCAACCCATATAAGTCAAAGCTATGAAAAACACCTTGAGTGGACAATAGAGTGCCTAGAGAGACTTGAGAACTTAGACACCACTTAGACTAGAGTTATAGACAAATGGTGACAAGGGGCACTAAATAGATATATGTTTGAGTTCACATTATCAACATACTCCTTCCTTAAATAAGTAGAGTACTAGTTCTTGCATGAACCCAAAGGTGCATTAATGAAATAACTTGAGACCAAACTCAAGAAGTTAATGGTGAATTATGGATTTAAAATAGTAGGGATGGAAGGCTAAAGTCCTCTCATGTATGAGCAATGCAATGAGGAAGAAGAGGACATGTAGGTGAGGTGCAATGGAAGGGGATGAATAGATTGACAATTAATAGCTTAGAAGATAGACTTATAATAAGAGAAGGCATGGACTGATAGAAGGTCTGGAACTTGGAAGTGTTAAGAGGACCCATAACAAGCAAGAAGGACATGGGGAAGGACTCTTGAATGAAAACCACGCCCATAAGAAGGAACCCTAAAAGCCTTGGAACAAGCTTAATAGTTATTAGGTGAATGGTTGAGGTCCCTTTGGAAATTGACCATTGGAGATATACTAAATACACCTACCCCCTTTAAAATTTTGGTGCAAGCTCATGTGTTAGATTCCCCAAAGGAAAATAAAAGATTGAAAATTGACATTATTGTTGATGAAGACTTTGATCACTTTGTAAATTTGGAAC
The DNA here is from genome assembly GCA_037957365.1 of Torreya grandis. Classification (NCBI taxonomy): domain Eukaryota; kingdom Viridiplantae; phylum Streptophyta; class Pinopsida; order Cupressales; family Taxaceae; genus Torreya; species Torreya grandis. The sequence continues at coordinate 2,187,139 of JARHVA010001828.1, read as the reverse complement.
AAAACTTCATGATTGAATTAGTCATTTCATATGAAGAGGTAAGTGAAGATACCTCTAGATCAAGAAGCACCAACCCAACTAAACATAAGCTGAGTATAAGCACCCTAGTTCAGCTAATGTTAGTGGTATAACTTGGGAAACATATCATAGGAAGTATCCCTATGCCATTAGTCAATATGATGGTGCCATCATCTTCTTTGGCACCAGAAATAACCACTAGACTAGTGCCTAGCCTAGTGGTTGGAGGCCTTGGAGGACCAACACCAGGACAAGCACTAGGAGGACAACCACCTCATGTACTAGATGTTCCCCAGACCCAAATATACTATGAGATGGTCTTGCACCTTCTAGAGTACTGAGTCATGAAAAATGCCATAAAACATGTGCTCAATTTTGAGTTACAATGGTGTTCTCAGAGAATAACCTAGTCTGAGCATATGGCAAGCCATTTCATGAAAACCTTGCTTGATCACACCCATACTTGGTATAAGAAATTTGATCCTAACCAAGCTATGGTTTATTTTGACACCCTAAAGGGATATTTATTGAAGGATTTATATATAACTATGTTTGATCAATAGAGCATCACCACACTTAAGGAGATAAACCAAGGATTATAAAGAGCATGCACTTGTATGATGTTAGATTTAAGATGCTCCTTTCTAAACCCCCTTAAAACAATCACCCCTCCTAGCATGAGCAATGGTTCATTAGAGTTCTAATAGTACCTTTTAGAAGGGTGTTATCCATGAAAACATTCGTAAAACCTTAGAAAGAACTTGAAGCTACACTTAGAGTTGAAGTGATTAAGAGAACTAATACAAGCATTAGCCAATTTATGGAAATGTATATTGCATCTACATTCTCCCAACTATAGAATATGACCACTAGTTCATCACAAGATGCTTGAACTAGGTTATGGTGCACTAAGTGTGATATGGAGGGGCATAATAAAAAGTACTACCCTTGAAAGAATGTGCACACACTACTTCTCAACTATGAATTTTTTCATGAGGTGCATGATGTTAAAAACATCCCCTTATTACAATATGCTAGTCAGGTTAGCACAACCATCTACTATAAGTTGTGTGACACCTACACTCACAACATAACTGACTACCAAGAAATTGATAAAATGTGCTAGAGTATGGAGAGAGGTGTATAATATGCCACTATAATAGTTGGAGGTTAGGTGAACTAGGTAAATGAGGGTTATGGCTAATCAAATAATAGCTATGGGAACTAAAGAGGTGCTAGAGGGGGAGGTGGAGGAATATTCCCACCATGATCATGTTACAATCATAGGTCATCTGAGCACTATCAATGACACTAGCTAATACATCCATGTGCATGTATTGTCAAGGACCACCTGCAGTCAAGGAGTACCTTAACTTGTGCAAAAAGCTAACCCAAGGAAAAATGGATGTCGATAGGGGTATAAGGATGATTAGGAATGAGTGTAAATATATGAAGTGGGATCCAAAGGTGTAGCCAACATGCACAAAACCAATCAAGGTGCAGACAACCACATGGAGTGGGTTCACCACCCAGCCACCAACTACACCAACACAAGAGCTATGTTTAGAATATGGAAAATAAAGCTCAATTGAGTGCATAACATAGCTTGAGCCAAAATTTATGCCTTGCCCTAACCTAGTGCATTAAAATGACATCCTACAATAAACCATGAGTGTAATACATAATTTGTAGGGAGAACTCTAGATGGCTAAAGATCTAAAAGCTTAGGCTATTGCCTCACATAAAAAGCAAGATAGCTAGGAAGCTGAAATACAGGAGCTGAAAGAGATCATGTCCATCCTAAAAATAGATGGGATGCTTCCCCTACTAAAAAAATTACTCTTAGAGCATGTAGGGAAGAATCCAAGTGAAGCTATTGAGCCCCAAGGAGTTGAAGTTGCTACACTGCATATGGAGTGGGCACATGAAGTGAGGCATACTTAGAATGTAGAGTATGACCAAGAGATGCTAGTAAATGCCACCATTGATGGATGGCCCATTTGTGAGGTACTGATCAACACCAATGTAGAGGTTAATATCCTGACTAAGAACACATGGGAGAAAATGGGTAGACCAGTGTTGAAGCCTTCTCCATATGTACTTTTTATGGCCAACAAGACATGGGCATAGTTGATAAAATTTTTATAGGGCCCCATTATATATATTATGAGAGTTGAATTACAAACTAATTTCAAGGTTATTGAGTTAGCTAAATAGGATAACTACCAGTGCTTCTCGAAAGACCTTGGTGTTATGCCAACAATGTATACATGCACTTCAAGAAGAGATACATGATTTTTGAAAATGGCAAGGAAAGGGCGGTGATCCCCCTTTAAAGTGACCAAGGACCCACCTATATGGAGAGAATTGATTTAGAGGATGAGATCAACCATATATATAACATCATAGTGTAAGGCATCAAAAATATCCATCCTTTTGATCAAGAAGTGATTTCTTGGGAGGTTGATTAGTCAACCTCGAACACCACCAAAATTGCTTGTGACTGATGGATTGAAGAGGCATATGAGGCCATTAGTTTCAAATGTCATTTTTTGTGTACAAAAGCACCAAAGCCCATGAGGATTGGTTAGGTATAGATTAATCACCCTCTGAAATGATGGGTTGCATGTTAGGAGAAGAAAGGAAAGAGGGTACTTCACCTGAGCAAAGGTAAACTTAAAACACTCCTAAAATTTAAAGGGAGAAACCCAATGGAAAGGTATGTCCATAACTTTGAATCATATGTCCCCAAGGAGATAAATATAATGGGCACACTTGTGTATACCTTGAGGAGTACTACCATGTGATGGTTGGTAGTATAAAGGTCTAACTTGCCAAATTGGCCATAGGTAAAGGTGGTCATGTGCACTACATTTGTGAGGATTAATAAGAACTTGGATATCTCAGCATACTCTAATAACTCTAACCCTATGGTGCATGTGTACCTATGTAAAGAAACATGGACTGAATGCGATACAAATACCCCAAAGAACTTATGGGTACATGCCTTTTTTAGAACTCTAAAGACATGGGTGTGGGCATGGTACATGGTCAATGAGATGTGCCAAGAGATAACCAATTGGGAGGCCCTAAAGGAGAAGTTTGTACATACCTTTTCCTTTTCCTCACATAACTTAGATCTGGTTGAGCCATTACAAGTAATTTAGAGGGTAGTGTTTGAAGACACTACCATCCTCAAGGAGTGCTTGAAAGACATATTTGGAGAAAAAGGGTTGGCACTCTTAACCTTATTTGAGGAAAACAACACTTAATAGTGAATCCAGTGAGGAAGATGATGAAACTTAGGAGTGCTACTAGAAAATTTTGACTACCAGAAGAAATCTTGTGCACCAAATAGATGATATTTCCCTTGACAAAGAAAACCCACTCATATTCATAATGAGATAATAAAGGGAACCTAGTAGGTCAAGGATTCTCACCAAAAGAAGAATGATTCATACTGCACACCACTAAATACCATCAAAGTAGACACCAACATAGAATGAGAGCCAAAAATAACTACCCTAGGTGCCTATTGGTCCACCATAGAGCTAGTGTGATCGAGGAATTTGACTCTAGAGAGGATGCTTAGTATGGTGTTAGTTCCAAAATGAAAATAAAATGAAGCAAACACACTAATAGCATAACATCTCTAGGCCTAGACACTAGGGAGAGCTTAGTTAATAAAAGTGAATGACAAACACAACTAAAGAGTAAGGAATAAAATACAAGAGTTCCTTCACCTTCCTTGGATGCTTCAAATCCCTTTATAGTGATGGCTTGCTCAGCTTGTGCTCAAGAATTGCTTGGAAATGGAAGCTTGGATACCTCCATCTCTCCTTGGAACTTTTGGTTTGTGGCTTGGCTTGGCTTGGAATCAATTTGACATTATAACACTAGTTGCTTGAAGCTTTTCGAAACTAATCCTACATTATAACTTTGCACTAATTAAGCTTAGAAATGATGTTGTGAGGCCTCCTATTTATAGATTTTTAGTTTTGATCAGAATCAACATTAGGCATCCATCTCAAGATTGAGATGTGTGGTTGAGGATTAATTCAATTTTGAATTAAGTTTTTAATTATCCTCATCATATCATTATAAGAAGGGGCAATTAAGAGGCATGGAGGGCATCATGGAAGGCATTGATGAGGCGTGAGAGGCATGAATCCTGATATTTATGACCTAGCGATGTATTCCCAAGAAATGAGGTCACTTGATGATGTAGATATTCAATATTCATTTCTAAAAATAAGTATTCAACAAGTTTCCATGGAATTATTAATTAGGCATTGATTTGGGTTATTTAACTCTTAAGCATGATTAAGTACTTTATGCACAAATTACTCAAATTGATTAGAATGCCTTGTTATTGGTCCTAAATTTGATTGGATTTTAATTAGAAGTCCACATCATATGTGTTTGATGCGTATTCCCATTTAGAATGTTTCCAATAACAAATAACAAAGGCACAAGTCCTATGAAAAATATTTGATAGGAAAGAGCAGTCTAGAGCATGCAGGTGTAAATTTGGCACTTTGACTCGAAATGACTTAATCAAAGTTAGCTGGCCCATAAATTGCATTACCCCATTTAGGGAAACCCTAGCCAAAATCAGCATTTTAATATGTCATTTTCACATCATTTAACATGTTTTAGTGTTTTTAGGCCAAATTGTGCATTTTAGATGGAAACTAGCCAAAAGCCTAATTAGAGGTTATCAATGGCTAGTTTTAGGTGTCTACAATTTTCCCCTATTTGCAAAGGAATTGCAAGCTATAACCACAATAATGTCTTCTCAAAGAATGAAAATGTCCTATTTGCCTACAACTGTAATGATGATAAACTAACTATATGATGCCCCCTCGAGGGAATGGGTGGCACAAGTGGCTCAATGAACGGTCCCTCAAAAATAAAGAAGTGAAATGAAGGGACCACAGAAAGGAAAGATGATGGGGTGAAAACACAATGATATTGAAAAAGTAGTCAAAATCATTGAGAATGCAAGTGGGATGTGTATAATGGTTTTCCCAAAGGTGGTTATAAGCATTGTACCCCGATAGTGGCAATGTGGTATGATAACACAATGATTTGCCCAAAGGCAGTTATAATCATTGAGAAGATGGAGCTTCGCCAATTAGGATAGACAAACAAGATAATAGCATGCCCTTGTATAGGTAGAAAAAGTAAAGTGGTGACAACACAATGATTTGCCCAAAGGCAGTTATAATCATTGAAAAATATAGGTGGGATGGTGTGCAATGATTTGCCCATAGGTGGTTATAATCATTGCACCCTGATTATGGAAAACATGATAAACCTGACTGAGGATAATGATAACTTAAAACAAAGGGTAATGATGAATTGGAACAACCTACTATTAGGGAGATGCTCATGGTTAATTACTCTATTTGGGATATGATTGGGAGTGGAATAAAGATGTTGGTGTTGAAGAGATGCCACCATTATTGAATAGACTTCTTGAAGTTGAGTTTTATTAAAGCATGTGATGTTAGGTTTTATGATAGAACACCATAAATAATTGACCAAAATATGCATAAGGAATGACTCCCATAATCCAATACTCAATAGAAAATAATACACCAATGATAAAAACCATGATGACAATATAAACATATAAATAGGGATGGATTCAAGTGTAACTGTGGACAAGGAATCACCTAATGAACACACATAAATTGAATCAAGGCAACAGTGTTGAAAGAAAACAAATAGGTAGATAAAAAAACAAAATAAGCAGAAATAAACAAACAGACAAACAATGTAATAAAATCCTACGAACACTACCCATAGAAAATAGGTGACAATTTAACAAATGAACTAAATGAGGGAATAGAAGAAAAGGAAGGGGGTGGCCGATCTATCTCCATATGTACTAGGAAAGTGGATTCTACCTACATAGTTTCATGGATGTAATATCCAATAAAAAAATTTAGGCGAAATGTGGTTCTCCCAGGGAATGGGAAGAATGTGATAATTGAGGAAAACAAATAGAATGGATGTGATAGAAAAATAGAAATAGTCTTAAAAAATGGAAAGTGCATGAGATAAAAAGGCCAAGAAGGATGGGGAAACTAAATTACAAGTGATTTTCTTGTAACTTAGTAAGGGTTCTCAGAATCCTTAAGGCAAAGAAGTGGTCAATATTTTTTATCTTTTCTAATGATTTTTACAAATGTTTTTGAAAGTGTTTTGGAGTGTCACAACTCAATTAATAATTATGACACACTAAATGGTTCAAGCTCATAAAATGGTGAGAGCATTTAAACTAAAGTTTCTCACAAAATGTTGAGAGCGTGGCTTCGATTGCTCACAAAATATCGAGAGCATGGCTTAGGGTGCTTAAAAAATGGTGAAAGCATGGGGAAAAGGGTGACTAAGCTAACATACATAATTATTGAGCACTACATACATATTCTTATAATAGGACCTCAAGTGATCCGGGAAACAATTTAGATGACAATTCGGGTGAAGGGTCCACCCCAATTGATGGCAGAACTTCCGAGAGCCATAACTTTTGCACCGTAGCTCTAATTGACTCACCATTTGAACCGTTGGAAAGAAAATAATGAGGGGAACATCGTGAGATGGAATCAAGATTTTATGGATGAATTTTTATGCCCCAAAACCCAATGGAAGTGTCCAAAATTTCAATTTTAGTAGTGCAGTCTAAAAATAGTAAGTTTCTAAAAATAGTAATTCCTTGAATTCTGTATTGTTGTAAATCATGGAAGTCTAACCAATTCATCTCACTTGAGATTGGTGACCTTCCAAATCCTCACCACACCTTCAAAATGTGTATAAATGAATATGTAACCTGAAATGGAAAGTAGACATCTCTTCTCAGATATAAGCATATGTTTGGGTCTGCAAATTTGATCAATAAAACATCTGTTCTCAGAGATAACATTATTTGAATTGTTTTGTTATTGTTTATTGAGTTATCTTTCAACCATAGCTTTTGAGTTTTGGATCATCAAGTCACTATAGTTCTTCCCTTACAGTGGAGGAATTTGACTAGTGCAGTAGTCAATTTAAACAAAATAGGCACAGTTGATAAAAAGACATAGTATGGTATAGGAAGTGGCAAGTTGGTATGTCAAGGTTTAATGTTACCCCTAGTTTACCCATAGGTGGTTATAACTAGGAGAAAATGGCATAGATAAAAGGTGATAATTTTCCCTAAGGTAGTTATAATTATCAACAAGACTAGTGGTAAGAAAGAATAACAAATAAAGGATGTAACTGTTGAAACTTCTATCACACTATCCCAAAATATGATCTCTATCTAAAGTTCTTGAAAAAACTGATGAACTAATAAGATACCTTGATGCTAAAACTATGTAATGAATGAAAAAATCTAAGGTCAAATAGGCTAGGTTTGTAGAACACACTAGGTTGATAGGTTAGAAGCAAAAAGTGGATATGGCAAAGAGGACATATAATAATGGTATTTGTATAAAGAGGAATAGTGTCAAAATGGTATAACTAAAATGGTCCTTATAGACAATACACCTTAGCACTCAAGCATAGTACTACTTGAGATGAATAATATTCATTAGCTCTAGAAGTTCATCACCATCTGGTGTGGCAAGCCTGTATGCTCCTGATGCATAATCTGTAGTGATGATGAAAGGCCCTATCTAATTGGGTTTGAATTTCCCTTTATGTTTCTTCTCGATCATGGTATTATTTTGGTTTTATTTGAGAACAAGATCACCAAATTCAAATGTTCTATACTTTACATGATAATTATAGTGGCATTTGAGTTTATTTTGATATGCTTGAAGATTGATGAGCATGACTGTGCATTTTTCATCAAGTAGATATAGCTCTTATAGGTGAGCTACTTGATAGTCATGATCATCTAGGAAATACTTGAAAGAGATGCGTAGTGAAGGCAACTCAACCTCAATGGGAATGATGGCTTCAGTACCATAACAAGTGAGTATGGAGTGGCTCCTATGAGGGTATGATGATTGGTATGGTATGCCCAAAGGGTAGGGAATATCTGGAGGTGCTAGTCATGATCGACATCATCAATAATGTTTTTGAGAATATTGACAATGGTTTTGTTGGATGCCTCGGCCTATCCATTACCTTGAGGGTAATATGCTATAGAAAAATATTGCATGATGTTGTATTTAGCACATAACTAGTATACATCTTTGTTCTTGAATGATCCTCCATTATTGGATATAATGTCAAAGGGGATATTGTAGCGGTAAATCAGATGGTTGAAGATGAATTTAGAAATTTACTTTCCAGTCATGTAAGTGAGGGGTATAGCTTCAACCCACTTAGTGAAATATTCAGTGGTAATAAGGATATGCTTATGGCCATTAGATGAAGTGGGGTTAATCTTCCCAATGAGGTCAAGTCCCTGTGTAGAAAATGGCCATGGTGTCAACATTGGTTTCAAAGCTTTTGTTGGGGCATGAGTCAAATTAGTATACCATTAACATTTGTCACATTTTTTTACATATGCAGTGGCATCTATGCCCATTATGGGCAAATAATAACCAATATGCAAGAGATTTTTGGATAGGACTGCCCTACTAGAATGGGTTTCACATATTCCTTCCTAAACTTATTTTAACGCTAATGTAGACTCTACCAAAGTTAATCAATGAACCAAAGTTTCATCTAAACTATGATGGTAAAGAGTGGATTCAAGTAAAGTATAATGAGTGGAATGATGAATGAAGGATTTGGTTTGTTTTTGAGATAGGTTAAGTGGTATAAATTGGTCATGAAGGTAGTTGTAAATGTCTAAGTACTAGATAGAATTAGGACCAATAATATCACAAATAATGTTAATGATTTAAGGTTCATGAGCTAGTGCTGAAAAATTCTCAATGAGGAATTGATACTCTTTCACTTTATTTATTTGTCAAATCAGAGAGCCAATAGTATTCATGGAATCTTTAGTTTTATTACTAGCCCTTTATATATGCTCAAATTGAATGTTGGCACTTTGCTTTTTAAGAGTTTCAACCATGGCTTTATATGAAACCAACTTGTCATTTTTGGTCTAAAAATGATTCGTGACCTGATTGATGATTAACTGAGAATCACCCTAAATTTGGAGATGAGATATATTCTAGTGTACTACTTATCTAAGTCTTGCAACAAGGGCTTCATACTCAGCCATGTTTTTTTTACAAGGAAAGGTGATTCTAAATGATTTAGGGATTAGATCCCCCTATGGTGTAATAAATAATAGGCTTGTCCCAAATCTATGCACAATGAATGAACCATCAAAATATAGTTTGTAGGGTTGTTTCCCAAGGGGTGTAACAATAATGATCATGATGGATTCACCAGGAAATGGAAACTTGAGTGGGTGTGTGTCCATGAGAGGTGCTTCATCAAGTCAATCTAAAAGAACTTGTCCTTTAATTATTTTTTGATTGACATATTCTATGTCAAACTCACTAAGAAGAATGATCTATTTAGCCATTCTACCTTGCAAAGCTATTTTAGATAGTAGATACTTTAGTGGATCTACCTTTGAAATGACCATGGTTTTATTATTCAACATGTAATGATGTAGTTTTTGAGCTGTGAAAACCATGGCTAGATAAGCTTTTTCAATAGGTGCATAGTTATGTTCATATGTAACCAAGGTACAACTTAGGTAGTAAATAAGATGCTCCTTTCCATTGTCATCATACTGAGCCAAGAGTGCCCCCAGAGCATAATTGGTATCTAATAGATATAACAAGAATGGCTTTCCTAGCATATGAGGTAATAAAATAGGCATATTGATAAGATAGTCTTTGAGCTATTGAAAAGCTATTTGGTAGTGATCATCCTAGTGAAATGCAACTCCTTTATTCAAAAAGTGTGTAAATGGATGGCACTTGTCTTTTAACTGAGAGATGAAGCATCGAATGGACTAGATCTTACCCTACAAACTATGGAGTTGCTTCAAATTGGTTGGTGGTGGCATCTCGGTTATACCATGGACTTTAGCTGAATCAACTTCAATACCTCTATGAAACATGATGAAGCCAAGTAATTTGCTTGAAGTTACAACAAAAACACATTTTTTTGGATTTAGTCTAACTTTATACTCTCATAGTCTTTCAAATATCTTATGTAGCATTGCGGGATGGTCAACCCTAGTCTTGGATTTTCCTAATATGTCATCGACATAGTCTTCAATAATATCATGCATCATATCATGGAATATGATAGTCATGGCTCTTTGATATGTAGCTCCTATATTATTAAGGCAAAATGGCATCACCTAATAGCAAAATGTTCCCCATGGAGTGGTGAACACTATTTTATGTTGCTCTTCTAGTGTTATTTTGATCTGATTGTATCTTGAAAGCTATCCATGAGTGAAAGAATTTCATAAACTACCATGGAATAGATGATCATTTTGATATTAGGAAATGGAAAATCATCTTTAGGACAAGCTTTGTTGATGTCTTGAAAATTAGTATAAATTTTGACTCTTTCAGGATTTTTACTAATAGGTACAACATTAGAGATCCATTCAGAGTAGTCAATGGATCAGATACATCCTGCTTCTAAGATTTTTTACAACTCTTTCTTTACTAATATAAAAATGCAATGATTTATCTTATGGAGCTTTTAATTTACCAATTTGTCATCAAGATTAACCACAAGGTGGTGTAGAAACAAGGTGAGGTCTAATCCTGGCATGTCAGAATAGGCCCATGCAAATATATCCATAAACTCTCTCAATAGAGCTATAAAAAAGTTGCATTCCTCCTTAGTGAGGGATGCACCTAATTTTATCCATTTCAAGTCTGATGGAGTCTTGATATTTACCTCTATTGTATCTTTGACTAGGAGGGTCAAACCATCTTCTAGGATAGTAGGCAATGACTTGAACTATTAGACTATGTCAGGGTCCTCTATTAGGACTTGCTCATCAACTTCTCCTAGGCATGATGAATTTGAGTCTCCTAATGGGAGATTTGGCCATGTAACAAAAATAGTCAAAAATTATTGGAGTATTTGATCAAATAATTTTTTTTCTCAAAACTAAACTTAGATCTACAGGCAAGTTCATCATTGGTGGTCTCCTAGTCTAAATTTGAAGAAGAATGAACACCCCCATCTAATGACACATGAAATAGGTTTTCACCACTAGACTCATCTTTATCTTTACTTTTTTCATGGTTAAAAAGCACCTCAAATATGTTTTCACTTTAGGACCTTAATATTTTACTTATTTACTTTTGGCTAAGGGTGTTCACTCACTCTCAAAAATAGGCTACAGGATCTAATGTGATTAAGAATCTTGATTTGTGATCTCCCAGTGGAACATTGTCTCTAAGGCCTAAGAAATCATAGAATGCCTCATCATTCTAGAACTCATCAATTAGTAGACTAGATTCTTGTTTGTCCCAATATATCAATTGGGGATAATATAATTGCAATAGATTATGATGAACAACTCAGGTAAGGGTACAAATGGCATTGTTATCAAACAAATTAGTTTCAGCTAGGTTATCAAAGGTAAGGCTATGATTAGACTTTGCTTCACTATCGACATCATCATCACTAATCACTGGTGATGGATTTTTAATAAGATATGTGGGGTCACCCCTAGGAAGTTTAAACCCAAGTCCATAAGGTCTTTCATACTTAGTCATGGAAATTGGCTCGATGGTTCCTTGCTGATTCGGTCGGAGGCCTGTTCTTTCATAATTTTGATGCTCCATGATCCTATTGGGAATAGGATACTTTGTATTTTTATAAAAATCATCTTGGTCATCATTTTATAACCATTATTCATTCCCTTCAAGAGGGTCAGGTCCTAGGCCAAATACTGGTACAAATGTGACAGGTCTCTTATCTTTTTTTACCAATTCATATGTCAGATGACCTTAGGTCACCCAAAGGTTTTTGGATTTTGAGGAAGATTGGAAATGTGAAATGTGTCATGGGTCACATATTCTCCTGATCCATTATCTAAAATGGTGAAATGATTGGAAGCTTTAGGAGGTGGAATTTGGGAAAGGGAATCCAAGGTATTAGGATTTATGCAATTATCTAGTGAAGGATCAATAGGTATAGCCTTTCCTTTATCCTACTTAGAACTTGGATTCATGTTTTATTGATAATTATAGCTTTAAAACTTGGCCTCAAAATTCTTGTAGTGTTCATACATGTGTAAATCCCTTGGAATACTCACCTCCATCCTTGAGTGGGAAAACTTGATACATTGGTGCAGTGTTGATGGGACTACTCGAATCTCATGTAACCAAGGCCTGCCTAGAAGCATATTATATGATAACTCAAGATACAACACATGGAAAAGTGTATCATGGGTCAAAAGCCCAATGATAACTAACAAACTAATGGTGCCCTATGATTCTCTTTCCTAATTATCATAAGCTTTGATAGTTATTGTTTCTAGCTAGAGATCTGTCATTGTGTACCCAAGAAGCTTGATGAACTTGAGAGACACTATGTTGAGGCTAGATCCATTATTGATAAGGACATGTTTCACTTTATTCCATCTGATACAAACTTTCATGTATAACAGGTTATTATGGAGTGGGCCAAGGGAAGACATATTGCTTTGGTTGAATGTGACTTATTGTGTTGGAGCTAGGTGACTAACCAAAGATTGAAAGTTATCAGGGGATATGTCATTAGCAATAGTGGATTGGGTAAAAAAATCATTCAAGATATTTTTTTGGATTATTGACATTCATAGAAAATCCAAAATAGAAATTTGTGCTGGTGTCTTTTGCAATTGGTCCACAATATCAAACTTCTTATCCTTGTCAATAGTGAATGGTTTATTATGAGGCTGAATAGTTGGTTAGACGATAGGAAAAGTTCTAGATGGTTGTGGGCCTAGGATAGTGATCTTTGGCCTCTGAGTTATGACTACACAATTAGTATTAAATACTAGACCATTATTACTAACTGATGTTGGAAATGGTGTGGGACTAGATAAGACAAGTCTCAATTGCCAATTCACTTACATGTGGTCACATGGAAAGAATGAGTTTGTTGGTTTGCCTATATGCACTCCCAAGTCAAAGAAGGATTATTCATGTGATTTGGCTAAATATTATTGTTTAGAAATGGTCTAGGCTGATTAGTGTTTAGTCTAGGATTAATGGAGATGGTATTAATGCTACCCCCTGCAATATGACCTACAACCCTATTATAGTCATGTACCACTGCATAGTAAGTTTTTTAGTAGTTAATGTTATGAACTTGGTTTTATCCATTATTCTATCATTGTGGATTTTGTTGCTAATTTTGTGGATTCTGCTATTTTGGCCTTTGATTGTGATATTATTGATTTTGTTGTTGCACTAGCCATTATTGTTATTATTGATTATTATGTTGAGGAAAAGGGTTTTGATAAATCCTACGAGTTTGATTAGAAGTGGAAGCACCATTATCCAATGTTATCTCCCCATTTTCTAACATATTTTCAATTAAATTCTTGATTTGGACACATCTTCATAAATTATGCCCATTGACCTGAGGATAGTCACAAAATTCATTTTCATGGTACCAATCAGGGTAAGGAATACCTTGCAGATAATGCTTTGGTATAGGCTAAATAATCAGATTAGTAGTGGTAAACTTGTGAAATAAATATTTAATAGGTTCTCCTAGGTCACTAATGACATGATTTACAAGCACAATTCTCCTAAGAAGAGGGGTTTACAATGGTAAAGGTTATTGTATTTGTTGTGTAGTTTTTGGTTGTTGCACTTATGGCATTAGTTGGAGAGGTTGCTGGGTAGGAGTAAGTTGAAAAAGTGGTGCAGATGAGGTCTGCATAGTTTGGACATGATGACATTCAGTTACTCCATTTCCCACAACATTCTTATTATGGTTGAATTACTTTAGTCTTTCTTGATTATTAGCCTATGTCGATTGTGATGCTTGCACTTGATTAGGATGTTGTTGTTGGCTATTTCCTTTATTGGTAGAATTAAATTTGATGAATCCTTTATTGATGAGTGTTTTCTCAATCAAAAAACCTTTATCAATGATCTCTTTGAATGTATGTGCACATTGCATTTCTAGATGATAGGCTATCTCACTATGCAAATTTTTAATAAACATAGAAACTAGTTTTTTATCTAGTAAACTATGGGTGAAATAGCTTTCAAGGGATCTCTATCATAGTAATTAACTTGCAAAACTCTCCCTAGATTTTTTCTTTACTTTGGTCAAGTCCACTAATGAAATCTCATGCTCAAGATTATACGAAAAGTGATGCATAAATTTATCAAAAAGATCATCAAAGTCCATTACTAAATTCTTGGGAAACTTCAAAAACCACTCCAAGGCTTTCCCATACAAGCTCCTTGGAAACAATAGTAAAAGGTATATGTCATTATATGCCACTGGTTGACATGCGATAAATAATTTGGTCAAATAAGCCTTAGGATCACCCTTCCCTTTGTATTTGTCAAATTTTGGTGGTTCATATCCTAGAGGAAATGGTATCTGCAAATACTCCATATTGAATGGATAGGAACATATGTCATCTAATTTAAACTTTTTAGTTTGCTTCCCTACTTGAATAACAAAAATTAAATCCTTCATTTGTTACAATTATTAGGAGAGAAAACTAGAAGGGACATTGATTTGAGGGAGAATGTTGGTTTGAATAGATGGTTGGGAGGTTTTAAGTGGAACACTTTGACCAGGGTATGATGGAGACACATATTGGGGTAGATTGGTTTGGTTGGGAAATGGACCAGGAATACACATATGTGGATTGGGATGTACTTGAAATTGCACATTTAGATGCATGATATTCTAGTTTGGGTTGGCAATAAAGGTTTGACCTGGTGGATTTTGTGGTTTGGATGAAGAGATATAACTATATTGTGCCTGCTATAGTTGAAAAGGGACATGATACCAACTAATCAAACCTTGATGTTGAGTAGAAACTTGTGGACCAACACCCCATCTCTAGATTTGTGGCACATTTTGAACTAATAGTTGTCTAGTAGGTACTTGAGAAACATGGGGACCTCCTTGTTGCATGAATCCTTGTGAAAAAGTGAAAGCATGTTTCAGATTTGGAATTTGTCACTGACAAATATTTTCATGATGTTGATTAGTCATTACATGGTTTTAAATTGTCATATTAATCTATGATTGAAGAGGTATGTTCATCATTACCTGGTGAAGTGATACATTAGTTTCCCCTAATTAAGGTGGCAATGTATTCATCCTTTAATGCATTGATACACTAGATTGTGTCTATTGTTTTGGAATACCACTCACTACTTATTGAGGGGGAGTAAGATTCATCACAATTTTTGTCATTGAGGTGTAACATTATCCATTATTTTATTATGTAATCTTTTAGGTTGTAAACTTGAGGAAGCAGCTGGTTGAGTTTGGGGTACAAAAAATCATATTCCTTGGTATGATTATCTACTCATGGGATTAACTATAGGCACACATTGTTGGATAGTTATTTATGTATTAGTACCACTTTGATCAAGATTGGGCATTATTTGTAAATTATCCACTACATATGTCTCACTATTTAGTGTAGAAGCTAAAGACACTTCTTCAATAACAGGCATATGCATTAGGTTATATATTGAAGTAGTTTGTATAAATGGGTTAGCATTCAAATTCTCTTGTCTAGTTAACTCCATCAACACTCTTATTAAAGGAACTAGGTCAATGAGGGGCTTATTCATCATGTTCATCTGATTGAAATCATGTGCTAAATTTAGGTAGGTTTGGTATGTTATTTTCATTTGGTTAAAGTGATCTTTCATGATGTTTTTGCCTCGATTGGATATATTGGGGTCTTGGTACGTTGTTTAGATTAGAGCCATAGGATTTCTAGAAGAAACCTATTGATCATTAATTATATTGTGGGGCACTCTTACTAGACTTGGTAAATTTTCATGGGGGAAGTCTATTAGAAACTTATCCCCTACCTCTATGGCCCTAACCAAAATCTCATATTTTTTCTCTAACAAATATCACTCAGACAAAAATGGATCATACATGGAAGCCAAATTTGTAGAATATGACTGTTAAAGAATTGGCTCATCTACTATAGGTATTATAGCTAAGTATTTCATGGTTTGTTCTTGGTCCTATTCTGTGTAAAGTGGTGTGTTAACTAGATAGTTAGCTAATGGATCTTGGCTTTGTGCCCCTAACTAGGTATTATAAGAGGGATAAGAATCCATCTCATAAGTAATATTATCTGCATAGGGGTCTTGCACCATTTCTTCCTATGCAACTACATTTCTAATTCCTAGATTGTACATGAGTCCACTATGAGTGTAGGAATACATTTTGGGATCCATAGTCAATACTTTGCGATAAAATTTCAAAGAGTTATAAAAACTCTAAAAAGGATAGAAGCTAAAATAGATGATGTTCCAAGTTGGTCTATATTTTTCAAAAGGATCAAAAGGTTTATGCAAATATTTATGAAGAAACAAGCTAGCGTGAAGTACCTAATGTTTCAATATTCACACAAAGGTAAGCAAGTAAATGGACCAAAAAATGGAAATACCAAAATCTAAGGTTGAAGTGTTTCAAATTAGTCTAATCTAGGAATTTAAAATTTGCTAGGTATTTTGGCCAAATACGGTGTCAAAAGCTATGCTCAAATAAGGCATATGCTAGGACTCTTGACCAAATGACGTCAAAAGCTAGACTTTGAAAATAGATGAAAGTTTTAATCTAATAGATTTGAAACACTTCTAACAAACACTAGGCATTCGATTCTTAGACATGAAATTGATCAACTAGGTATAAGGTATGAAACAAAAGGCACTTTAGCAATGGTTTATTTTCTCATAAATAATGGTATATAACTTTGTTCCTTTGATAAACACGCTAGACAAAGGTGAAAATTATAACTATGCTTTAGACAAAGGATCAAAACTACACTTGGACTGGTATGATTTTGTAGGAACAAATTTGGAACTCTATGCAAGAGGGTCTATGAAACAACATTTGAAATGATTTGGGCAGCATAACGATGCTATACTACCCAAAATGTGTGACAAAAAGGTTTATTTGAAAAACTCTCTTAAGGAAAAGATTTTTTCCTACAATTTTGGTAGCATAACAATACCTTTCTTGACTCAAAATGTTATGGTGCATAGACTTAAAGTGCAAGTGCTTATCGCAAAATGGCTTATGTCTATCAAGTGATGATAATGATTATGAGTCTTAAATGACCTTCAACCTAAATTGGAAATTAAATCTAAGTTCCCTCATGTTTAGTGAAAATGGTGAACGCACTTAACACATCAACCCTATGAACTTGTAAAGGTATAATTTCAAATTTAAATTATAAGTGAAGGACTTAAACAACTTTTGTAAAGGTCTAAACTCAATTGGGTATCATAACTGTGCCAAAGTGGATGATATGACTCTTAAGCTTTTGATGAACTTTAAACAAGGCAAATTGATGATCTTATGTGGGAAGCATAACGCCTCTTTGTTCAAATGAAAAATTAGAATATGTGTTTGGTTTGGGATTGTTTGTTTACACCGAGTTTTAACTCTAAAAAAGACTCTAATCTAGGATAAGACCAACTAATTAATCACCCTTAGATCCTAAACTAAGAATGTTGCTTGGTTCTATTAGAATCCATCAATATATGTCATTTGAGAGGATTTTAAGTGTTCATACAAAAGTAAATGCACATTGTATAGTAGGGTTTTTACACACCCTTTCTCTCAAATGACAGTAATGTAACATGGACCTTGAGGCACACATCGCACCAACAATACTTCTAAAGTATGTGAGGATTTGTCTAAAATCTAACAAGTTTTTGAATGATCTAGGGGAATAAATTACACAATGAATTTCATTCCAAACAATGCAAAAAAACCATGGATTTTGGGTTTGTATCACTTGTCTTATTGCAAAAATGTCTAGTCCTTTTTACAACCACTACATCTTGCTATTTGATTAGTGTAGTGTGATGTCCAAAGTGCCACTATGTCCCATGTGTAACTCCAAGGGAGCCAACTAAAGTCAATGCTGAGAGATGAAACACCATGTCAAAGCTTCCCTAAAGAACTTGTGGGAGTTTATGAAGTCCCCCTTACAAGCCAAAATGCATAAATAAATAAATCATGAAAGTATAAAGACTTTAGGGTCATTTTCAAGATCACCCAAACTTTGATAAGTTTTTGGGGAGTGCTTTAGACAACTTTCTTTCTAAGCCTTAGACTAGGATACTTTTTAATAGGAATGGCACTTTTGATTCCAAGGGTTACCTATATGGGAAAAATGGAAGAGAACACATGCAACATTCCCCTTTTTGCCAAACAAAATTAATCTAATCAACTATTACAAAAAAAAAATTGACAAGTGTATTCAATTTTAAACCCAAATGAAATGTTTGGTGGTGTTCATTTGACCCCTTGGTATTAGTTATAAACTTTGAAAACCATTCACCAAAAACATCTAAAAATTCTTTTTTAAACACCAAAACAAAGTTCTTAATCAAATTTTAAGCATGAAAAAGTGATTTAAACATGTTTTGAGTAAATATCATGCTTGGTCCTGCAACAAAATTGTTAGCATGTCTTTTAGATTTGAAGCCCTTTTGAGTTTGAAATAATAAACTTTGGAAAAAGAGGTCTCATGTCTATGGTTTTTGAAAAACATAGTGACTGACATTGGTTATATCCAATTGAGATTTGACCAATGTCATTTCTACTTATCAACATCAGTTAAGTCAGCAACTAATGTCAATATTTCTACTGACGGCAGTTATTGTGTAAAAACTATAGTAACCAAAAATGGCAAAATAATGTTAGAAAATAAATTTATAAGAGTTTTAAGAGCTCAAATAAGTATTTTAAAGTTGTAAAAGGATCTCCTATATGTTTAGGATGCGTCTAATCCCACCAAGTGTGACATTATGTGATCTAGGAATTTGAATCAAGAGAGGATGGTTAGTATGGTGTTAGTTCCAAAATGAAAACAAAATGAAGAAAACACACTAATAACATAACATCTATATGCGTAGACACTAGGGAGAGCTTAGTTAACAAAATTAAATGACAAACATAAATAAAAATCAAGTAATCAAATACAAGAGTTCCTTCACCTTCCCTGGATGCTCCAAATGCCTTTGTAGGGGTGGCTTGCTCGGCTTGTGCTCATGAAATCCTTGGCAATGGAAGCTTGGCTACCTCCATCTCTCCTTGGCACCTTTGTCTTATGGTTTGGTTTGGATTGGAATCAATTTGGCATTATAAAACGAGTTTCTTGAAGCTTTTTGCAACTAATCCTGGATTATAAATTTGCACTAATTAAGCTTATAAATGATGTTGTGAGGCCTCCTATTTATAGATTTTTAGATTTGATCAGAATCAACCTTAGCCATCCATCTCAAGATTGAGATGTGTGGTTGAGGATTAATTCAATTTTTGGAATTAAGTTTGTAATTATCCTCATCATGGCATTGGAAGAAGGGCAATTAAGAGGCATGGAAGTCATCATAGAAGCCATTGATGAGGCATGGGAGGCATAAATCCTAATATTTGTGGCATTTATGGCTTAGGGATGTCTTCCCAAGAAATGAGGTCACTTGATGATGTAGATATTCAATATTCATTTATAAAAACAAGTATTCAATAAGTTTCCATGGAATTATTAATTAGGCCTTGATTTAGGTTAATTAGCTCTTAAGCATGATTAAGCACTTTATGCACAAATTACTCAAATTTATTATAATGTCTTGTTATTGGTCCTAAATTTGATTGGATTTGAATTGGGAGTCCACATCAGATGCATTGGATGCGTATTCCCATTTAGAATGTTTCCAAAAAAATAACAAAGGCACAAGTCTTGTGCAAAAGATTTGATAGGAAAGAGCAGTCCAGAGCATGCATGTGCAAATTTGGCACTTTGACTCAAAATGAACTAATCAAAGTTATCTAGCCCATAAATTTCATTTCCCCATTTAGGTATACACTAATGAAAATCAGCATTTGAATATGTCATTTTCACATCATTTAACATGTTTTAGTGTTTTTAGGCAAAATTGTGCATTTTAGATGGAAACTAGCTAAAATATTGATTGGAGGTTATTAACGACCAATTTTAGATGTCTACAGCTGGCACAAATCATAGACCTCCTAAAGGAATTCTAATATTTATTCCCTCAAACTTATTAAGATATGAAGGTCATCTAGCCATGCCTATGGAAGATGATCATAAAACTAATCAATGACATAAGACCAATGAAAAAGTGCCCCTAAAAGATGAATCCCAACCTCCACACTAAGGTCAAGATAGAGATCAATGCAATGCTAGCCATAGGGGTCATTTACCTTGTGCAAGAGTCTGAGTGGGTGATCCCAATGGTTATAATCATCAAGAAGGATGGGTGCATTTACATCTGTATCGATTATAGAATGTTGAATACTACCTACATCAATGACCCTTTCCTAACTTCATTCGTTGATGAATTCCTGAAAGGCATCATAGGATTTGATATTTACACCTTCACTGATGGGTTCTTTAGCTATCACCAAGTCTAGATTGAGGAGGAGGACAAGCCTAAAACAACTTTTTTCAATTGAATGGGGTTGTTTTGTTTATAACATGATGCCCTTTGGAATAAAAAATACACTAACCATGTTTTATAGAGTGGTGATAACTACGTTTAAATATATAATCAATAATTTCCTCCAAGTCTATCTAGATGATAGGATAGTGTATGGCTCATCAAGGACTATTGTGAAAACATGCACCTAATGTTTAAGAGGTGCAAGGTTCAAATATCCTTGAATCTTAAAAAAGTGCATCTTTACAACACCATTTGAACCCTACTTGGGTACATCATCTGTAAGGATGGTTTATTCATTAATCTAGTGAAGATCGCCATCATCATTCATTGGTAAACTCCTTCCACAGAAAATATGTTTTCACCTTTCTTGTCCACTATGGATATTATAAAAAAAATTATAAGGAGTTATGTGAAGATTATAACACTACTAGAAGAGATTTTACACAAGGATAGACCATTTTACTGGGGTGAAGCACATGATGATTCATTTGAGACCCTAAAGCTTGGATTAGCTAGCATTCATATCCTATAGTTCCCCAACTAGACAACACATTTTGATGTCCACATCAATGCTTTTGGATTTATAATTTGTGTAATTTTGGCATAGCCTAGTGAAGGCAAAATGGATCATCCCATATCCTTCACCAGTATAAAGTTAACCTTAGTAGATCAAAATTACATAACCATAGAGTGTGAGGCACTCATCATGGTCTATACATTGTAAAAATTTAGTCAATATTTTTTTGAAACCCCATTCATCTTTTTCAGTGATAGTAAGGTTCTCAAGTACCTCACAAACAAGCCTATTTTACATGGGTGCATTGGAAAATGGATAGTTCTATTCCAAAATTTCTAGTTCTCCATTATGGTTAAGCTTAGAAAGCAAAACTTGGGGCCAAACCATTTTCCCTACATCAATTCTAGTGATGCAATGATGTTGATTAAGGATGACATGCTAGAAATGAAATTGTATAGAGTCTAATGCATCCCAAAGGATTTGTCAAAGATTATCACCTTTCTAACATTTGGAGTTGTACCCTAGACTATGATGAATAAAGATAAAATATAGCTAGTAGTTTTTGCTACCCCTTTTCAACTCATTAGTGGAGAATTATATAAGCTAAATAGAGATGAAGTGTTGCACTGATGTGTCTTAGAGGAAAAAAAGACTCTATCTTAAAAGAAGTGCATGAGGCATAGCAAGAGGGCATTACACTAGAAACACAATGGAAAGAAAAGTACTAGAGTCAAGTTTGTGGTAGCCAAGCCTGTTACAAGATACTAAGGACTATGCCAAGGCATGCAACATATGTCAGTGCATAGGGAAGCCTAACCATTGGGATGAGATGCCTCTCAGCCCTATTATTTCCCAAGTGTCATTTGAAAAATGTGCCATTAATTTTGTTGGGTCGATAAATCCTATAGTATAATTCACAAGTGCAAGGTATATTTTGGTAACCATAGACTATTTCACCAAGTGGGTTAAGGCCACACCAATAAAATACTACACAACCACCATAGTTGCATGCTTCATCTAGGAAAATATAATAAACTGATATGGGTGCCTACTTAGTCTAACTAGTAACAAGGGAATTCACTTTATCAATGAAATGGTACACATCCTACTAACTAAGTATATGGTGGCACACCACAAAATGACTCTTTATCATCTACAAGAAAATGGCACAGCTAAGACATTTTAAAAAATACTAGGAACATGCCTCACCAAGATATATGATTTTGGTCACAAGGATTGGGATGATCGAGTATCAACAGTGCTATGAGAATATTGCACAACCTACAAGTACTTAAAAAAGGCTATACCATTTCAACTAGTGCTTGGTTCTGAGGCAATCCTAATGATGGATTTATTGGTACCATCATTTCACATCACATGCATTGGTTAGTTAGATGACCAAGAGTCACTAAAAACAAGGCTAGAGGACTTAGAGTGCATAGATGAGATGCACACCCAAGCCAAGTAGAGCCAGTAGATAGAAAAGACACACCAAAATCTCTAACATGACAAACATATAAATAATAAGGTTCTCATAGTAGGATCATTCATTTTGATTTATGATTCCAAGTATTTCAATCACCTAGGCAAACTATAGATAATGTGGATGGGTCCCTACATCGTCCACCAAATATTAGAGATAGGTGCATGTAATTTACACACATTGACTAATTATATTCTCCCTAGGCTTTTCAATGACAAGAAGCTAAAGCCATATTAACAATAGGATGGTTTTTGTGCCATGAGGACACTAAATTTTTGGTCACTATTTAGTTTAAATTATGATGACTAAAAGAATGTTTGGCACAAGTGAAGTAGTTATTTTTTGTTTAGTTTTGTTATGTTCTTTAGCCATAGTATAAAGAGTATAGAAGTGGTGCTTTGAAGCCCACTAAGAAAAATGATGACACTTCACTCATAATTCTAGCTAGGTGAATCAAGAACTTACACTTTCTACACACCTTAGGCTAGACACCTAAGTTCTAGGTGAGTGACGATTACCAGCATCAAATAAAGGAAGCACACCAGACCACTGTGTGCCAGATTCCAAATATAGGGTGATTTCAATCCCCTAGGTAGATGTTATTATGCCTTTCATGCATAATTCCAATTAGGTGAGTCGATCCCTTGTGCTTCCTAAAAGTGCCTGAGGCCAGACATAATTGATAGGTACATGAAACTTTCTAGTTTCAAGAAGAAGATGCACAAAATATAAGTGTGCAAGAGATAGATTGAAAGGCCTTAGAGTTCTAAAGAAGAATTATTTTGGTGACTATGTGCATAATGACATTTGAGTGAGTCAAAACCATTTGTTTTCTAAGAACTTAAGGTTAGACTCCTAATTTTTTGGGTGCAAGGAGGTTTTTAGACTAAGATAAAATAGGAGCCAAGTAAAGACACATAAGATGATTATGCATAGAGAAAAAGTGAAGATGCATAATATGATTGTGTGCAAGAGAACCCAAAAAAGAGAATTAAGAGTTAAGGGGCTAGTGCAAGGGATTTGTATGGGGTTAGATAGGCCAAGGAAAGATGAAGCACAAGAAACTAACTTATAAGCATGCTTAAAATAGAAGTACAAAAAGAAGATAAGATGGAACCGAAGAGGTTAAATCACATGTATGTGAGGCACTGTAACCAATTTACCATATTGAAGGCAAAGGTCATTCCAAGAGAATAATAAATACAAGGATAATCATCATAGATATATGGTATCCACCTAGACTTGAGTGGGAAGTGACTGTTTAAACCATAAGTCACTTCACCAAAATATTGTTAGGAGCATTAAATGAGGTGACAGTGGAGGCACAAAGATCTACAATAAATGAGTTGATGGTAGGGGATTTTTTGTATATTTCATGAAATTTGTGGAATTTAAAAAATCTTGACACTTTCATGCCATTAAGATACCTACATTAAAGATGGTAGATGGTAGTAGTGTATAAAACATCATACATTAGACTGATGTCTATTACAAACTTTTTGTAAACTTAAGACATCGAGTAAACTAGAGCGAACCAGTGAACTAGAGAGGCAAAGCATAAAAACCCTACTAGAGCAAGAATTCAAGCAGCCCCAGGCACCTACAATGAATGATTATGAAGATGAAAAAATTACACTCATAGTGAGATTGGTGTAGGGAGGCGTTGGAAGAGAATTTAGTAGAAACTAGTCTATATAAAAGTAAGTTGCCATCATCGATGCCATTAATGAGCCTTGAATCTTGAAATCTTAAGGTATAGTCATAGATCTCAAAACTATGAGTCACTAATAACCATTTGAGGCTTTAAAAAACTTAACCTTCCATTCTTCAATACCAATAGGGTCAAGATGGGCAATAAGTGGAAGGGAATGGGTTTGTAGTAACAAATTCCAAAATAGGCATGCATAATAGTAAAAGCATCCCCTACAAGAATATTAGTGCCATCAATAGAAGGATTTAGTGTCATGTAGGTTGACACTAAGGCATTGATAAAGATGTATTATCAAATGATGCAATTCCCCCAAAAAGTTTAAGTAGGGTAAAATTGGAATTATTTTATGCACACCTACCAACTAAAGGAATACAACCATCACACTTCTTTCCATGCACAAGACCTAATGTTCAATTAGATGGTTGATATAGGGAGAAAGACAAAGTAGGTCATAATGCTATGTGATATCTAAATTTGAGATAGGTTGATGGTCTCTGACGCAACTTAATTATATTAGTTACCTTGTTTTGGAAATCTAAAATAACTTATTCAATTTCTAATTTTGTGAGTCCATGGAGACCACATTTACTTTATGGAGAGTAGCATGAGGATATCAATGTGCCTCATTAAAAGGATAACTAGGTTCCCAGACACTAGAAAAGAAATTTATGAGATGATGAGTGATTATGAAAAGGTAGAGCACACGGTAAAGATCCTAAGTTATTATAAGGGGGATTCATATTCCCCATCAAATATTGTAAGGACTCCAACATGAGGGTAGTATTATGCCTCATGAGCTTGAAAAGTTTCCCTAGTGGTTGGTGAATTGACATTAAAAAAACTTACCTCTGTATCACCTACCATATGGTAGAGGGCATGAAGTTTAATATTGCTAGATTCAATGTAGAGGATCTTGTCAATAATGCATTAGAGTGCCACATAATGAAAGGGCCCTTCAGGTGGGGGTCCACCTAATCTTGATAGTCATGAAGGAAATTGGTATCCAAGATGGGGATGAGGATAATCTCTAAGTTTTTCTAGAGCATAATGACTCCCCAACATAGAAATATAAGGACTTCACTTACCCTAGTTCCTTCGATGAAAAATATAAAACTCGCATGATGAGGAGGTGTGAGAAGTATATAAAGGAATTTGGGGTAGAGTGGTGCATCCCCCAGGAGCTCACCAAGAGCATGTATGGGATGACAACCTTTTCCATTATGAAACATTTTTACATAGTCCATCTAGCATTGGTTAATGGTAATAATTCTAATTGGTTAAAGCTCCCATATGATTTATTTTCCAAGTATTTTAACAATGCACTTATAAGGATCCCTAATGTGTAACAATTTAATATTTTAGTGAAAGAGATATACATGAAAATGAATAGGTTGAGGTGCTATTTCATGCACCCTAATGGGAAAGCAATAAGGGATGAAGAGGATGAGTCAGATTGCACTGACATCCACCCCCTTTAATAAGTAACCATACTTTGGCACATCCATAGGATTTACAATGAGATGAAGCCTAGGAGGAAGGGCCCCAATACCAGGTAGACCAACAACCCTCTTATTAGGATTGGTGATGAAGGAATGTCGATTCCAGTTGAAATATATAAGTCTCCCAAGAAGGAGAAAGGGGAGACACTATAAGAAATAAAAGAGTGCATAAAGTTTAAAATTTCCGTATGTGATGAAGCCTCTCTATCGACCCCAACTAAGAAACATGTGAAGTTCATGCTAAAGATTTCTCTTATCTTAAAGGAGAAACAAAAGAAGCCAAAGTTCCCATCTATGTTGCCCACTATCACCCTAATAGACATAGAGGCACATGAAGAATTAGAGAAGGAGATAGAGTTAGGGAAGGGTGTGTACATTGTGCCTAAAGAAGACTCCTCATCTATCAAGGAAACTCCCCCACTACCCCAAAATGAAGAGGTGAGGCAAGAAAAAGTATGGAGAAATCTTGGCCTTAGTGATGCATACATTTAGAAGATACAGGAGCTGTAGAAACCAAAATAATAAATGAGGAAGGTAGGAATCATGGAGGAAGGAGGTGAAAGAGTCAAGGCTAAATAAAAGTGCATGATAAAAGAAGAAATAGAGGAATATCCTAGTATGGTGTAGGTACATGAGGCTCTCCAAGGTGGTACTACTACCATTTGTAGAAAAGTAGGACCATCAAGTGCACCATTTGAAGAAACCATAACATAGCCTTCAGAGGATGAAGAAGAGTTGAGGTGAAAATGGGAGAAGATGGGCTTTGATCAGGATCATATTGAAAAATCACTAGAGTTACACCACAAGAGAGAGGCCATGAGGGCCAAGGGCATGACCCAAGAACAAATTGATAAAGTAGAGGCTGAGAAGATAAGGGATAAGGAGGAGGAAATTAATATGATCATGAAGAAGAGGAAGGTAGAAATAAAGAGGGACCAAAAGAAGAGTGTTAGGAAGGACAACGAAGATAAGAGGGTTATCACAGGCATGAAACCCATTAAAGATAAAATAGTAAAGGTTTCTAACACCCACACCAACCTAACAAAAGAAGCTATAGAATAGGTGCACCCTAGTACTGAAGGGGTACCTAGAGACAAAGAAGGTGATGATGGAAATTTAAAGGAAAAAATAGAGAAGGAAAGTAAAAATTAGGTTGGCACCAAAAAAGAACCTATGGAAGTTCATGCCAAGGAGCCATAGGAAGAAGAAGTGGATGAAGGGGAAAAGTCCAACGAAGAAGAACCCTTATAGGAAAGAGAATAAGAAGGCACCAGAGAGGGAATAAGTGTAAGTGAAGAGGAGTAGGATCATGTGGAGATAGCCATTGAGAAGAAAGAATTTGAGCTAAGCTACTAAGAAAAGGTACATAAGGGATATGTCCAAGATGAGGACTTCTACATGTTGGAATACATGTCCTCCATAAATATAACATTGATGCACCATCAAGTGTATTTTTAACTTTATTTATACATGGATGAGCCTAAATTTTATGTGCTGATAAAATAAATATGGATCAGTAAAAAAATAGAAGAGGGGCATGACTACCAACTTATCAACCCCCAAGATATGAACCCAATAAGGTCAGCTAATGCCATCCTTAATATGTCCTCTGAGGTAGTGTGCAAGAAAATCGTTAATGATGTTCATGCCACAAAGTGGAAATATATAGTGCTTAAGGTAGAGGAAGAACTCAATGCCATGAAGCTCAAGCTCAAATAGTTGGTTGAGTGCCTTGAAGAAGTAGAACCATCTCTTTTGGATGATACTAACACTTCCAAGATTTTTGACATTGATAAGGTATGTGTGTTGGTTGAATAGATCCTCCTTTGGATGAAGCTAGCATAGGAAGAGGAAGAATACCCTTACAAAGATGTAAATAATGAGCTAAACAAAAAGCTCAATGAGGTAGAGGACCTCTTCACAAGGCTATAGGAGTGTGTAGATGATGCCAATGTCATATTTTATAACTTTTCCATCCAAGCATTAGTCATTGATACACAACTTTATTGAGGTTAATATACCTCTTTTTTTGAAAAATGGGACCCTTGAGATACTTTGAACCTTAAGCAATAAAAACTTAATGTGATTAGATCATTGTTATAATTTTAAATTCAATCACTTTGATATAAGTAGCCTTACTAATTTATGGTTTTGCTTTGAGCTTGCCTAATGTTGATATAATTGGTCTTCATGTCTTATATTTTTAGGTTTTATGGAGCCCTTGCTGATGGATCATGCTTAAAAAACCCTAGCATAAACCCTTGGTTCAAATTTGCATTTGGCACGAATATTTCAAATTAGGACTTAAACCTAATTTTATGTTAAGGCTTATTCATGTTTTATGACATGACCAAACCATAGCCTAAAATCATGCTTGGTCCCCTTTATTATTTTACCCCTTTTGTTTCCTTTATTTTTGAACTAGGTTTAACTTTCATATTGGTAAGGTCCTTTTATTTTCTAGCATGGTCCCCTTTATTACCTATTTATCCTAAAAGCCTTAATGCTAAGGCCCCATTCATGTTCATTAACATGAACAAGACCTTAGTCTTAACATTTTAGCTTAAGTCTTATTTCATCTTGGCTCCTAACTTAAATACATCACTTTTTGAAAGATCCAATAGTCCACACTTCATCATGCTTCTTGATCTAATAGAGTGAGAAATCCCAATGAGCCTAAGCATTAAATCCTTCGAACCATTTAGGTATGAGTATTTGAATCATGATCAATGGCTTTTGCTTCATCACAACTTTTAATCAAATGGAGTGAGGATAATATTGAAAATTCAAAAGGCCTAGGAAGCCTGATAGAGCCACCATGTATCACTCTTGCATTAGAATATAGGAATTTGATGAGCTTAAATTTGATGTTTGCATAATCATCATTTGATGTTTGGAAGGACATATTTGACATCCTCATGACTATAAACTTTAAGCCCACTAAAATTGGAAATTTTATGAGTTTAAATTTTATGTTTGCATGATCATCATTTGATGTTTGCGATGATGTATTTGATGTTCGCATGACCATCAACTTTAAGCCCATTAAAACTAGGAACTTCATAAGTTTAAATTTGACATTCATGTGACCATCATTTGAAATTTGCAAGGATTTATTTGATATTCATGAGGATTTATTTGATGTCTATGAGGTTGTTAAATTCAAGCTCTTTGAACATTTTACTTAGACAAAAGGAGCATGTGTTCCTATCATTCGAAGGGGTCATTTGATATTATGCTTTAAAACTTAGCATAAAATGATTTAACCTAAGTCTTTTAATGTTTATTAATATGAAATAGAATTAGATAAAAGAATTTTAACCTAAGTCTTTTGTATAGCTATGCACTAATTAAAACTCATGCATCTTTTAGGATCTAACGATCTATGATTCATCCTGAGGGATGATCCAATGACATCAAATTTCTAATGACTTTTTAATGGATTTCTAAGATCTTGTGGGATCAACACATGGTGGATGATCATTTGATATGCTACTGGTGTAGGATACAAAGCTCAAAATCCCCATGGAGGTGTCAAGTGGCATAACCATAGGACTCGATGCAAAGGTGGCCAATGACATACAAAGGCCTGGATCATGATTAATGCCCTGTGCTGGTCCTTGGATCTTGATTATATGACATGAAGTAAAATGGAATTTTTGAATACCAATGGCTAGTGTTTTGAATGAATTTATGAAAAATGCCATGAAATTTGATAAATAGATGCAAGAACCATGCAAGCACAAAGTGTCAAAAGTAAATATCTTGTGTGCTTGAGCATGCAAATTTATAATGGAAAAGGTCAAAATCAAACCTAAAGCACGTATGAGCTGAATTCAAAGTAAGCCATCACCATTAAAGCTTCAAGAGAGCCCCAAATGTGCATAAAAGACCTAATTTGGGCTTAGATTGATCATAATTAAGCTAAAAGAGAGTCTAATTTCAAATTAGAGCACCAAATGAATTGACCTAGAGACCATTTGGAACATAGCAGCAAGCAATTTGCAAATTTTGGAAGCCATGTCATCTAAAAGGCAAAAATATAGGGACAAGATAGAGTTTTATTTGTCTATAGACAATGAAGGGAGGGTATTAAAGGACATATACCTATACACTAAAGCATTGAACACAAATAATAGGAACTAGTTTGAGCTCTTTTAGACCATTGAAGAGATGTAATCCATCATTAATGAAGAGTAGAAGATTTCTACTGTGATTAGAAGGTACTATGATCTAGTTGCAGTCCAAATGGCCAGTCTCCACCATACAGTTGCCAACTTAGAGGTAATCCACTATATCAATATCTTTGCTCCAATTTTCATGGACTATAGGATTGATTAGGGTTGGATTATTCATAAAAGGACCTTTAAAGTAATTGCATTCATTTGCCTATTGGCCTTTGATAGTTATTACAAGCTTCCAAAACCCCAAGTGGATTTGCCCACTATTAAGGAATGGACTAGCAAGAATGATCTAGACACCATCCTTAGGCCATGGTTACTTCAAGGGAACCAAGTGATCTGAGAACCTACTAAAAACATCTTTGTTTCCTAATTTAGAGAGGGGGTTAGGATAATCACGACTCTATTGAATAGAATATCTAGATCCCCTTCAACCACTTATGTTAACAAGAGTTAGGTGTCTTACATTTACTTCATGGTAGAGAAAGGGATCACTCCCCCAATTGGAGAGATGATCAACATATATCTAGAAATATAATTCATAACCATTAAAAAGAAGACTAGTACCCAATTCATTATGATGTCCTATCTATTGGATGCCTTACTAGCCTCCACATAGATCCCTTATAACAAAAATTAGCTAACTGAAGGCAGATTTATAGTCTCCCACCACTATTCAAAGCTACACATATTCAAATATAGGCATAACATCTAATTCATCTATGAATATGTGTATTCAACCTTGGTAAAATCCATCACAAGGATCCTTATGCCTAGGATAAGCCCTCTAATCAATAAATATGTGTAGTTAATGGTAGACATCTAGTTGTATCCAAATTGTAGAGTGATTAAAATTGAAGGGATTTTGATCCAACCTTATAGATTGCCTATCTATGATCCCATCAAGTTGGTAGAGAAAGAGATTTCATATCAACTTATTAATGGTGTGGATAGAGTGTGTAAAGATAAGAGGAAAGGACTCATCCATCCATTTCCTTTCACCATTAATAGAACTATGTTAAAAATTTAGGATCAAGTGAATATTGTGGCCAGGCATAGGGACTCTTTCAAATTCCAAGTAATTTCCCAAGACAGTGTATATGCACCAACTCGGTGTCCATGACATGATATATATCAAATCAAATAATTTCAAATAAATATTGGCTAGGTTTAAGGGATATAACATTAGACTTGAGCATAGATCGACTAGCAATTAGAATCCCCCACAAGGCATATGGCAAATGGGACCTTTGAAATACCATTTGTTACCTGGACTTCAAGGACCCCTCAAAAGCAACCACAAGTGGAAGGGAAATAGACCTAGATTTCACATGGTCCTAGTAAAGATAAGTTGGAAAATAGACCTAGTGAGGGCCCATCATCCTTAGTCCCTCCCCAAAAATTAGAGTCTCTAGTGGAATACTTGGACATGATTACCTTGGAGCCTAATGAAATAGTGGAGGATGCCCTCAAGGTTATTTATAAGGCATATGGATATCCTAAAGAGGAGGAGCATGTTGAAGAAGCACAAGCCAAAAAAATGAGGTTTAGAAGGAAAAAGGGAAAGAATTTACCCTGGACCAAGTTCCAGTGGCACCATTGAAGAAGAGAAAGGTAGAATTGGCAATGGGCCCAATTGGATCAAAGAAGCAAAAGTTGACTTTCACATACCCCATGAGTGAGGTCAACTTATTTAGTGATGAGTAACCCATTCATGGACCAATCATCCTTAATTGATTCATCTATGAAAAAATACAAAAAATCCCCACATGGCACCACTCATGGGCCTTGACCAAAACTATTAACATTGATGAATAGGATAATATCAAGCCATGGATAATGGATTTGATAAATGAGGAGGAAGAGAGAACAATAGTGACCACTGGAAGGTTAGATATAAAGTATATGGATGATCCAAGAGCATCAAGTAGTACCTGAATGGAGGCTCTTGAACCTCCAAAGTATACAGAATCAACTACTACTATACAATTCAATCTAGAGATAGTTAGATTAGAGAGAGTGATAACTAGAAAGGCCATGGTAGGGAATGAAGAGTTCATATTCCAAAATGTTGATCCATTTATATGATTAACTCTAGTTGGGGGACATCATCTTGGTGAACTATCCATCTATGAAGAGGATGTAAAAAGCCTAGTTAAGGCTCATTCAACTTAGGTTAGAGTAGGAATTAGACATACAAAGTAAAGAATAACTAATTTGGAGAAGGAAAATGAGGATTTAAAGACACAAGCTATCTTATCAGTACCTGCAGAAATGATCAAATTGCTAGATGAAGCCTTCTATGATATGTTTGAGGCCTTAAATCAATAAATCTAAGGTAAAGTGAATTGGCACAATAGAACCCAGTGGATAAGGGTCTAATAGCCCAATGGCAAGCTTCAGAGGATCAAATAATAGGGTTGATCAACATCTAAGTTGAAAAGTAGATTCTTAGATTAAAAATAATAATTTTAGGACACATAAATGTAATTCTAGGAATTACTGTTGACATGGTCTAGAGTTTAAGTGCATGGTCCAAGGAACTAGAGAGACTCCTAAAGGATGATGAGGAGATAATGGAAAGGATTGAAAAAATCCTTAAGACCATGTTGACCAATTCTACACAACCTGCTATTCTAGGCATCATTAAGGATGATGAGTTCAAACACAAGGCTAATTTAGTAACCCAAGAAATAAAAAGTAAAAGTCAAGGCCAGTCTGGAGAAGACAATAGTAGGATCCTAGACATGATCCTTAATGTAGGAGAAAGGATAGCTAAGGCCAAACGCATCAAAGAAGCCATGGCCAAAACTGATATGGAATTGAATAAGCTTGCTGATAAAGAGGAAGAGTGTCTCTTGAAATTGGCTATAGACTTAGAGTTGGTTAATGATTAGCACCAAAAAACTATGAACATCCTCTAGTAATAGCAAGTGAGTTCTTATGTGTAGGGCCCACCAACCAGCTAATTAATTTTCCATTTTGTAAAATCTTTGTAATATTTTGAAAGAGGAATATTATTTTGTAAATGAATATGCTAGTTTGTTAGCATATTTGCCTTAAGGTCAATTTAGTTTAGAACATCATATGTAATCTAGAACTCTATAGAAAAAGGACATCTATCCTTACTTTTTGTACATTTATATCTTATAATTAACTGGTATACTATCTTGTCCTCCTATAAAAGGCAGTACTACCATCTTGTAAAGGGAGAGAATTTTGAGCAAAATTTATATACTTTGAGTAGTTAATACAATCAAGGAATTCTAAAAGGATTGTCCAAATTTGTTTTTGTCAATTTTTACATGGCTTTCTCTCAATTTCTAGTCTTATGTCTTAAATTTGAATAATTTATATGAATTTTGAATTGCATCTTTGATTATAGGGTTGCCAATTTGTGCTTATGCTATATTAGTTGAATTATCTTGAATTTGCTTCATTTTATTTGCTCTGCATTAGAATGTGCTAATGCTATTTGAGTGTGGTAGCAAATCTTTAAAGCAATTTCAGTTCTTACTTATATTTCTTTATATCATCCTTAGAGGTTCACGTGGTGTGTAGTGAGACTGAGCTTATGCTATTTTGCACTATATACTAGTTAAATGCATGCTCAATTGTAATTAAAACTTTTTCATAATGTCTGAGACTAAGATCAATAATCACTTATTCTCTTTTTACCTTACCCTCAGAGACAAGAGAACCTTTGCTTGAGCTTGAAGTCTATAGAAGAACCAGGCAGGATAAAGGTAGGCATAGACATTCTAAATATTTGCCAACCTCACCTATTCAAAGACCCCTACCTTTGACCTTCATCTAGGTATGGCTTGGTTTGGATATTATTCAATTAACATGTCAGTTGTGGTACATGATCTCCCATGTAACCTTGAAAAATAGTTGCCAACATTTAGTCCAACTAGTATTATAACTATTGAAGAGCACATTAAATCTTTTAAAGTTACTTTAAGGTTGCTAAATTTAATACATTAAGATGTAGAATGCATATTATTCCCCTTTAATTTTAAATATATTGTATACAAATGGTTTCTCAATTTGCCTAATAATTACATTACTAGCTAGGATGGTTTCATTAATGTTTTCATAGACCAATTTGGTAAAATTATTAGTCCATGTGCCATATACCACTAGTTTACCACCATCAGGAGGGATGTAAACAAGCCCATAAGGTCCTTTAATGCTAGGTTCTAGAAAATTTATAGTAGTACCATAGAAATTTATAAGCCTGATGAGGTTTTAGCTCTGGAAATCTATAAGAATGTAGTAGATCCTATGACTTTTGTATTTCAAAAAAGATCTCTTCCAACTATAACTTCATTAGCTAGGGATTATTTCAAAGTAGTGATCATCAATGATCAAATGCAACCCTAAGGGAAAATGGCCTACTCTATTCCAAATATAAACCCACATTTTTCCATTCTGAACATCTTCCCTAACAATAATCAAAATGTTTCATCCTCGAATCAACTCCCAAATCTGAATCATTTGCCTTTGAGTCATGCTACCCCTAATAAAAATTTAGGATTCTTGAGTCATCTTGCTACTAATGGATTCAATGCAAATGATAAAAGAGATTTTGTACCAGTTGATGGTAATAACAATAACCTAGTGCACAATTATGAAACTCCCAATAATGGGAATGAGTCTATCCTAAAAAATGGTCCAAAAGGTAAGCAATATTTTCATTTAGCTACAAAAACAAGTTGGTAATACTGGAGAGAGCTCTGGTAGGAACTTCTCATTCCAAAGATTTAATAGGCCCAATAATAGGTTTTAGAATGATAGTTTCCATAATAATAACAATAATGAACCACCTTTTGAAAAGAGGACTATGGATATTAATCTTACTAACATTATTTTTCCTAATTATTTTAGAGTGCATTATACAACCAAGCATGGAGACATTGACTGTAGTGAGTTTTATAAGGATTTTTAATCTTTCAAAGAAAAGTTAGACACATTTGAATTGGTCCCTAATAAAGATAGTGGAGTAGGTACTTCAAGATCCAAGCCAAATGATCAAACTTTCATGGTGGAGACTTTTGATTTCCTTTTTCAAGAGGACAATGAACCTGATGATGTCCCTAAGGAAATATAGGCCTTCCAACAATTCCTAAAGAAGACTTATCTTTTGAGTAACAGAGAGTAGAGGCAGCCCTTGACTACCTCAATGCCTCCAAATAACTTTAGAACTCCTCTAGACACTTCTTCAAGAAATGATCCAAAACCACCCAAAGGGAGTACCTTCAAGCATAATGTTGATGTTCCTAGTTCTTTAAGTAAAACTAGTTATAATATTGTTGAAGACCTAAAAAATATAGAAGCTAAAATCACATTACATGAATTGAAATATATCATAGAATAAAGGGACATCTTGCTGGAATCATTATCAAATAAATCTAATAAACTACCCAAATCTGACAATACTAATTTGATTGTGCACAAAACTAAGGCATAATCTCCTCCTTTCTTGCTTATAGTCAAGATGTTCAATAAAAAATTTCATAATTTTTTATTAGATTATGGTGCATCCACCAATATCATGCTAATATGTATTTACAAACAGCTTGGCTTGACACTTATTAAGTCTAATAGAGTTGTTACTCATTTAGAAAAATATAGATTCAAGGTGATTGGGGAATTGTTAAGTGTTCATATGAAATTGGCCTTTAAGCCTAGAGTACAAAAATTTATTTATATCTAAGTTGTTGACATTCTTGATGTTTATGGAATCTTGTTAATTAGGGAATGGAACAAAACTCTGAATGGCTACATGTCTATGGATTGTTCACATTTATGGCAGCCTTGTAAGGGAGTTCCAAACTAGATTAGGTTTGAGAGAGATCTGAGGATGAAGCACATGATCACTAAGTAAAATTATATTAATGAAATGGTCAACATAATTGACTCAGACTTAGGTTTTTTCATCCAAGATATTGCAAAGGTATGTGATCCTAAGAGTATTCATGCTATTCTTGTTCTATGAAAACTACATTTTAATGGAGCTAGGTGTAAGACTAGATCTGGAGTAAGTATTATTTTAACTGAGCCTATTGGTAATAAGTACCATGCTTCCTATAGGCTCTAGTTTCCTTGCACCAATAACCTTCCTGAATATGAGGCCCTTATCCTAGGTTTGTAATTTTCTAGAAAAAATAAAGTCAAATAACTACTAGTCTATGGTGACTTTGAACTAGTAGTCAACCAGGTAAGAAGTAAATATCGATGACAAATCTCATACCTCAAGAGGTATAAGTTTAGGGTTTAGGATCTAATTGAATATTTTGATTCCTTTAACATTATTTCCATCCCCAAAGAGGAGAACCAAGCTATTGATGAGTTGGCATCTATTACAACCAACCTCATGACCAACCCAGACTCACCTAACTTTAGCATTGAGTTGATACCTTGTCCTTTGGTCTATAATAATGTGAATCATTTTCAAGTATTTAGTGATGATCAATAGATATTAGATTTTATGACTAATTTTCAAGCATTTGAGGCTCACATCATTGATGAAACTGATGAAAATTCACTTAGA
This sequence comes from Torreya grandis, assembly GCA_037957365.1. Taxonomy (NCBI): domain Eukaryota; kingdom Viridiplantae; phylum Streptophyta; class Pinopsida; order Cupressales; family Taxaceae; genus Torreya; species Torreya grandis. The sequence goes on along the minus strand of JARHVA010001828.1, from coordinate 2,150,595 downwards.
GAAGGCAAGTTTGATGGTAAAGTCATTTAGCTAAATGACAATAAGATTCCCAAAGGCATGATTACTTTAGAAAGGTTATTTGATCAAGACAAACTGGCTAAGGTTTCTAAGATTCCCAAATTAAGTGGGAAAGATTACAATTCTATTGATCTTGGCCCCCAAGATCAACCCCAATTGGTTAATGTTGGAAAATCCTACACTAACATTGAGAAAAAGAAGGCCAAACAGTTGTTAACCAAGTACAAGGATATCATTGCTTGGTCTTATGATGACTTGAAGATCTTTGATCCTAGAGTCATCATCCATACTATACCCCTTAAATAAAGTTGTAAACCCTTTAGGCAAAAGCAAAGACCTGTGAACCTTATCTTACAACCAATGATCTTCAAAGAGGTCAAGAGATTGTTAAATGCTAGAATTGTGTTTTCTATTAGGTATTATACTTGGGTGGCCAATTTGGTGCCAGTTAAAAAGAATAATGGTAAATTAGGATATGCATTGATTTTAGAAATTTGATCAAACCATTTGAAAAGGATAACTATCCTCTTCCCTCTCTTAACCAAAGTTGTTTCAGGATCAACCATGATGTCTTTTCTTGATGGATTTTCAGGATATAACCAAGTGTTGGTTGACAAAGAAGATAAGATGAAGACAAATTTCACAACTAAATGGGGGTCTTTACCTAAAAAAGAATGACTTTGGGCTAATAAATATAAGATCTACTTTTCAAAGGGCCAAGGACCATGCCTTCCAAGGTTTGATTGGTAAGTGTATCATTATATATATGTATTATCTAACTATTGTTTTAAAAAATAGGGAAGATCACTTTATATATTTACAACAAGTATTTGATAGATTCAGAAGGTATGGAATCTCTCTAAACCCCAAGAAAAACATCTTTTGTGTTACTAAAGGTAAATTGTTGGGTCATGTTATAACTAAAGATGAGATCTTCATAGATCCTAAAAGAGTGGAAGCCATATCTAAGATAGAGCCTCCAAATATTAGGAAAAAGTTAAAATCATTTTTTTGTAAGAATTTTTTTAAGAAAGTTCATTTTTGGCTTTGCAAATATTGTCAAGCCATTAAATTAATTGTTAAAGAAGGATGCCAAGGTCACTTGGAATGAGAAATCCAAGAAGGAATTTAGTAACATCAAAGAAACAATTAGCCAAGCTCTAGTTTTGATAATTCTTAACATTTTAAAGGACTTCTATCTCTATTCTTTTACATCTGACCATACTATGGTGGAAATTTTAACTTAGAAGGTTGATGGGTGTGATCACCCAATAACTTTAATGAGTACTAACTTTAAGAATGTTAAATTTAACTATTCCTTGATTGAAAAAAAAACATATACATTAGTCAAGGCAGTGAATAAATTTAGGCACTATATCCTTAGAAATAAGGAGCATGTTATTCTACCTGACCCTGCTATCATTATTTTTCTAAAAATAAAAATGGGGTCTTTGGATGCCCAAAAAAGAGGAAATTTTGATTGTTCCATAACTAAGTGGAGTTGACAGTCGATCCTAAGGTTTTGGCACCTTCTAAAACTAATGGAATAGTTGGTTTTCAGATAAGAAGCTTTAGTAGAAAGCTTTGCATTAATTCTCTAAGGAATCCCACCAAACCCTTCTTTTTTAGTAGAATAGTGAATCTAACAAGATTTCACCACAAAGATTACTGCAATACTGGCAAAAATAGCTTTGATACCTTGTTGAATTGGCCATGATCTTGGATCCTTACACAGAATATTGAGAAAAATATATGTATGTAGCAATGAAATCATACTTAAATTGTAAAAGAGAAATAATCTTATCTTTACACAATAATATTTCAAAATATGGTTGCTTACATAAAATCACATTAACTTGTCTTCATTGTCTAACCTTCCAAAAAGGAAAAGTGGGGTACATATAGAGAAAATTAGGGAAAAATGAGGAAGCCTCTAATCTTACTAATTAGATAATTGAACTAAAATATAATTAGCCTATGTGACCCTTTTATAACTAACCTAAGGAAGCTTAATTAATCATAGAATGGCCATAAGGCCATGTAGGAAAAACCCAATAGGAAAAAACACTACACTAACACCTACCACAAAGCTCATGCTGAGCCAAAATGAACTTGGAGAATATAGAGGTAAATGTATGTCAATTTTGCAATAATATGACATAAAAATAAAAATGACAAAACTTGTAAGATGCCAAGGTTTGATCCAAATGATTGCTAATACTAGCCCTAAGCTAAATATTATGCAAGTTGATCAGGAAAGCTTTCAAGCTAGTGAGTGGTATGATTCCATCATTAATTTACTAATTAATGGTTATTGTCATGTAAGACTAACAAGGGATCAAAAGAGGGCCGTTTAGCTCAAGGTAACCCATTATCTGATCAAAGATAGGGTCTTATATAGAAATAATTTTGAAGTGATCTATCTGAGATGTGTCTCAAAATAAGGAGCTACCTAGATCATGAATACCTTCCATGAGAAGTTTGGTAATGGTCACCCATCTAGGAAGACTATATCCCACAAGATCCTTAGAGCTAGTTATTAACCAATTATTTTCAAGGATTCTCACAAGCACATGAGGGAATGTCACTCATGCCAAATATTTAACACTAAGGAGCCTAAGGCAGTAATTCTTTTGTAACCAATCATGGTTGATAAACCATTTTCACAATGGGGGTTAGAATTTGTAGGGGCAATCAACCTCAATTCATTATAAGGTCACAAGTATATCCTAACTACCATATGTTATTTCATAAGGTGGACTAAAGCTATAACCACCAAACAATGGAAGTCTGAAGAAGTGATTAGTTTCTTGGAGGAGAACATATGTACTAGATCTATAACTCTAGTCTGTTTGGTGTGTGAGAATGGATCTACATTTATATCCATATAGATAATATAATGGGTGTATGATAATGGAATTTGTCTCAAGTTTTCATCCAACCACTACCCCAAAGGAAATGGAGTGTCTGAGTTTACCAATAAGAAATTAATGAAACCAATCAAGAAGTCTATTGCAAACAAGCCTAGGACTTGGCATAAGATTCACAAGTATACACTATGGGTAGATAGGATAAGGATCAAGCAAGCCTTACAGACATCACCATTTCTTTTTGTGTATGTATAAGAGCCTATCTTCCCTATCACTCTCAAGCTACCTATGTACAAATTCATGCAAGAGTATAAAGAAGAAGGCTAGGAGTTTGAAAATTCAAGATTGATAGACACCATCTAGATAGAAGATGCATGAGAGGAAGCCTTTTCTAATTTTAACATACATCAGACCATGATGAAGAGGTGGTTTGACAAAAAATCAAATATCAAGGTGTTTAGACAAGGGGACTTAGTTATTCTTTGGGATAAAGCATCTGAGCCTAAGGGAAAACATGGAAAGTTCACATCTTTATGGATTGGCCCCTATCAGATTGTAGATACACTAGGAGACAACACCTTTAGACTCAAAGACTTACAAGGGGTAGAGTTCACACTACCCACCAATGGGCATTACCTCAAGCATTACATTTTTGTTGTTTTCCTAAGGTCTTTTTGGAGTAACTATGTAAGATGGTTAAACTTAGTGTAGGTAGGCTAGTTAGTTTCATTATATTCTTTCCTTCATGTCCCTTGTTTGTATATAAGCATGTATGTATCTGTTTGTTTGCTTTTGTTTCTTACTTTTTTTGTGTGTTTAATTTTGCTACCTTGTTCCTTATTTCCAATAAGCCCTTTTGGATAACCTTGAGCTCAAATTTTATTTAGCTTGCTTTAAATTCCAAAGTTCAAGAAAGTGGATATGAACCTAATACATATGTTGACCATGGTTCTAAAATGTGAGCCTAATGTTATGATTTAAATAAATTGGTAAATACTAATTGAAGAGGTTAGTTATTCCATGAGATCTTGAACATTGTCTTGACCTAAATTTGGTTTTAATAAGATTTGTAATTATAAGGTGAAAACTTAATCTATTGAGGCACAATCATACTTGCACTTAATAAACATCCTTTCTTGAGACAATGGTTGTAGACATAGGTAATTTTCTTAAGATCAAACACTTGACCAAATCCTTAAACCTCACTACCCTAGTTTCTAACCTTTTTAAAAGCATAAAAGATCTAAAAAATAATAAAATAAAAATTTAATGAAAAATCAAAAGCTTTTCAAGCATAGGTGTTTCTGGTAATCTCCACCAGGGATATGGATGCCTGGCTAGTTGTAGAGCAAGGCCATGAGTGGAGTTAAAGGCATCTATGTCGAGGCTATGGATGCCTGTCTAGTATCAAAGTAATTCCCAAGCCTTTCCTAAACTAGAATCATGGTTCTTAATGAATATCTAAACATGGTCCAAGTTAGTGTTAATGATTAAAGATATAAAACCTGGAAGTTATCCCCTAAATCCCATGGCAAATAGTAAGTGGAATCAAAGCATACACAACATGGCTATGTCTTAATATTTAATCCCAATTCTATAAGTGCAAGGTTTTTTTCAGCCATAAAATGATTTGGATAATGACATTGATCAAGTGGAGTGGGTGATTTACCTTTTTGTCTGAACCAGAGTCTCTAAGTTCTGACATATTGTTATATTTCCCCTAGAAGTCACCATTTTTTGAGGTAAACATACCCCTTTTTTTGAAAAATGGGACCTCTGGGATATTTTGAACCTTAAACACTAAAAACTCAATGTGATTAGATCATTGTTAGAATTTGAAGATCATCCACTTCGATAGAAGTAGGCTTACTAATTTATGGTTTTGATTTGAGCTTGCCTAATGTTGCTATAATTGGTCTTAATTTCTTATAGTTATAGGTTTTAGGGATCCCTTGCTAATGGATCATGCTTAAAAAACCTTAGCATAAACTCTTGGCTCAAATTTGCATTTGATAGGAGCATTTGGAAAAAATATTTCAAATTAGGACTTAAGCCTAATTTTATGCTAAGTCTTATTCATGTTTTGTAACACAACCAAACCATAGCATAAAATCATGATTTGTCCCCTTAATTATTTTTTCCCCTTTGTTTTCTTTATTTCCTAACCACGTCTAACTTTTTTATTGGTAGGGTCCTTTTATTTTCTATCATGGTCTCATTTATTACCTATTTAGCCTAAAATAATTAATGCTAAAGCCCCATTCATGTTCATTAACATGAACGAGACCTTAGTCTTAAAATTTTATCCTAAGTATTTTTTCATCCCAAGTCCTAACTTAAATACCTCATTTCTTATAGGATCCAACAACACATGTTTCATCATGCCTCTTGATCCAATAGAGTGAAGAAAGCTCGATGAACTTGAGCATTTAGTCCTTCAGACCAATAAAAAACAATCATCTGGATCACAATCAATGGCTCTTGCTTCATTAAAAATTTTAATTAGATGAAGTGAGGACACCATTGAAAATTCAAAAGGCCTAAGAAGCCCTACAAATCCACCACATGACACTCCCACATTGGAATACAAGAATTTGATGAGCTTAAATTTGACATTCATATGATCATCATTTGAAATCTACACGATCGTCAACTTTAATCCCACCAAAACTAGGAATGTGATGAGATTAAATTTGACATTCATGAAACCATAATTTGACATCAGTTAGGATGTATTTGACATCTGTGCAAAAATAAATTTGAAGCCCATCAAAACTAAGAAATTCACAATCTTAAATTTGATGTTCATGTGATTGTCATTTGATATCTATGAGGCCATCAAATTCAAGCTCTTTGAACATTTAACTTAAACAAAAGGAACATGTGTTCCTATTATTTGAAGGGGTCATTTGATATCATGATTTAAAACTTAGAATAAAATGCTTTAAACTAAGTCTTTTCATGTTTATTAATATGAAATAGACTTAGTTAAAAGATTTTTAACCTAAGTCCTTTGTATATCTATGCACTAATTAAAGCTCATGCATCTTGCAAGATCTGATGGTCCATGATTCATTATAGGGGATGATCTAATAATGCAAAATAAATTATGACTTTTCAACAAAGTTTTGAGAGCTTAAAAGCTTGACACATGGTGGATGCTCATTTAATATGCGACTAGTGTAGGATACAAAGTTCAAACAACCCATGGAAGTACCAAGTGGCAAAACCACAAGACTCAAAGTTAAGGTGGCCAATGACATATGAAGGCCCATATCATGATCAATGGCCTGCACTGATCCTTAGATCTTGATTAAATGACACAAATAAAAAGGGAATTTTTGAATACCAATAACTAGTGCTTAAAAGGTATTTATGAAAAATGCCACAAAAGTTGATAAATAGATGCCAAATAAGCACCATGCAAGAATAAAGAGATAAAAATAAAGATACTTGATGCTCAAGAATGCAAATGTATAAATGCAAAGATCAAAATCATATCTAAATCACTTTTGAGTTGAATTTCAAGTAAGTCATCACTATTAAAGCTTTAGGAGAACCCTAAACTTGCATAAGATCCCTAATTTGAGCTTGGATTGATCAATATTAAGCTAAAATAATGTCTAATTGTAAATTAAAGTAACAAAATAATTGACCCAAAGAACATTTAGAACACAATAGTAAGAAATTATCAAAGTTTGGAAACCATGGAAGTTTAGAGGCAATAATTCAAGGATGAGATAGAGTTCTATTTATCTACAGACAATGAAGCGAGGGTATTCAATAACACAGACTTAGACACTACAACATTCAACATAGGAAATAAGAACTAGTTTTAGCTCTTTTAAACCATTGAAGAGATGTAGGCCATCACTAAATAAGACCAAAAGATTGCCACCATGACCAGAATGTACTATGACCTAGTTGTAGTCTAAATGGCTAGTCTCCACCATGTGGTCACCAAACCAAAGGTAGTCCATTGTATTGACATCCTTGATCATATTTCTAAGGATTGTAGGATTGAGTAGGGTTGGATTATTCATGAAAGGACATTTAAAAGAATTGCATTCATTTCCCCATTAGCCTTTGAGAGTTATTACAAGCTTCTAAAACCCCAGGTGGATTTGCCCACTATTAAGGAATGGACTAGAAAGAATGATCTAGACACCATCTTTAGTCCATGGTTTCTCTAAGGGAACCATATGATCTGAGACCCTAATGGAAACATCCTAGTTTCCTAATTTAGAGAGGGGGTTAGGTAAATCATGAATCTCTTGAATATAATCTTTGGATCCCCTTCAACCACTTATGTTAATAAGAGTTGGGTGTCTTACATTTAATTCATGGTAGAGAAAGGGATCACTCCCCAAATTAAAGAGATGATCAACATATATCTAGAAAGATAATTCATAACCATTAATAAGAATACCATTACACAATTCTTTATGATGTCTTATCTATTAGATACCTTACTAGCCTCTACCTAGATCCCTTATATCAAAAATTGGTCACTTGAGCAAAGATTTATAGTCTCCCATTACTATTCAAAGCTACACATATTCAAATATAGGAATAACTTAAAATTAATTTGTGACTATGTGTATCCAACCTTGGTAGAAGCCATCACAGAGATCCCTATGCCTAGGATAATCCTTCTAATAAAGAATTATGTGGAGCTAATGGGAGAGATTTGGTTGTATCCAGATTATACAATGATCAAAATTGAAGGGATTTTGATCCAACCTTAGAGGTTGCCTATCTATTTTCCCATCAAGCTGGTAGAGTAAGAGATTGCATACTAACTTCTTAATAGTGTGGATAGAATATGTAAAGATAAGAGGAAATGCCTCCTCCATCCCTTTCCTTTGACCATATGCATAACCATGTTACATAATTTGGATCAGGTGAATATTGTGCTTAGGCATAGGGACTATTTCAAATTACAACTTGATGAGTTAAAGAGGTGGGACCCCAATGTCATGGTATCCAGACACTTTAAATACAATAAATTACCCAAGATAGTGTATGTTTACAAACTTGGTATCCATGACAACATATATATCAAATCAAACAATTTCAAAGAAATATTGGCTAGGCTCAAGGGATATAACATTAGACATGAGCATAGATTAACCAGTGATCATAATCCCCTAGGTGGCATATGGAAAATGGGACCTATACAATACCATTTCCTATGTAGACCTTTAAGGCCCCATCAAGATAAACCATAATTGTAAGGGGAATAGCCCTAAGCATAGATTGCACAAGGTCTTAGTAAAGATAAGTTGAAAGAGAGACCTAGTGAAGGCCCATCATCCTTAGTCCCTCCCCAAAGACTAGAGTCTTTAGTGGAATACTTAGACATGATTGCCTTGGATCCTGATGAAAAAATAGATGATGTCCTCAAGATTTTTACTAAGGCATATGGATCTCCTGAAGAGGAGTATGTTAAAGAAGCACAAGCCCAACTAGAGGAGGCTAAGAAGGAAAAAGGGAAAGAAGTTACCCTGGACCTAGTCCTAGTGGCACCATTGAAGAATAGAAGGGTAGAACTAGTAATGGTCCCAATTGGATCAAAGAAGCCAATGTTAAATTTCACTCACCCCATGAGTGAGGTCAACTTATTTAGTGATGAGTACCCTATCCATGGAATAATCATCCATGATTAGTTAATCTATGAAAAAATGCAAAAAATCCCCACATGGCACCACTCATGGGCCCTGACCAAAGATGTTAACATTGATAACATTGTTGAATAGGATAATATCAATCCATAAATAAGGGATTTGATGAAGGAGGAGGAAGAGAAAATAATAATGACCACTACAAGGTTAGATAACAAGTAGATGGATGGTCCAAGAGCATCAAGAAGCACCCAAATGTAGGATCTTGAACCTTCAAAGTATACTGAATCAACTACTACTATGCAATTCAATATAGAGATAGATAAATTAGAGAGTGTGATAATGAAAAAGGCCATGGTGGGGAATAAGAGTTCACATTCCAAAAGTTTGAGCCATTTGCAAGCATAACTCTAGTTGGAGGACAATAGCCTGGTGAAATACCCATCCATAAAGAGGACATTGAAAGCCTAGTTGAGGCTCATTCAACTCAAGTTAGAGTAGGTATTAGAGCTATGAAGCAAATAATATCTAATTTTAGAGAAGGAAAAAGAGAATTTGAAGACACAGGCTGTCTTATCAGTACTTGAGGCAATGATCAAATTATCGGATGAATCCTTTTATGATATGTTTGAGACCTTAAAATCAATAAAATTGAGGCAAAGTGCATTGGCACAATAGAACATAGTGTCCAAGGATCTAATAGCCCAATGGAAAGCTTTATAAGATCAAGTAATAGGGTTGATTAGCATCTAAGTTGAAAGGTAGATTCCTAAATTCAAAATAATAAGTTTAGGATACTTAAATACAATTCTAAGAATTGTTAATGATAAGGTCTAGAGTTTAAATGCATGGTCCTAGGAAATAGATAGAATCCTGAAGGATGAAGAGGAGATAATGGAAAGGATTTAGAAACTCATTGGGACCATGTTGACCAATCCTTCAAAACCCACTATCCTAGGCATCATCAAGGATGATGATTTCAAACACAAAACTACTTTGGTAACCCAAGAAATGAAAAGTAAAATTCATGTCTAGTTTAGAGAAGACAATAGTAAGATCCTAGACATGATCCTTAATGCAGGAGAAAGGATAGTTGAGGCCAAAAGTATTAAAGAAGCCATGGCCAAAAATGATAGAGAATTGAATGAGCTTGCTAATAAAGAGGAAGAGTGTCTCTTGAAACTATTTATGGACTTAGAGTTGGTTAATGAGCAGCACCAAAAATCTATAAACATCTTCCAATAATAGCAAGTGAGTTCTTAGACATAGGGCCTGTTGGAAATATTGTCATTAATGTCAAAGGTCTAGTATTATTGGTGATAAAGGCCCCATTGCATTTAATGTTGTTTGTAATAAATACATCTTGGCTAATATGAGTTAATATTTATTTAATATTAATGAATATATTTTTGGTTGCATATGAGACAAAAGAAGGGCCCATGGAGAAGTCGAAGAGCCATGGGGTAAAGACAAAAGAAGGATGGGACACATTTTCCCATGAAGATTCATCTTGGGGAATACCAAGAGTCACCAAGTGAAGACAAAAGAGTAAGGGCACAATTTCTCATGAAGGGACACTTTGAAGAATACGAAAAGTCACCAAAGATAAGGACAAAAGTGGGAAGGACGTTTTTGGTCATGAAGGGTCACCACATGACTTTTCAAAGGCTTGAATATGAAGGGTCATCCAAGATTGGTGCCATTTTCCATGAGGATTGAAGGGTCACAAAGGGGGAAGGCCAAAGGTCATTTGGAAAGCTATAAATAAAGGTTTGAGAAGCGATTTGTAATATGAGAGATAGAGGTTGATTTGATATTGTAATATTTAGCTTAGAAGAGCAATTGTGAGAGATGAATATGATTTTTATTTGTTATATCTATCTTAGAAGAGCAAAGGTGACAGAGAGGAAGGATATGTTGTATTGATCTATCATTTGTTGAGATAGCAACATTGAGAGATAGGTGTGTGGTATACAAAAAGGGGTTGGTGCTCATGAATTATTGCTGGGTTGGTGCTCGACAAAGGGGTTGGTGCTCCTGTGGATTGATGCTCACGAATAGTTGCTGGGTTAGTGCTCAAAAAAGGGGTTTGAAGCTCCTGTGGGTTGGTGCTCATGAATTGTAGCTAGGTTGGTACTCAGCAAAGGGGTATGGTTCTCTTGTGGGTTTGTTCTCAAAAATATGCTTGAGATTGTTCTCCATGGTTTTTCCCACATTGGGTTTCCACATTATATCTGGTGTCTCTCTATATCTTGTGTGATGTTTATTGTTTGATTTTTATTGCATATCTTGAATGTTTGATTAAGTGGAATTTGATAGAGGGAAAGTTTTATAAGATATATGATATACTGATTCACCCCCCTCTCAGTATATCCCATGCTTAATAATTGGTATCAGAGCTGATTCCTTTTGAAAAGTTTTATAGCTTGAAGGTAGATCAGGAAAGCATGATGGCTAGGTCATAGGAAGGATTTTCTAGAAATAAGGCACCTTTGTTTGATGGGACAAATTATGATTTTTGGAGCATGAGAATGAAGGTTTATTTAATGGCCCTTGGATTCAACATATGGAAAGTAGTGGTGGGGGAATATGAAGAGCCACAAACATCTACAATTACTCTAGCAGAAAAGAAGGCAAGTGAATGTAATGCTAAAGCTTTAAATGCTATTTTATGTGGTTTATGTGAATCTGAATTTGTTAAAGTTATGCAATGTAAATCTGCTCATGAAACTTGGGTAAAATTTGAGAATATTTACAAAGGTGATGGAAAGGTTTAGCAAGATAAGCTATAGACTTTTAGAAGGTAGTTTGAAATTTTGAAGATGGAAGAAGAAGAAGATATATCAAGTTATCTTTTGCGAGTTGATCAAGTCGTAAATCAGATTCAACGTCTTGGAGAAATGTTGGATGAGTCAATGGTGGTGCAAAAGGTTTTGAGATCTCTACCAATGAGATATGATGCAAAGGTTTTGGCAATTGAGGAGATGAAGAATTTAGCCAAGCTAAAGATGGATGAGCTTCATGGTATTCTCATTGCATATGAGATGTAGATAGATTAAGATAAACCCTCAAAGAGAGAAGCAGCTTTCAAAACATCAAAGAAGGAGAAAGCTAAGATTCAAGAATCAAGTGATAGTTCTAGTGATGATGAAGATGACAATGGAACACTTTTCATTTGCAAGCCGAAAAGAGGAACAGGTAAATATCAAGGAAAATTACCTTTTAAATGTTTTAATTGTGGAAAGATTGGACATTTTTTAGCTAGATGCCCAGATAAGGTTAATGATGAAGAAGAAGAAAAGCCTACATACAAGAAGAATTTCAAAAGCAAATCTAAGAAGGGATTCAAGAAGAAGATCCTGTATTCTAAAGATCCTAGCTTAGGTGAAGATAGTGGAGTCAGTGATTCAGAATAAGAAGAGATTCTATTCATGGCCATACATGAAAATGATCAAGAAGAAGAAGAGGAGGAAGCTAAAGTGAATATGGAAGGAGAGCTCATTTGTGCCTTAGAAGAATTAGAAGTTGTTCAGAAGAAGAATCAGAGATTAAAGTGCCAGATCAAGAAAAATGAACAAGAGTCAAAGGAAATGATTGAAGATCTACAAGCACACTTTGAAGAAGCCAAGAAGAATGAAGAAGATCTTACAGCATAGTTGGAAATAACAAGAAAATATTGTGAAATATATGTTATTGAAATTGCCTCTTTAAAAGAAGATATTAAGAAAGCAGTCAGTGATAAAGTAGTCAGTGATTCAAAATTTGAAGATAGCACTAACATGCTAAATAAGATATTGGAAAGTCAAAAAGCATATTCAGATAAGACAGGGATCAACTTTGAAAAGAAAAAGATCTATGTTGAAGCTCTTACACAAGAGGAAACAAAAAGGGTAGAAGTGAAGAATACAAAGGACATTCCAAACAGAGAAGGCTGGAAGGAACAAAACTAAAAAAGGTAATCAGGTCAGAGATATATAGACAGGTCTTATTTTTATTGTAATGGATATGGTCATAAGAAATTAGAATGTAGAAAAAGAGCTAACAATCTCAAAAATAAGGAAAAAGAAGGTCATGTAGAGTCAAGTAGAAGCTATAACTATTTTGCTCCTCTATCAAGCTTTGATGAAGAGACCATAATTTGTTACAAGTGTAACAACTTCAGACACATAGCTCGGTATTGTAGAAGTGTGTTTGAGTCAGTCAAGAAGGACCAGAGTTTTAGGGCTCTATTCATCAAGAAAAATGTTCAGACATGTTCATGGTAGAAGAAACAACATGAAGATTCTATGATGGTTCAGACAGCTCTGCATGTAAGAGGTAAAGATCAGCCATGGTTAATTGATAGCAGATGTTTGAGGCATATGACAGGAGATAAAAGTAAATTCATATATCTAAAGAAGATTAATGGTGGTACAGTGAGATTCAAAGATAAAACCACTGCCAAAATAGCTAGAAAAGGTACTTTGAGTTTGGATTATGGTAGAACTAAGACTAAAAATGTTTTGTATGTAAAAGGTCTTAAGCATAATCTGTTGAGTGTTAGTCAAATATGTGATCAAGGATATACATTAAAGTTTCATAAAGAAGGTTGTGAGATTAGAAGAAAAGATTCAAATGAGTTGATTGCAGATGCGTAAAGGATAGGGAACAATGTGTATGTAAAGTCAAATATCTTCTTAAAGGCATGATCAAAGGATACATTCAAAGATCAGCGAGAGGAGTTGGGAGTAATTTTTATTACTTCCTACCATTGATGTTCAGCATCAAGTGAGGGGGAGCTAAGTGTTAGCTCTAGGTAGGCCCTTTTCCATTGATGTCAAAGGGGTAGACTAACAGGTACAGGTATAGGTGTAGAAAATAGGTACAAGTTGCTACAATAAGGGGGAGTTACTGTATATTTTTAGATGACAAGATGTGTAGGTGAGAGGATGTGGTAGTTTTAGGATTGAGGTTGCCATCAATGACAAAGGGGGAAATTGTTGGAAATATTGTCATTGATGTCAAAGGTCTAGTATTATTGGTGATAAAGGCCCCATTGAATTTAATGTTGTTTGTAATAAATATATCTTGGCTAATATGGGTTGATATTTATTTAATATTAACGAATATATTTTTGGTTGCATACGAGACAAAAGAAGGGCCCATGGAGAAGTCGAAGAGCCATGGGGTAAAGACAAAAGAAGGATGGGACACATTTTCCCATGAAGAGTCATCTTGGGGAATACCAAGAGTCACCAAGTGAAGACAAAAGAGTAAGGGCACAATTTCTCATGAAGGGACACTTTGAAGAATACGAAAAGCCACCAAAGATAAGGACAAAAGTGGGAAGGACGTTTTTGGTCATGAAGGGTCACCACATGACTTTTCAAAGGCTTGAATATGAAGGGTCATCCAAGATTGGTGCCATTTTCCATGAGGATTGAAGGGTCACAAAGGGGGAAGGCCAAAGGTCATTTGGAAAGCTATAAATAAAGGATTGAGAAGCCATTTGTAATATGAGAGATAGAGGTTGATTTGATATTGTAATATCTAGCTTAGAAGAGCAATTATGAGAGATGAATATCATTCATATTTTTTATATCCAGCTTAGAAGAGCAAAGGTGATAGAGAGGAAGGAGATGTTATATTGATCTATCATTTGTTGAGATAGAAACATTGAGAGATAGGTGTGTGGTATACACAAAGGGGTTGGTGCTCCTATGGGTTGGTGCTCATGAATAGTTGCTGGGTTGGTGCTCGACAAAGGGGTTTGAAGCTCTTGTGGGTTGGTGCTCATGAATTTTAGCTGGGTTGGTACTCAGCAAAGGGGTATGGTGCTCCTGTGGGTTTGTTCTCATGAATATACTTGAGATTGTTCTCTGTGGTTTTTCCCACATTGGGTTTCCATGTTATATCTGGTGTTTCTCTCTATCTTGTGTGATGTTTATTGTTTGAGTTTTATTACATATCTTGAATGTTTGATTAAGTGGAATTTGATAAAGGGAAAGTTTTATAAGATATATGATATACTGATTCACCCTCCTTCTCAGTATATCTCATGCTTAATAGGGCCCACAAATCAGCTAATTAATATTCCATTTTGTAAAAGCTTTCTAATATTTTGAAAGAGGAATATTATTTTGTAAAGGTATATGTAATTTTTTAGCATATTTTCCTCCAGGTCAATTTAGTTTATAAAAACATATGTATTCTATAACTTTGTAGAAAAGGGACAATTTTCCTTACTTATTGTGCACTTGTATCTTGTAACTGACCAATATACTGTCTTGTCATCCTATAAAAGTTAGTACTACTATCTTGTAAAGGGAGATAATTTTGAATATTTTTTTTATACTTTGAGCAATTAATACAATCAAGTAATTATGAAAGGACTGTCCATTTTTATTTGTGTCAATTGTTACATGGATTTTCTCTCAATTGCTAGTCTTAAGTCTTAAATTTGAATACTTTCTCTAAATTTTGAGTTACATATTTTATTACAAGGTTGTTAATTTGTGCTTATGCTAGATTATTTGAATGATCTTAAATTTGCTTCATTTTATTTACTCTACATTAGAATGTGTTAATGTTATTTGAGTGTGGTATCAAATATTTAAAGTAAACTTGGTTATGATTTGTACTTATTTATATCATCCTTGGAGGTTTTCCCCTAGTTTGTAGTGAGATATGAGCTTATGTTATTTTTCACTATATACTAGTTAAATTTATACTTAGTTGTAATTAAAACTATCATAATGTTTGAGACTAATCACTTATTCTCTTTCTGCCTTACCCTTCTCTTTTGCTTCTTTTTTAACTAGATCACTTTAGTTTAAATTTCATTGTAAATATCCGTTTAGATTAGTCTTTAGTTTAATATTTGATCATAATTCACTAGTATTAGAATATGTGCTTACAATTTAGAAATATTTGGTACATGGTGGCTCCCAACCACTAATTAATATAAATTTTGTGGAACAGTTAAACACTGCTCTACCACTATTTCACTATAGGTAATATAAATTGCCAAAACTTGCTACTCATGCTCTAAATTCCTAGAATTCTAAAATTAGAAGATTTATTTGAATACTAAAGACACATATGATACATTTATAGGCATCAAAAAGCTTCAATAGATGAAGGGGAAAAAGATGCATTGATGAATCAAGCATTCACCATCACCAGGGTTGAGTGTACATAGATAATGGTATAGGTTAACACTTTGAACACCCAAATAAAGACCTGGAAGGAATCTTCCACACCTTCTAGACAAAGGTGAGTAAGCAAGGAGCCATCCTAGATGGTAGGGTATAAAAATCAAAGGAAAGGCTAGAGGCCTTCCATAAAGAACTAGACAATATTGATGTGCCCACGCACAAGGATGCCTCTACAGAGATAGATAGAGACATTAAATAAATAAAGCTCAAAATATAAGGATTTGAAGAATTCAAGGCATAACTATAGTAGATCATGCCAAAATTTTGTATAGTTAAGGTGTTAGAGGGATAGTCTGAGAGTAGACTAACATTTTTTATGGGGTAATATTGGGTCCCTTTTTGTGCTACATAGTAGATTCACACCACATCAACAAACACTTATGTGCATGTCAATCATGGAGAGTGATTGTTTTTTTGTATTATAGTATCACCATATACTTGGTGGCTAACAAATCTAATCAACATTAAGAAGTAGGTACATGGGATAATGACTGGCCATTAAAGATAAATGACCCCTTTTAAGTCAAGTAACATCAAAAAGGGGGTGCACAAGATAGCGATGTGACATTAAATATAAAGTTTAGTGGAGGTGTGTACCTATAGTGCCAACTTAGTTATAATCATGCTCCATTTCCCATGATCCTAAGATGCTCTGAAGCTTTTAAAAGGAAGCTGAGTACAATTTACAAAGGAAGGTGAATTAGAGTAGCAAAGATTTGGAAAATTCCTACTAGATAATTATCATTAGGATTTATAACTTGGTTGAGATGTTGTTTTATTCTCTCTTTTGTAATTCCCAACCTCACCAGTGAGCTTGGGACTTAGTAGCTATTTTGAACCTTAGATCAATTTATATGGACTATGCATGTATTATTGTTTAACATATTTAATGAAGATTGCTTTGCACAAATGGCTAATGGACTAATGTCTTAAGTCTTTGAAAATTCATTGATTACATGTTTTATTATTTTGAATGTATATTTAGCTATCACAAGCTTATAACCTAGTTTCATTCATGGCAAGCATGTAATGAGTAATGAATCTTTTACCCATGATAGGAAATGTCTAAGTGTGATCGAGAACTTTCACCCTAAATGATACACATGCCAAAGCAAAAAACCATGCCTAAGTCCCTTAAGCTAACACCCAATTGGCCCTTGATTGCCTAAATGCCATTGAAACCATGGAACCCAAGGCTTTCACCCTTAAATTCACAACCATTGTTATACTAACCTAATACTTTAAAGAAGAAAGTGTGACATGGCACAACTATCTCAACACAGACCCTAGTCCCTTCTTTGCTATGCTTCGGGTGAGAACACAAGGCTTTCACCATATGTATATTGATGCCATCACAATCAATTGATAAATTTTGAGCACCATAAGAATAGTTATAGATTTCACCCCTCTATAACAAGCCTAAGATCAACCTAGATGGCTAGGTAAGCATGTGACTAGGCCTGTGACCAAAAAGCCTACTTTTCTACAACAATCATTATTAATGTTCAATCGGTATATATATTTGACCAATATAAAAATCATACTAAACTTCTCTCACTATATTGTTTCCTAAACACCTACAAGCTCAGTTTTACATAGTCCGGTATAAATGTTTGTCCAAGTTATTTGAGGTCTTCACACCAATTGGATCATGTATAAAACATATTATTTCAGCTTTCCATGAGATTTCAAATAATTTAGATGGATGAATCCAAAGTTATGGGTCCTTTTATCATTTTATGGTTTTACTATGAGTGTAAATTTCATGAGCTTTTTTTTGAATTATTCACAAGCTTTATCTATCTATGATCTAACACTTTTTCTTGCATATTAGAACTCATGTATAATAACAAATCAACTATCTCAACCTATAGTCGACTGTCTTATAATGATGCCTTATTTTAGTAACTCACAGGCATAAAACATGCCTTATTTATTTTTGATGAATATTAAATACCTTATTTTTCCCATAATATGTTATTCCTAACTTGTCATAGATCTTATAATCAAACTATGATTCTCATATCTTCAAAATAACATGGATCATGAACTAAATAAATGGAATATGGAAGAAAGGTTGGTTACTTACCTATAGCTCTAGATTAAGATCTTAAGAACATTTCAAACACCAATATAAATATAATTTCATCATGCACATTCAAGACAAATCATCACACCTTTTAGGAATTCAAATTCAATGATATATTAATGAATAACTCTCAATTGCAAACCTGTAACTATGAATTGAGTAAACTCCCAACACTAATCCATAGGTCTATCTTCTCCTTTTCTACTCACACCTACTCATGATATTTATACAAATACACACACCTTTACATTGAATGGATATCTTTATTAGTCATAAACGTAGTTTTTTAAATAATTATATAGGTCGAATGGCCTTCTTGACACCTCCTACTTTCCTCCCATCTTATCTTTTCTCTCCATCTAACTCTATCCACATTTTTAACTCCTTCTAGACCCATTTCTATGTGACATCATGTCTTTATTTGGTTTTGGTCTTAGAACAGGACCAAATATCTCTCCCTTGCATCTTATCTCTAACTAATATACTCTTTTTAGCTTCTTTCTATGTAGAAGTCTTCTTGTAGATAGTCTTTAGGTGGATTTACATTCACATGGAATTAAAGAACATT
Source organism: Torreya grandis (assembly GCA_037957365.1). Classification (NCBI taxonomy): domain Eukaryota; kingdom Viridiplantae; phylum Streptophyta; class Pinopsida; order Cupressales; family Taxaceae; genus Torreya; species Torreya grandis. The sequence goes on along the minus strand of JARHVA010001828.1, from coordinate 2,132,230 downwards.
TACAACATGGAAATAAAATCCTAAGACTATTACAAGTGGGCCTCTAAGACTTTCTAGATCATAACCAAGTACAAATTAACATATTTAAATTGTTGAAATGGTTCATATTCTAATGCTCCTACATCAGACGCCCATGGTGGGAAAATGTTTGAACTCATGCTCAAATGAGATTATACTCTCTTCTTGCACCTCTTCTAATATTTTAGTACCATATTAATTTAGATCATACACCAACATGTCTCACTTGACTTTATTTTTAAATCCACTTCCTTTGACAATGGTTCTTAGGCTCACTCTTCAAGTAATGTTAATTGATATTCACCTAGTTACTTTATACTTTTTAATGATTTTGATCTTACTTAATATGGTTTTCATTACCATATTTTTCCACTCATCAACTCTTTCAACATTTTCCATGTTTCACTCATCCTTTTTCACAAATTTGTTTATACTATTCACAATCCTTATAGCCCTATTTTGGGGCTTATTGGCTTTGTACCTTCTAAATTTTTAAAAATAACACTTGATGAAGACACCCTTTATTGTATTATATATACTCACAATTTTACAAGACCAAAGTTTGTTTCTTGATCACTCTTTGAGCTCCTTATAAGTTACTGTTAGGCCTAATAGGCCTCTATAGGACTAGTTTTCAAATAATCCTCTCTAAGAGTATGTAAAAATATATAAGAAACATATAAACTTAAAAATATTCTTAATAATGTGTAACCCTATTTGTATACCAATTTTATTTTATTTTTGATGGTTAAAACTTTCCTTATCAATAAAACCCTAGTTTTAAGGTTATATACACCCAATCAAGCTTGAGAGTATGAAATAATCCATTGTGGACATATGTGTAAGTTTAAAATATATTTAATAGGTTAATTGGGTATTTGTTTACCTTTATAAAGTATTATAATCATTGGATTCAATATTCCAATCCACTATCATACGTTCCCAAGGCAAATTGCACTTAACTATGCAGGAAAACACACACACAAAACAAGGTAAGATTCTATTTGGATTAAAAAAAATTATCCACATAGGTAAATAGTTAAATAAATTCAAAAAAAATTAATTACTTACAAAATTTTATGAATATCCTCACACTCATTGTATACAGTGATATTCCCACTCTGCTGCAAGTACAATTATAACACCTTAATACAAAACATAGGAAAGCAAAGACTTTAGATTTCCAAAATTCAATTAGGGATATTTATTATTTTTATTATAAAATATATCCTCAAAAAAATATAAAAAAACTCTATTTATATATGGAACATTTTCTAATATCATTCTTTTAACAATTCTTGATAGATACAACTTGCTACATAGTCAAATACTCAAGAATAGGGGTCTATTTTATGAAAATGTCTGAATACTAGATGATTTAAACTCTATTAATTATAACATGTGATCTAAAAACATGTTATAAAATCATTAAATAATGTTTAACACAATTAAAAAAGTTCATTTGATTGTCAATTCTGAAAACATAATTGCAACCAAGATTGAACACACAAAATAGGGGTCTGGATTCCAGTTTCTTGAATAGGGCCTTCCGTTTTTGTATTCCTACAAATTTTATCTTCAAAAAAATATGAATTATATTGAAAAAAAACTTGTAAATAATTAAAATATCATCCTTTCATCAACAGAACACATAAATTTAGAAATAAAAGCGAATGACCTCAAAATAGGGTATGTATTAATTCATTCAACAAGGGTTACAAAACATCCAAACTCCCCTTCATACAAAACTTGAAAAAATAAATTCGTTTATATTATTATAATGTAACATGATATTAAATACTAATAAATGACTCCAATATCCCTTATAAAGGTGCATAAATACTTCTTGAATCTTTCCCTTGGAGAGGTCTCTTTTAGTTACATTGCATAATGTCTTGATTTACACTATATGGACTATATAGAACCATGAATTTTATATTCATGTACATTTTTGGACCTCATACATTATAAAAAAAAATTATACATATTTTACAGATATTACCACATTCACAAAATACATAAATTTGCTTAGACAAGGCTTAATAAGACTCAAATTTTCAAAAAACATTTTTGGCGGGAAAAACTAGAATTCAAATTCTATGCACCTTAAGACTATCTAGACTCCACATATGGAATTATTAGGACCTCTAAAAACTATGAGACACATAATATACCATATTACGACAAAAATTAAACAGATTTTGAGTGTTTAAAGGATGCCCCTACATCACATATCTTCATATTCATGCTTGATGATACCTTTGTCTTTCTTCTCTTGCTTGCCTTTAAAATTCATGAGCCCATTTGGCCCAACCTTAAATTTATCTTATTGATTGAATTCCACTATTTAGGACTCCATATCCTTGTCAAAAAAATATTTCACACCTACACACACAAAACTAATAACAAAATCAGATTTTAAAATTTGAGACATTGTTATCTTTCCACTTGTTATCTTCCTTGGTGATGCTACTTTAATTTTTAATTCATCTTACTTGTTCCAAATATTTAGGAACTCTAACTCAGATACCTTAATTTATATTTCATTTCTAATCTAGTTTAAATCTTTTAATCCCTCCATGGTTTGATTCCAAATGAAGTTCTACTCTTTAGTATACTCTGCCATGCTTTGTTCAAAAACTTGTTTGTCTTCATCTTGAGACACCTTATCTTCTGACCCCTCCATGATTTTATTCCAAATCAAATTATACTCTTTAGTATACTCTACCATGTTTTGTTCAAATTTTTTTTTGTCTTCATCTTGAGACACCTTATCTTGCTACAACTTAGATTTTATAGGCACTTTATCAAGTGCTTCATCATTACCTATTATTCTAATTGAAGTTAAAAATATGTCTATAACTTCATATTAATTTTCCTTGATTCTACACATTGACTCACCTCATTTTTTTTCTTTTATGAGTTCACATAAGAACTCATCTTCTTCTTGTAAAGTACCATCAACACCTAATAATTTTGCATTCATGTCAACAATGATATTAGATGTAAAAATTCTAGGTTATTCTTGGTCCAATTTTGATACTTTCATGCCTTCAATGAGGCATTGATTTTCTTGAAGACATTATTTTTTAATCATCTCTAAAATCATTTCTCCTTGCTCTAGGTAGCATATCTTTGCACCCTCAAATTCTATTTCCCAATTAATTTCTTCATAATCATGTTTCTCATGCTTTCTTTCCTTAATTCTTTCAAGTTTCATGCACTTAGAGTGGGATTCTCCTTCATCAATCTCTATTCCTACATTCAAAACATCAAAGCCAATATTAGATAATAAAAATTGAGGCCATTTATCCCCTTGACTTGTTTTTTCTTCAAACAACACTTCGTTTATCTCTTATTTTTCTCCCAACTGCATACTGATCCTATAATTTTCAATTTATTTACTAACTTATTTACACAATAATGTCTTTTATTTCTCTCTCTCTCTCTCTCTCTCTCTCTCTCTCTCTCTCTCTCTCTCTCTCTCTCTCTCTCTCTCTCTCTCTCTCTCTCTCTCTCTCTCTCTCTCTCTCTCTCTCTCTCTCTCTCTCTCTCTCTCTCTCTCTCTCTCTCTCTCTCTCTCTCTCTCTCCTATAAAAATCCTTTTCCTCATTTTATAATCCATTTTATAGGCCATTTTACCTTTCTCTTTATCTCAAATATCAATCCTTTACCTTCACTTTTTTGTAGGATCTCCACCATGATCTATAGATCTTCTATCCTTTGCCTAATTTCTATCATCTCTTTTTCATCAACTAACCCTTCTTTCTTTGTTTTTTTCCTCACTAACTTCCTTCCTAGCACTCTTTCCATCTTACCTATCTCTCTTATCTTCCTCTTGTATCTCAATCAAAACTCTTCTTTGGTCTTTTGATACTTAACCAAGCCTCACCTAAGTCTTTTGCATTCCAGTCTTTTGAATTTTATATCTAAGTCTTTTTTTGTGCTTTAGATTCTATTAGAGTTCTCTAAGCTCTCCTCTTTGTTTTGTAAGCCTTACTGGGCTTATGACTACCTAAATTCTCTCACTTTTATTGTCTTACTATCTTTTTCTCAATTTACATGCAAAAAATCAATCACTACAACCTGTAATTTGTAAATTCATTACAAACTGCACCTTATAAAAATCCATTTACTTTCAAAGAGCTTTGACTACGCTCTGATACCACAATTGGTAGAATACTTACACTATTCAAGTGTATTCTACCTTGGCACTGATCTATGTTTCCATTATGACTAATTTTGATCCCTTTGATCTGTATTTGTTTTAGGTCTGATCCTCAATCTTTATTCAATAGATTTCCTTCAATGAGATATTATTTATAATATCTTTACTTTAAATCTAAAACTTTTTGGCATAACACCTTTAAACATTATCTCAGCCAATATGTATAATTAACTCTATTAGTCTTTATAAGACCAATGAGAGTATTTATGTTTTATACAAGAATGATTTTTCTCAATCATATCTATAAACAACCTTTACATGTCTTAGAGATAGGAATATATGTAGAGTCCTTGTTTCACACAGAATGACAATAACTTGATAACAATGATTTCAATGTTCATGGGTCTTAATAGACCTCTTATTGATTTAATACCTTGTTAGAATCCTCAGCCTAAATGTTGATGGCATATATCAATGAAAAATTGATGATATTTATCATTCTCCAATGACATGAACTTGGAAATACCTGATCATTACTATAGGATTTCACCATGTCCATCTATAGGGAGATTCCTAAAGGATTTCAAACACGTTTTTGATTTAAAAATATACAAATATAAATTATTTAGACTCTTTTTAATGTTGAGCCACATATATGTGACTCATAATTTGAATGATCATTATCAATGTTCAATTAGTCCCAATATTTGACCAATATAAAAACTTACTAAAATTCTCTCACTATCTTATTTCATAAACACCTACATGCTTGGTTTTACACAGTCAGGTATAAATGTTACTCTAGGTTATTTGAGGTCTTCACACAAATTAGATCATGTATAAAACATACTATTTCATCTTTACATGAAATTTCAAGTAATTTAGATGGATGAATCCCAAGTTATGGGTCATTTTCTCATTCTACAATTTTACTATTAATGTAAATTCCATGAGCTTTTTATTGAATTATTTCATAAGCTTTGTCTATTTGTGATCCAAATAACACTTATTCTCACATATTATAACTCATGTATAATAACACATTAACCATCTCAATCTACAGTCGATGATTTTATAATAATGCCTTGATTTAGTAACTCACAAGCATAAAACTTGCCAATACATTCTTCCTAACCCATCATATATCTTACAATCAAACTATGATTCTCATATCTTCAAAATAACATGGATCATGAACTAAATAAATGGACTATGTAACAAAGGCTGGTTACTGACCTATAGTTCTAGATTAAGATCTTAAGAACATGTCAATCACCAATAGAAATATAATTTCATCATGTACATTCAAGATAAATCGTCACACCTTTTTGGAATTCAAATTCAGTGATATATTAATGAATAAATCTTGATTCCAAACCTATAATTCTGAATCGAGTAAACTCCCAACACTGATCCATAGATCTATCTTCTCCCTTTCCACTCACAACTTCTCATGATCTTTATATAAATACACACACCTTTACTTTGAATGGATATCTTTATTAGTCACAAGCATAGTTTTTTTTTAACATTTATATGGGTTGAATGGCCTTCTTGACACCTGCTACTTTCCTCCCATTCTTTCTCTTCTCTCCATCTGACACTATCCTCCTTTTCAACTCCTTATAAACCCATCTCTATGTGACATCAAGTTTTATTTGGTTTTAGTCTTAGAATAGGACCAAATATCTCTCCCTTGATTCTTAACTCTAACTAATATACTTTTTTTAGCCTATTTATATGTAGAAGTCTTCTTTTAGATAGTCTTTATGTGTATTTACATTCACATGGAACTAAAGAGAATTTATAACATGATAATAAACTCCTAAGACTATTACAAGAGGGCCTCTAAGACTTTCTAGATCATAACAAAGTAAAATTAAAATATTTACATTATTGAAATGGTTCATATTGTAATGCTCCTGCATCACTTATTTACCATATGATGCCTTCACTTGCAATGATTATGGAGTGGCCAAATTATTCCAAGATCCTCTCATCATGTCTCTACATAAGTTCAATAGTATTGGGATTTCACCTTCTAAAACTCCCCTTGAATCTCAAGCATCTACAATTTATCCAACATATGAGGATAACTACATAATGGCCCAAGATCAATCTCAAGACTTGGATGTTCAACACTATCAAAAATAGCTCAAATCCATGCTTTCAACTAGGATGTTCATACCATTTCCATAGATTGTGAAATAGATCTTGAAGGTCATGTGCCTCCTATTAATTATCCACTTGATACTCCTTAGATGGTAGAACAAATCATACCTTATGAGCCTCAGGATATTCCTACATATTCCCTACCACCTATAGATCTCATTATTACATTTAATATTTACCTTGTCACATAAATTAATGACACATCAATCCCATCTAATCCATCTACTTCTAAGACTACACTAAATTCCAAGGCTACTGATGTTCATTAGGTACATTCTAAATATGATCACCATGGTAATCAAATTCTAGATCTTGAAGTAGATGTTGAGTATTATAGTTCTCTTCCCACCTTCCCTAGTGAATAATCTATTATTGAATTACTTCATGCTCGAGAACCTCAACACCCTCAGCAACATCACAAACTTGGGAATTTCAAAAATAAAGCCCCTTGCTTCAACAAATTCATTGCTAGCATTGATCCTAAAGCTAATCCAATTTACTCTTCACCTAATGCACCATACCATTTCCAATATGGTAATGCTATGTTTATTGAATAAATTACTTGCATTAAATATGGTAATCCATCATGCCCTTGACCAATTAAAGTTTTTCATGAACTCTCACCTACCAAATATGATAAATTTAGATTATTCTTTGATAAATATCATGATTTTTTCACTTGGTCCTATGAGGACATGCCTGGTATTAAACCTAGTATTATGGTGTACAACATCATCACATTTTTGAATGCTAAACCTACGCATCAAAATCAATGGAAATTTCCACCTGAGGTTTCAGCTTTATGTCACAAGGAAATCATCAAACTTTTTGAAGCTAAATTTATCAAAGTAGTGGACTATTTTGAATGGGTTTCTAACATAGTTCTTGTTCATAAAAAAATCACTATGGTCATTTGCATCTACATTTATTTTCATAATCTTAATCTCACTTATCTTAAGGACAATTTCCCTTTACCTTCAATAAATTCCATTGTCAATTCCATAACTGGTTATGAAATGTTATCTCTTATGGAAAGCTTCTCAGGATACAATCAAATTCACATTTCCCCCAAGGACCAACATAAGACCACTTTCACCATGGAATGGGGCACCTATTGCTATGTTCAAATTCCCTTTGGCCTCAAAAAAATTAGAACCACTTATCAATGAGAAATGGCTCATATCTTTCATGATCTTATCCATAAAATTGTAAAAACTTCTATGGATGATCTCATTGATAAATATAAAAGTCTCAAGACTCATCTTTCCAATCTTACCATCATCTTTGACCATCTTATTAAATATAAAGTTAGACTAAATCCTTTAAAATATGTCTTTGGTGTCACATCTACAAAACTATTAGGAGTCTTAGTCTCTCTTTGTGGCATTGATGTTGACCTTACCAAATTTAGTGCTATCATCAACATGTATATTCCTCATTCTATTCCAAACATTCACACTTATCTCACTAAACTTGGCGTAATTAAATGATTCATCTCTAAAATGGCTTACCATATACACTCCATCAATTCTCTTCATAGGAAAGTTAATTATTTAGAATGGATTAATCCTTATCACAAATCATTTGATAACATGAAAGAATCATTATTTCACCCACCTATGCTTTGTCATCCTTTAAATGATCAACCTTTGATCCTATATACTTATTCCACACCCTTATCAGTTGGGGAAATGTTTACCCAATAAGATGATACTAAAATAGATTATGCCATCTATTACATCAGTCAAGACCTCATTGATTATGATAAACATTACACAAAAGTCAAACATGATTGCCTTGCCATCTATTTCATAGCTAAAATTTTTTGACATTACATGATTTATCTGACCACTTATGTCATGATTCATTCTGAGCCCCCTTTGTCACTTCTTTTCCAAAGCCTTTCTTCCTAGAGATATAATTGGCAAATGGATGGTCCTCCTTATGGAATTTGATATCTGGATCATTACTCAAAAAGTTGTTAAAGGACAAATCATAGCTGATTAACTTGTGATAGCTCCTATACCAACTACTGATCACTTTCAAGATAGTCTTCCTAATGACAATATTATCTATATTGAAGGTCTCAATCAAGCTATATCTCTTAAATATTACTTCCATAACTTCACTACTCATATTGAATTAAATAATTTTTTTGAATATGATATCTTCCCCAATATTATTAAACTAAAAGTAGTTATTAAAGAACTTCCTAAAATTAATGTCAACTTACATGAGGATACTTGGACCCTTCACTTTAATGGTGATAAATGCCTTCAAGGAGGTGGGGCAGGTTGCATTCTTGTAAATCCTCTTATAAAAATAATCCCCTTGGATTTTTTATTAAAATTTGACATCACTAATAATATGGTAGATTAAAAATATCTAATTTTAGGCATGAGAGATGCTCTTGATCTAGATATCCAATATTTGCATGCTTTAGGTGATTCTTATCTCATTTTCCATCATGTCGATGATGATTACCAATGTAATAGTGATAATCTCATTACTTATCATCAAATTACAACTAATATTTCTAAGGACTTAATTTTTTTCAACATTGAACCTATCCCTCAAGATTAAGATTCTTTTTTTGATTCCCTTGGTTCTTCTACATCTATTTTTCATCTACACTAAGTTCTTTCCAATCCTACTTTTCTTGTTCAAATAATTAAATCTTTGTATTTTATTCAACCACAAGATTCACTTATCTACCACATTGAGTTTTTCACCATTTGATAAAGCCCATGGTATAAAGACATAATTAAATTTTTAGAACATCAAATTTATCCTCCCAACTTAGACTCCCATGAAAAAAATCATATTCATAAACAAAAATTTAAGTATGTATTTTGATATAAAATCCTTTATTATCTCAATGATTAAGGTACCTTGCTATATTGTGTTATGAAATATGAGGTTCCTCCTCTTCTTGAACAAGCACATGGGAGTATTTATGGTGGCCATTATAGCGGACATGCTACATCCCAAAAATGCCTATGTATGGTCTACTTTTGGCCTACCCTTAAAAAATATGCCATCAAATTTGCTAAAAAGTGTACTCCTTGCTAGCTTCATGATGATTTAATTCATTCACCTCTAATAGAGCTTCAAAATCTATAATTTCCCTAGCCATTCTCCATTTGGAGATTAAATCTCATTGACAAATTGCCTCACTCAAGATGGGCATGTATTTATTATCACAACTACCGAATATTTTAAAAAATGGGTCAAAGTTATACCCCTCATTAATTTCATCAGTACCACCATATCTAAATTCATCCTTAATCAAAACATTTTCCACTTTGGTGTCCCTCATACTATCATTTTAGATGATGATGGTAATTTCAAAAATAAGGATGTTAAATAGCCATGTGCTAAACTTAAAATCAATCACAAATTTTTCACACCTTATCATCCATAATGTAATGGAAAATATGAGGTCACAAAAAAATTATGAATAAAATTATCGAAAAGATAATTCATAAAACCTACATATATTGACACCTTCATCTTTATCCTTCTCTTTGGGCCTATCACACTAGCATACATACTACCATTAGGGCAATGCCATTCTCTCTAGTCTATGATTCTAAGTTAGTCCTTCCATTAGATGTTGATATTCCCTCTGTGTTTATCCCTTCATGGTATCATACCCTATGAATAATTATGTGAAGCTCACCTTTATGATCTCAATCTCATTGATGAACATCATATTTCTTATTTACAACACAATCACCAATACAAGACTCATATTGCCAAAAAATATAACAAACATGTTAAAGTTTGTATTTTAATGTTGGTGATCTTGTCCTTAAATTATATTACACTCATGGAAAATAAGGTAAATATGCCCAAAAATGGTGGAGTCCCTATTTAGTCAAAGATATTCTATGTCCAAGTATCTATCACCTTCAAACCAATGAAGGCCATGTTTTCGAAGAGCTCACGAATACACAATTCCTTAAGAATTATTTTGCCTAAACCTTCCCTTATTTTCATGATTTTTATATGCTATCTATCTAAATTTTTTTTGTAGGTTACTTACATGGGTCTCACCCTCTATAACAATTCTCTACTTTCATAAAACTTAGTCTTTCCTTTTTGGTCTTTTGGTTTCCCCTTTTTCTCATGAATTTCGTTAAACTATGGATAGGACCCAATCTTACTCATTATGTATTGTATTCTCTTCATTTTCATACTTTTTACATTCTTTTTGGCACCCATTGAATTTCTCTTTTTTGAGTTTCAATGTAAGATCATGGATATGGCCTATCCTTCCTCACAAAATACCACCTTTTTCTTATCCCATTTATTTTTACAAATGTTTTTGGCACCCTCATGGGTTTATATTTTGTGGGTTGTAGTGTAAGACCATGGATAAGACGTGGCCTTCCTCACAAAATCACCATATTATCATTGATTTTTACAGAATGTGTTTTTCAATGGTTACATGTTCTTGATCCTTGTTCTCAACTTTATCTTTTGTTTCTTTTGGTAGATCAAATTTGCAGAACAATCTATGTTATCATGTTTTATTCCATTTCTATCATTATTAGGATAAGTAATCACGCCTTTATTATCATTGTATCCATTTTTCACCCTTTTTCACATTTTTTGTGATTTGAAGTAATTCAAATTATTTCATGTTTCATTCCTCTTGATTTCCTTTCCTTTCACTCCACATTGGATAAAACAAGGTCAAATTCAAGATATCACTTTTATTTCACTTGATTTTATGAGACTCTTAGACACCATGCTCTGTAAATTTCTCTCTCTTAGTAACAAAGTCCCAAATATTCAAATACAAGTCATCTTTAGCACCTATGTTTGGTTTTCCAAATCTGTATAGAGGAAGAATAGAAAAATCCATCAAGAAAGTTAAAATCCAAATCATTTGAAACACAAGACAATGATATACAAAAAGGCAACATACAAATCTCAAAATTTAAAATCACACCAAAATACATGATTATAAGCACATCTCCTATCTCCAATTAAAGCTCAAACACCATAGTTTGCTTCATAATAGAGCCAAGGTCCATTGGAGTGTGGTGGGCTAGTAGATTAGAATAGGAGAATTTAATAAACTCTATAGTTATACCTACTTTGTCTCGCAGGCACCCAATCTTTGCAATAGACTGATAGCTTTGTAAGGTGTCTTGAGGAATGAGGAATATGTTGTGGGAAGGTAGGTCCATTACTGAGTGAGGTTGGCTTGTTAGTTCTCATTCATCAATGAAGTTTTCCCTTTTATGCATAATTTTATATTGATAATTGAGTAAGTATTATTACTTATTATTCATCAATGTTGTTTTAACATTTTTTCTTACCCATCTTTGTTTAAGTAAGGATTGTTACTACTTTCACATTGATGTTTGATTACCATCCTTTTTGACATGTATCCTATATTTGATTTGGTGAGGTTTCCTTTCTTACTCAAGGTTTACTTGTTTGACTTTTTTAGTCTTTAGTAGCCTTAGCATTTTAGTTACTTGATTTACTCTAAATTTTGACTTGGTCATTTGGTCTAACATATAACTTGTAACCCCAGCTTGCCAAATTTTCATATACATCCCATCCACATAACACTAGTTATCTTGGCTTTCCTAAGTTTGTTTATTTTTTCTCTTTAGTTTTGTATTCTTGGGTTTGCCAGAAGTAGTCTTTATGCCCTCCATAATCAAAAATACAAACATAACAGACAACCATCTAGAAATAAAAGTAAGTCAAGGTACACATACATTTACTGTATAGTTACTTCCCTTTTAGTCATTTAAATTTTATTTATTTTCACTTTTAAATACTACAACTTTTTTTAGCGTTAGCATTGTGTATTACTATGTTCTTTCTTTCTCTAATCACCATCCCCTATTAAACCTAAATGATATTTGATGAGATTTGAGTGGGACATATGTATACACATAATATTATCAATTTTTATTAATTACTAATGCTTTCTATCTTATAAGAACCTATCGAGACTCAATCTCTCTGAGTACATGACACTAGGGGTGCACCAGGAAAGAGGTGGGAAAACCATTAGTGATTTACATGATTATTTTCCCTTATTCCAACTTATTACTAATTTAAGAAGATCTTAAAACATTTCCCTAATTTATTAATCTTCTTTTTCACACTCTTCCATTAACTTCCCATCTTTTTTACCTCTTTTCCTCACTTTAAACCCCCTTCAATAGTTTATAGTACTAGGTCGACTAGGTTGACCTTATAATCTTATGGGTGAAATTCATTTAGGATATAGGTTAAATTTTGACTAACCTATCCCATGACCTGGTGGATTTTTATCCATAATAATACTAGTTCGACTAGGTCGACCCTATTGGCCAAAACTTTCAGAATGGCTTAGGGTTAAATCCTATATATATATATATATATAAGATCATTTCATCATTATTTATGATGATCAAGAGTTATTATTCACTTGAACTTCTTTATAATCTAAACATCCAGTATTTTATTTGAGGAGTCTTAGCTTACATTTTCTTCTTGGAGAATATAGTATTGTGGAGAAATAGTCAATGCTTTGGAGTTTCTTTGTGATCCTTACAAACCATAACAACCTTTTCCAAAGCCCCTTTAGCCAAGGGAAAGATTAAGTCTCAATGGGTTCATCTTTAAGGTAAGTGTTGTCACTTGGATTTGCACAACTTGAGGAGATGCCTATCTCTCTTCATCCAAGTGGAAAATGGAAACATCTCACTTGTTGTGTGTAAATAATTTGGTGAGATAAATCTCTAGAAGGGCTAGTTCTCTTGAGGCACTCTTTGAAACACTCTCCTATTGATCAAATTGGTATAAAAAAGGTTAAGAATACAAACAAATAAAATTAAAAGGTGATGCACCAATATTTAATTTCCTTCTATTGACTAAAATTATACTACTTAGAGTAAAACAGAGCTTTCTTCCCACAAAATTCACAACACAAGATAGATTGTTACATCAATGTTTCATATGTTAGGTTTAAAAGGTATTTTTTATTCTTAAGAGGGTAATGAATGATTGATTAAAATAATATAGTCATCAATCACTTTAAAAAAACTTATATACTTAAAAGAGAACACTAATAAAGACCTATAACAATTACTCTTTTGCACACTTGGTGAACAATCAAGGATAACATGTAGGAAAGATCATCTTCTACTAGACAAGACCAACAAGATTGAAACAAAACTGAATTGTATACCCTATAAATAGGAAAATTCACTTTTTTATTTCTTAAAAAGACATTCAAGTAAAAATTCTGCTAGGGTTTCACTATCAACCAATGGAGGCTACTCAAAAGAGCCAAAAAGGTCAATATTTATAGAATTTGGAAGAGGGGCAAGACAAGGGAAGTCTAAAGGTCACTTATACACTTTTAAATAAAATAAAATAGGTTAAATATACAATGTAAATAGGTTTTAAATGAACCATGTAATGTAAAAAGTACAAGTGTCCATACAAGTCATGAAACCTATGAGAAGTGGCATGAAACTCTTTATCTTGGCTTAGAAAATTGCCTTCATGATTTGGACCTATTTGAAAATCCCAAAACTAACAAGGGATAGGTATAATTATTGGAATGAGAGGGAATGATTCTCTATGCATTGGTTTTAGTCTTACTTATTTGGAATCTCCTTGAAGTAAGCCATCACTACCTGCAGTTTAAAAAACTTTGCTTTTTTATCACCCCTCACACTTGGCCTAAAAATTAGCATCAATTTTAAATTAAAATATATGAGAGAGAGTGGATGACACTTTAAAATACTCTCCATGTAATTATACTACTTAGGCACACCTTAAAAGGGCTCACACTTGAAGTTTTCACCCTTCTCACCATTATGTTCACTATGCCAGTTTCGATAAGCTAAGATGGGAGATATTTATTTGAAAACTTATAAGTTTTTTCAAATAATAAGATACACTATGGAGTTATATTAATTACATATCTTCCTCCCAAACTTGATTTCATTTTCAGACCTCTTCTAGAACCTACAAAACACATAAAATGGTTAAAAGTACCCTATTTTATACCCTATCCATACAATTCTATATAGATAAAAAGTATGGGAGGGATACTTAGTTATCATTTTATAATTTATAATCACTTTCATGGTTAAAATATGTCATCTAAATATCTCTCCAAGCTTTTTTTCTTCATCAGATATTGATTGAGGGTTTTCAAGGGTTTTAAGTACATTTCCTTATTAAGCTTTTTTCATAGACATCTAATATTTTAACTAAAAAAATTCCAAAAAAAATATTTTAAGGGACCCTAATAAGCTCTCCAAACTCATTTGTTTACCATGAAAATTATTAGAGGAGATATGAACACTTGAAATCACCCTATCAAGCTTGTATTCATAATTCTTGTATGCCTGGACTATCTCTAGGCTGAAAGTAACTAAATTATAGGTTTATCTATATTAAAAAATCTCAAAAATGTCTAAATACCTCATAAATTTTTTCCAATCATCTATATATCATATCTCATGCTAGAAGTGAAGTGACTTCCCATTTGGCTTTAGGCTTAAGCCTTGCTTAACATGCATGTCTACGCCTTTGAGAATCTAGACCTCACTTTAAGGATTTCCCCTATATGTGATGCTTTTCATGAATATTTTATGTTTTTCAACCTAAAAAGTCACCCTAAAACCTTCCAAGCACTCCTTCTCATCTCTTCTTCTCATTCACCAATTAGGCCTAATTGAGACTATTGGGGTTTCACTGCATATGGTTGTCCACCAATACTTATTTGTGTTTCCTCATCAATAATGGGATAAATTCATGTTTTTTCCAGATCAATATATGTTAATAAATCATCCCAAATCATAACATTATGTTTTCAAGGAACCCAACACCCATTTAGGTCAAATTTTCTCTATTCTTTACCTCTATGTATGCTTGAAAGTGGCCTACCTATGAGACAAAATAGAGGATATGTGACATAATTTTATAATAAAAAAACATACATTATGGTTATCCTTGTGTCATTATTACTCCTTTCACAAAAATTCAGGTCAAAATGACCTCTCTATCACCTTCAAACATTTAAAACCTCAAGACAAACTTTTCAAGCATTGACTGTGTGCAGAAATGGCAAGTAGATAGCATATTGCTTGGTTTTAACTCTTTATTTTGAGTTATTATGAATATTTATAGTAACTTAAAGGTTTAAAAATCATATTTTATATGTTTTAAACCTATTCATCACTCTATCCTACTATGAACCCTTTCCCATCCTTAAATTCTCAAGATTGTATGTCAAACCTTGATTGTGTTACCTGTTTCCTTCCTCAAGGATGACCTTATAGATGATAGATAGAAGATTTTTTGGCCTCTTAAACATGTTACATACCTATAACTCATGTTTATTAAGCTTTTAATTAACCCAAAACACTTCTCTTCTTTATATTTCTCAATCTCACCCATTGAGCAAAGAGTTCTAGTGTAATTATACAGACTATTACCTTTGGATACAAGGAAAAGTACGTGGTCATATATAAGGGGGCTCCTGGAGATTTATAAAAAACTTCTTGATCCATAATTAAAAAAATTTATTTTATTTTAATCCTCTTTGACCTCTTAGGCATACTCACCTCTTACCTTCACCAAGACTGTACCTATTGTAGGTGTATATAGGGTTTCAAGAGGTGTGTGTAGGCTTCTTTTACATTGTTTGTAGCTTATGAATTTGATAATGATATTCATATAGGTGATTATAATATTTTATCAACATGTTAACATCCCTTTAACCTCTTTTCAATCACCTTGAGATCAAAACTGAGTTTCCTTTATCATGATTGTGAACCCTACCTAGATGACTATTGTAGGTACATAATGACTTTAGTTTAGCTTGGTTATGATGTTTAAAGACCTCCTTTGAATCCAATGATGTCACATAAAATTATTTTATACCTACATTATATTTGAGTGTCCTAATATAACACCTAAACACCAAGCTTGGGTCACTACCTAACTTCCCAGTTATAGGTGTATATTTTCTATGTGGGGACACCTATAGGTGGCCATGAGATTGAAACACATGCATCCTCATCTGTATAATGGAATTCATGATATTTTTTTATACCATTACATAAATTTAACCATCATATTCATGAGTGAATTCATTATTTCTCTTCAAGATGTCAATTGTCATTCACACCTCTAAACCTATATAGATGAATGCATGAATTCAATGTTTTAAAAGGCAATTTTGAAACCTTTAGTTTCCACCTTCCACTCACCTTCTAACCTCCATTCTTGGCACAAGTAATATCCATGCTATAATCTATCAAAATCACCTATTTTTATGCTTTATAACTATTTCAAAACATGTTATAGGGTACCTAAAAAAACCCCTTGGACCTCTATTTTTACATTTTAGGAAAAACTTAAAGCTACAACCATTATCTTCCAACATGACTTACACACTTTTTGTCCTTTTGACACTTTATATGGGTCTATTATGACCAATACTCATGCTAGAAACTAAAAAGTGTTCTTATCACATTCCACCCTTCATACAAGTGCCTTCATGGCTCTTGAGGTACCACCTGTAGGTGGGTACTAGCATGCATAGGTAGTTTATATGAGATTTTGGGAAGTATGTAAGATATCCATGTTTATGAACTTTATATTCTTTCATCAAGCATCTTGTTTCATGTAAATTTTCACTTAATTTCTAAAGAAAGAGAGAAAATAAACTCAATATGGATTATGGTAGAAATAATTATTTATTTGTGTGCACGTTGAATAAGAAGATGTGAAGAGATCCTCTTTATCTTGGGAGGAATACCTACAGATAAGAAAGCAATAAATAAAACTTGTTCATTAAATAGACAGTAAGGTGGATTTCCAAGTGAGAGCTTCCTTAAAGGTTGTCAATCCACCTATTTTAAAGAATCAAGTTGATAAAAGTGGAAAGAAGATACTTACATCAATAAAAAAATATTATTGAAATAAAATAAAATAAAAGATTATTTAAAAAATAAACTACAAATGATATAATTAGTTATAAATTTATTATTACTAATGCTAATAAGCTGGGGTATAGATCAAAAAATCATAAAGGGGCCTATGAATAGGCATGGATATATAAAAGTGAATTTGGTTGGATGCAAGAGGGTCAAATTAGCTTGCTAGTTTTTAGTGCCATAGGTGATGGGTGACCATCACCGATCATGCAATCATCATTGATCAATGGTAACCATCACTGATCAGGTGACCATCACTAGTTGAGGGTAATCATTACTGGTTAGGTAACCATCACTAGTTGTCTATTAGTGAATTTGGAAGTGAAACTAGAGTTTAGGTTTGTTGATTAACAAGATCTAAATAGTGGATTCTAGGAGATAGCTTAGGCTTAGAATGAGAACTTGGTAAAAGAATACAATAAAATAAATACTTATCTTACCAAAAATTAGTTGATGTTTGGTTAATGTGGATTTACCTATTGGTAAAATCTTGGTTGATTCCAGTAGCATAATGGTACTTGGGAGCTTAGTGGAGAATCAATGACAAGTAGGATCCTTATATGATGATTGATAGCACATGATAATGTAGATTGACTAAATTGACCTACAAAAAGAGATTATAGATAAAAATAGATCTTGATAATAATTGTAGATAATTTGACCTCCTAGTCCTCTCTCTCTTATAGGCACAAGCAAGAGGTGGAAGTGATTGTCCAAATTAAACTTAAAGAAGGCTTATAAATATAATTAATTTATACAAAAGGATTGTAACTATATTTAGGCTAATGGATTTATAAAATTAAGGTGGTGGTTTGCATGTAGGTTACATGCTAAGTCCAGGCTATCTAACCTTACTGTTAGTAGTTAGGATGACCATCATCGATCACCCTAACTATCATCAATTAGGGTGACCATCATCAGTCACCCTGACCATCACCAATTGAGGACCTGAGAAAAAGATAGGTTAAAGTGGGTGAAAAGGTGAGTTAAGCCAAACAAGTATCTAATTTGAATATAAATTAGGTAAGTAGGCTAGGCTAGGTAAATTTATCAAAATTATAGGTGCAGTTGATAGAGGATTAAGAGAACCAAAAGTATTGTGATGACTAGGACCGTGTGTGTGGTTTTTTAATGTCTACATTTTCCCCCTTTTTGTTATGTGGCTTATGTGAACAAGTAAAAAAACAAAAATAGAGACTAGTTCCAGATCTGATTACCTTAAGAGTAGGAGGAGGTGTGCCCCCCCTTAAAGAAGATATGGTGAGGTGAAACATAGGTAGGTATGGGTTTAATAAATGGTAAAATGTTGAGTCATGATGTGGTGATGTGAGGTAAGGTTAGGTACTCATAATGCAAACTTAGACATAAAATGCGACAAAATGGTGTGATATCCAAGATTATGCATAAACTAGGTTGATAATGTTTATAAAAATAAGGATCAGTGCTAAGGAGGATACGTGACAAGTAAACTACATGACCACTTATAGGCATGGAATTTGGGAACATTCATAAATGCAAGTCTCCTAAGCAATATTTGTGTATTTAGTGGGTATCCAAGATAGGAAGTGATGTCAAGGAAAACACAAATGGGTCAAATGTCATGGGTATCCAAGGTAGGAAATGCTCCCGTTAAGAAACAAACAGGTTAATTTTCATGAGATGACACAAAATATAAAAGGTAAACATGGAAATGTTGTTGCTACAGTCAAGGGACCAGGCAAAAAAGTATCATAAAAAGACACACCAAATAGGCCAAAATAGATCAATAGTAAGGTGACAAGATTAGGGGTTGGAGGTCATGGCCAAGATGACTCCATGTGCTTAAGCCATGTGAATGATACCTACATAGTTATATGGATGTAATATCCAACAAAACTTTAGGCCAAATGTAGTTCTTCCCATGTGGGAAAGATATGATTGAGAAACTAGGCTGGTTACTAGTAGGTGTTTATAAAGTAAGGTGGGGACCATGACCGATGAATATTATGGGAATGCCCCAAGTTTTGATTAGTGCTAGTCACCCTAACCAATGATGATAAGGGTAAAACCCTAAAAACTACTAGGGTAAAATTAAAAAATGAATGTCATTTTCACATATTTAACTTTTGCATTTGTGTTATGGTGATTTAATTGCATTTTTTTTGCATGGTGGGCCAAGGTTTTTGAGGTGAAAGTGAGCTAGTCGTACACTTATCGAGTGAGGATAGAGAGGATGGAGGTAGGTCAAGGACATAATGGAGTAGTTGGGTGAGGCCTATGGCTATAGTAGTATTCCCAAAATGAGCTACAGGGTATTTTCTATTTTCAAAATTGATAGCTAGGTTGGGTTTTTATTTTTATAAAAAGTAAGGGATGATGTTATTTAGGATTCCTTCCTGTAAAATCCTTAGTTAGGGATTGGGTGGGGTTTAGGTAAGATTGAAATATGGGTAAATAATGTCTAAGTAGGGTTTGATTTTGAAATGGGGGATTAGAGGTGGCATGTTTGAATAGATATTCATGTTTATTAGGTTTGTTAGATAGGTTAGATGTTTATGTGGTTAAATTTAAGAGTTATAAGGTTTGAGTTTCCACCACAATGGTATAGATAGTGATTGAAAATGGTTCAACTTGATGGGCATCAATCAACCTTAAGAGGCTAATCATCCCTAGGTGACTGGTGATGGTTAAGGAACTATTAATGGTTGAGGACATGGTTTTAAGTTGTTTGTTGATTTATTTTGCTTAGCTAGAGATATAAAAAGGTGTGTTTTGGGGAATGGGTTGGCATGGTAGTTAAGTGTTATGGATGTACCTAGATATTATAGGTAGGTAGTTGGGCTAAAGGGATGGGTTAAGATGGAAACATGGTAGGGTAGGTGAAAATTCAGTACTTAGTGTTAGCTAAAACACTAAAAATATAGTGTTGTATGTTATGCTTGTAGGCTAGAGAGTAGATTAGGCTGAGATACTAGGTATTGGTACTCTTTGCCAAGGTTTGAGATGCCATGACTACAGAGGAGTGGTGGTACATGGAAGATGTGGATTTAGGTGTGATGTAACATTATTAACTTCTACCACATGACCCTGTGATGATCATCATGCTCATTGAAAGATGGGATCTTGTGATGAACACATTTGGGTTTCCTACAAAAGAGATAACCATCCTACCATAGGATGTGCATAAGATCACATATCTATCGATTTGAGGAGAGGTAGTATATTAGATAGAGGGTAAGGAGGTAGATGACCTAATAGAGGTGATTTATGGTGATGATCATATTCATGTATGGTATGATGCAGGTGGTTTTAGTTATATCCTATTATACTAGATGGATCCAACAAATAGATGCCTAATCACAATGATGATGATGGAATTGATGGAATTTGTACTACCTAACTTAGTTAGGGAGTGGTTTCCTATAGCCTTATTAGGTGTGTTAGTTGAGATGTTATTAGGGAGGACTGTATTTGGCTAGGCCCTAGTTTTATTAGTATAGATATGCCTAAAGCTCTAGGGTTTTAGACACCATAGGTAGTACAAGATTAGTGTTAACTTTGTTCTTCACTACTAGGCCTTTAAGCACATTTGAGTACTGTGGCCTCTAAGATTTTTAGTAGAGGTTTATCTATCGATGGACTATATAGTAGGTTTCTTATAATGGATGAGAGGTAGAACTATGACAAGGGTAGGTTGAGGAGCCAGAGACATTGAGTGGTTCTAAGGGGCATTAGATGGCCTGGTAGTTAGGGATGTGATATGGAGGCCCTACATCAGGTGGCCATAGTGGGTAGGGCTCAGATATCACACCTTAGGTCTTTATAGCTAGCAATGTATATATATCTATAGGGAGAGTGAGGATGAGATTCTCCCATTTGATCATGTGTGGAGATGGTTTGGGCTTGTTTAGGGGATCCCACCTAATTTACCTAGGTATAGGAGAGAGGAACTAGAGTTTATATTACCTACACCCCAACCATAAGAGGTTGTGCTTAATTTTGAGGAGTTACTAGTAAGGGTTCCTATTTATGATGTAGGTAGTGATGATTATATGGCCTAGTACCAGGGTAGTTATGCTATGGTATACTTCAGATGGGGTGATGGGGGTTAGTAGCTCATGGATGTAGATCTAGCCTAGTCACTGACTCAAGTATAGGGAGATGGATAGGTATTAGTATCACTTTTTTCAACATAGGCCTAGGTTACTAGTTTACAAGGATAGGTGGCTACATTATAGGGATAGGTGGCTACACTATAGGGATAGGTGGTCACCCTACAGGGGTAGGTGAAGTATTTGATAGTGAAGAGAGACCACACCTAGGCTTCCCTTGTTATGGTTATAGGTGAGTGGGATGTCACAAAGGCATTCCTTGTAGGGACAAGGGTATCTACAAGAGTACCTAATTTAATACCCAAATCATGATACTTAGCCACTGTACAGGAGCTTAGATATTATGAGGCCATGGTGATAGATTAATTACCCCAAGCCATGAGATATGTAGAGTATATAGTTGGTTTGATTGGTGTGGTAATAATAGTTATTCTAAGCTAATGGGCAGCCATAGTTAGATAGGCAAGGGATTCAAGGGGACCACCACTAGGTATAAGTATAGGTGTAGGATTAGATGGTACTAGTAGTAGTGGTACAAGGCTAGTTGGGGCTGGTGGGGTCCCATGATTATGCCTAGATATGTAACTTTTGTACATTATTTTGATTTTAACCTACATGTCGATGTAGCGATATGTGTATTTTATTGAGAGAGAGTTTGATACACTGCTACATGTATTATAATTAACTATTCGATGTATATGATGTTATGACATTCAATGTTTTATTTATGATGGATGTCTATAGTTTATGTGATGTTCATGGATGCTCAAAATTATGGATATTTGACTTAGTAGTTTAGGCATGTGATGTTTAGAAAGTTAAATTATGATGTTTTAATTATGGTCATGGTTAGATAGGATATGTTCATGTTTATGGTTATGTGGATTGAATGGTGAATGGTATAAGCTATGATTTTTTTCTCATTTATTTTGTTTATGGTGTAATAACATGTTTAGAGGTTTACACGATGTGATGGATAGATGAATGTTTTTGGTTGGCTACTATATGGTTACATTGTGTTTGTCTCATTGACAGATAGATGATGTTGCTTGTTGACATAGTTCATGATGTTCATGCTTGTGGTATGATGTTTATTGTTCATGTTTATAGGCTTACAAAGATTAATAAAAGATAAGGAAAAGAATACAATGCCTTTTCATTGGTAAAGATCAACATGAAACAAAAAATTTGATTCAATTAGTGAAAATAAGCCTTTCAAATGTTTTTCATTAGCATGCCTAGGTTGATAGATAGGGATCCTAATAAATTGTGTCAAGTGATCTCATAGTCCCATGCATATGATATGTGGAGGGAGAATGGGTGAAATTGGAACCATTATTGAGACTAGTATGCCTTTTTTGTAGGTGTCCAAAGAGGTGGTATAAACAAATATATGTCCATATATAAAGTGTAGACTGATTAATGTGGGAAGTCTACCAAAGAGATCTAGTTTTGGTTTCACCAATTTTATTGTTGTTTATGAGAGCTGATTGTGGCTTTGAAAAATCTGTACTTTTTATTTTGATAATTGATTTTGCCTTTTACTTTTGCTTTTTGTTTGAGGGTTAGGGAAGTTAATTGATGTAAGAAGCTTCCAATAAATTGATATCTTTGACTAATGCTTTATATAACCCTCCTTTAGGGGAGTAGTTTGAATTTATATGGTTAGCTCAAATGATTTTGATAGTTGTCCTTCAAGGGACTAGTCCACCTTATGTTTTGAAATTTTAGAATGAGTGTTCAGCAACTATCCTTCAAAGGAGTAGTTTGTGAATGCTAAGGATGACCCATAGTTTTTTTTTGCTATTTTATATTAATTTTTGCTTTTATTTGATTTTACTTGACATAGAATTGCTCATACATGCTCAATGGATTACATTAATGAAGGTAAAACTAAGTTGACATGAAGGTTAGGTAGGTTAAAGAGAAGTATAGATGACAATGACCATAGGAACCAATCTCAAAGGAGATAGGAAACACTATGAGAGTCATGTCATGGATAGATCCATGGTATCCATAGTTCAAGATTAGGATATAATTTTGACGGATAATCACATGATTTAGTTTTAGTCAATTTCCCCTAAAAAGAGGGAAATGAATGTGGTTATAAGGGATGATCTTAAATTAGACAAATGATGGTTGTGATCCCTATCTAATAATAAAAGGGATACATATGTGAAACATTGAGAGGCTCAGGTTCTAGTTTGCCTTTGAAAGAGGATAGATGATAAGCCCTTGATCTATGCTTATGGGTAATGATGTATGGGTAGTGACATGTTGGTTTTCCTTGAGGACAAGATCTCCAATATTGAGTTCTAAAAGTTTCAGGTGTTTGTTATAGGCTCAATTAATTCACTCTTGATAAACATGAAGATGGGAAAGAGTAGCTAAATGACACTCATCAAGTAGCTCAAGTTGGGATAAAAATTCTTGATGGTAATTATCTTTCAAAATGAGGTTGCATAAATATATGTAAAGAGAAGGTATTTGTATTTCAAGAGGTAAGAAAGCCTCAGCTCCAAAAACAAGAGAATAGGGTGTAGCACTAGTAGGGGTTTATATACTAGTACGATATTCCCATAGGGTAAAGGGGATGTGCAAGTGCCAATCCCAACCTAAGGTATTGACCATTTTGGTAAGCATGTTGTTAAGCATTTTGTTAGAGACTTTGGCTTGTCCATTTTCTTGTGGGAGATAAGGTGATGAAAAGATAAGTTTAATACCAAATACATCAAAAGATAACTTATTTGTTTTTGAAATATTTTCCATTGTTAGTGATGATCTTATAGGGAACATAAAAATGGTAGATGATATAGTGGGTAATAAATTTGATAATCTTTTCAGATTTTATCAAGACAAGAGGGATATCCTCCACCCATTTGGTAAAATAATCAATTGTGGTAATGATAAAATAATGTCATTTTGAAGAGTGGGAGTTGATTTCACCAATAAGGTTTAGATCCCATTATGAGAAGGGCCAAAAGTCTATAAAAATGCAAAGATTATTGCTAGGTGCATGATGTAAATTAGCATGTTATTGACATTCAACACACTTTTTCACATAATCACATCAATCTTGGTTAAGGGTAGGCCAGTAATAGCCCAAGTGAAGGATATGTTTGGCCACAATGAGGCCACTATAGTGACCCCCAAAGATACCATCGTGTGTCTCTTTGATGGTGTGAGAGGCTTCTAGACCATGGAGGCAATGATATAGAAGGCCATCCAAGCCTTGTTTGTAAATAATTCCTCTCATAATGGTATAAAAAGAGGTGTTTTGAATAGATGCCCAATGATCATTCCTAGAGAGGCTAGAGGGAATTATGCTAAGGTGAAGCTAGTCAAAGGTTTACTGATACCAAATATCAAGCATAATTTCCTCCACACTAAAGATGGTTGGAATGTCTGATTTTATGTATGAAGTTTTGGTGAGGTGATGGACAATGACTGATAATTTGGATTCTAAGGGTGCTGACAAGATTTGAGAGGTAAGAGAAGCCATGGTATCAACAAACTTGTTGGTAGACTAAGGGGTGGTTTGGATATGGTAGTGTTTGAATGAGGCTAAGATTTTTTTTATGAGTTGTCTATATAGTTTCATCATTTCATTATTACACTGGTAAATGTCATTGAATTGGTTGACCATAAGCTGAGAGTCTTTAAAGACATTGATCATTCTGACTCCTAAGGCTAAGGTGGTCTGGAGACTTATTACTAGGGATTCATACTCAACCACATTGTTTGTGTATTCAAAATTGAGTTTAAAAGACAAAGGAAGAGGTTCACTAATAAGGGTGAAAAGGATGATACTAGCTTCCCCACCATGTTAACATTTGGAACCATCAAAAAACATGGTTACCTGATTGGTGAAATCTTCTTGAGATAGGCTTGCGATAGACTCATCTAGGAACTCCAAGAGGGGGGGTTGATTATTTTCTAGGGGTGCCTCAGCTAATTTGTCAATAATTAATTATCCCTTAATTTATTTTTACTAGAGGAACTCAAGGTTAAACTTAGATAAAATAGTGTGCTAGTTAGCCATACACTAGTTTTGGTATGGTTTAGAGTGCATGTATTTAAAGGGGTCAGTGACAAAATTTTTGTGGTTAAGAAAGTAGTGGAAAAGTTTGGTATCCATAAAGACTAGGGCCAAGAATAGTTTTTTGATATGTGTATACTGAGTCTCATATTCACCAAGTGTGTAACTAATGTAATAGATGGCTTGCTCCTTGTGTTGTTCATCTTGATGGGTAAGCATTGCCCCTAAGGAGTGGTATGTGGTAGAGAGATAGAGGTAGAAAGGTTGGCCATCCTTAGGAGGTGTAAAGATAGGTGGAGATAATAGATACTCTTTGAGTGCATCAAAGGCCTTTTGACAATTGACAATCCACTTGAAAGATGTGTCCTTTTTAAAGAGGTGGTGGAAGGGTTGACACTGATCAAAGAGCTAAGAGATGAAGTGACAAATGGATTGAAGACTTTCCCTACAAACTATGGAGTTGTTTAAGATTGGTTGAAGGTAGCATCTCAAAGATGGATTTAATTTTGGCCTAATCAACCTTGATTCCTCAAAGGCAAATGATGAAGCTAATAATTTTTCCTGACAAGACTCTAAAAATACATTTCTTGGGGTTATGACATACGTAATAGTGAAAAAGTCACTTAAAGATAATCTTGAGAATGGCTAAATAGTCTTTGTGAAGTTTGGACTTCCCAAAAAGGTCATCCACATAGTCTTCAGTGATTATATGGATAAGGTCATGAAAAATAAATGTCATGTCCCATTGGCAAGTTGCAAATGTATTCTTAAGACTAAAGGGCA
The DNA here is from genome assembly GCA_037957365.1 of Torreya grandis. NCBI lineage: Eukaryota > Viridiplantae > Streptophyta > Pinopsida > Cupressales > Taxaceae > Torreya > Torreya grandis. The sequence goes on along the minus strand of JARHVA010001828.1, from coordinate 2,105,980 downwards.
TGACTCTATAATAGAAAGTCCCCCATGGGGTGATGAAGGCAATTTTATGATGATCTTCAGGGGAAATCAAGATCTGATTATAACCTGAGAATCCATCCATGAGAGACATCTCATGGCCTACTATAAGATCAACAAGTTGGCCAACTCTAGGTAGAAAAAAGTCATCCTTTAGGTAGGTGATGTTGTAGTCATGAAATTCCACATAGATATGTAGCCCCCCTATGGCTTTAGTGATAGGTATGATGTTTTAAACCCATTGGGGATAATCAATAAGCTAAATAAAGTTAACAAAAAGGAGGTGTTAAAGCTATTCTTTGACAAGGAGGGATATGTAAGGATTCATTCAATCAAGTTTATATTTGACAAGTTCAGTGTCATGATTGGTTACAATGTTATGAGTGGTGATGGCTAGGTCAATATCAGGCATGTCAGCATATGACTAAGAAAATGCAATATTTTGGTCTTGGAGGAAGGTAGAGAAGTGTTATAGTTCCTCAGAGGTGAGCATTTGGCCAAATTTGATGATATGATGGTTATCCAGAGTGATTATTTCAATGTCCATGGTAGATTCCTTTGATATGGTTGAGGTTTCTATAGGTAAAGATTTGTGGATGGAGGAATTTGGTGAACTAAGGTAGGTGAGAATAATATCATCATCTTGACACTCAATAGTGTTAATGGTAGAAGAGTCTTCTCCCATGATTTCAAGATGGGTTAAAGGGATAGATATATATGCCCCTTCTTTTTGATAAGTTAGGGGGTTAAGGGTAATCATGTTGATGAAGAAAAACATTAGGTCGGATGATGTCCTCATCCTCACCCACATGTGGAGGGGTGTTGGTGAGGAAGGGGTTTATTATTGAATAATGTTAGGGGTATTTTTTTTGGATTTATTGTTATTGGGTAAAATAAATCTAAGACCATGATTCTTATGGGGATTTTGGGTCTCAATAAAAGTCAATGTGTGTGGCCTATAATCATATCATCCTAAACTAAATCCCTTCTAGGCACACCTATGAAGGTATAGTTTGGCCAAATTCTAGGTTGTCCAAATGTGGAGGTGAATGGTTAAGGTGGAGATGGATGTGATGGTAGTGTTAATGGGCTTGTCAATTCCCCCATAAATAAAGTGGGTTTGACAGCTCAAAATCCCCAAGGGGGTAATAGATCCAATGTTGGGGTCATTATCTACTTGGTGGTTGAGTTTCCCATATTATTGGGAGTAAGGAGGGAATCAAGGGTGAGGAAATGATATTCTCCAAGTGTGAGGCATTGGAAGGTAGATTCCAAAGGATCAATGATGGATATCTAGTTCATAGGGATAGATGAGCTAGTAGAGGCCTCAATGGAAGGGGAAAAAGTAATAGTTTTAACATCTATGGGTGAGGGTTTGATGGTGGTTGTTTGCAATGATTTGGATGGAAGAAAAATAACATCATTAGGTCAATAGGTCATATTACATGTTGTAAAAGGGCTAGGATCAGCTTGTATGGTAACAACTTGACCTTCATGTTCAAACTTGATGCAACAGTGGAGGGTGGAAGGTACACGACCCATGGCATAGATCTAAGGTCTTCCTAGAAAAACATTGTACTAGAATTCACCTTCAACCACATGGAAGAGTTTAGGGAGCATACAAGGTCCTAGTTGAATATGAAGGATGATGGTTCCCAAGGTAGTGGCCATAGTGTCATTAAAAGATCTAAGGATGATTGAAGTTTTAGACATGACATTGTCTGGCAAATTTAGTTGCTCATAGGCATGAGAAGAGATGATGTTGATATTGGCTCCCCCATCAATCATGACTCATTTGATTTATGTTTGGTTGATGTGGGTTGTAATTAAAAAAGGGGGATCCAAGTCTTCAGGGTGGATAGAAAGTAACTTTGAGTCCTTCAAGGTAACAAGGGTGGAGAGTTGGAGAGCACCAATGAAGGCCTCTATGGGTTGGGAATCCCCTAGTCCAACTTCAATGGCCTGAATAGCTTTAATCATGACATGATGATGGTGAGGTGAGGTGGAAATGAGCTCATAGAGGCTCATTTTAGTGGGGTTCTGGTGGAGTTATTTATGGATGACTCTCTTGATGGATTCAGAGGAGTTAGCCTCTGATGTGCCGCAGATATTAACTTGGGTTTAGGTATAAATGTGACAGTTTGGTTTTAGTTTGGAATAGGTGAGTTGGTAGTTATGTCCATGGAATGGACACTTTAGCCTTCCCTTTATCCTTTTTTTGTGATCATGTGATATCATTAATGGTATGGATAGAGGAGGAAGGTATAATGGGGGGTTGGGTAGATTCTTCATCACTCTGAGGTGAGAGTGGGGGGTTAGGAATGTGTTAGTGTCTAGTTGTTGGGTGTAATGGTGGAGGAATGGATTGAAGGTCATATAATAAAATATCATCCTCATCATAGAGTTGGTGGATAATGTCTTGGAGAGCTTTGCAATTCTCTATGTCATGCGCAAGTGTCCTATGATAGGAGAAATTTTGATGGTCATTATACCAAGTTCAATTCAAATGAAAAAGATTAAAAGGTTTGATGGGAGGTAATGTGAGGCAAGAGGTCTATAATAACCTTTGAAGAATGGTTATATAGGATTATGCTAGAGGTATGGAAGGTTTTAGGCTCATAGTTTTAGTTGGTAAGATGGGTGTGTGTGTGGTAATAGGTTGGGTGAGAGATGACTTGGGTAAGGTGGTCTTGTCAGATGGTCTTGGCCTAGGTATATTGGTAGTTAAGGCAATTGAATTTGGTGATTTGATTTTTTGTGATCTGGGAAGGACTGGTGCATCAGATAATAAATGTGCTAGTGTAATCAATAATAGTGGGTGACATATGTTGAATGGGGTTATTTTTGAATAAAATTGAAAGTTTGAGACCCTAAGATAGATGGCAAGGTAGAGGGAGGTAGAGGCTTAGTCATGTGTTCTATTAATGCTTTCATCCTTTTGGTTGGTGTGAGTTGAGATTTAGGTATAGGTGTGGGTGAAGTTAAGTCTAATTACAAGGATGGGTGGACCAAACTCTGAGTAGGGAAGACACCAATAGTTTTGAAAGGTTTTGTTGGTGAGGTGGTGGCTTTCATAGTTGATTGAGAAGTTGAGGGGTTGTTGGAGGTTTAGATTGGTTTAAGAGGTGATGGAGAGATGATGGATTGGTTGGTTAGACATGTGCTAGATGGTTCAGGTTTGTTGATAGATGGAAGCCCTAACTATTTCTAGAAAGTGGCTTGATCCATGTCTAGTTTTAGGGTGAATTTTAATTTTCATACTAGTGTGGAAAAAGGTGTGTTTACTAGTCTTGATCCATGGGTAGTGGATGCAATAGATAGACTTGTAGGTTGGGTGGGATGCTTAGTAGGTTGGTTGATCTCTTGAGGTGAGGAAATAAAGGTTGAGATAAATGGCTTATCCATAGGAGGCATGGGTAAGAATGCTCCTTCTTTAGGGACAATACCCATAGGAATAGAAGTTTGTTGGGTAGTTGGTAGGTGGAAAATTAGGAATGTTTATTTTCCTAGATGTACTAGTTAAGGTAGTATGTGATGATTCTAAAACTTCTATGAGGGTAGCTAGGGAGAAAGGAACTTCTTTGGTTTGGCTATCCAAAGGAGGGTAAGGTGACTCCATGACCTCAATAAGTGAAGCAGGGGAGGAATGCGTAGATTAGTTGATTAGGTTCTCATGGGTAGGTGTATCATGAACCATGTTGACTGTGTGAACATTATGAGAGGACTCAGCCTATGTGTCCTTGGATTTGATAAGGGCATGGTTGGGAAAAGGTTTCATAAAGATGTCAAGAGCTTGATTTTAAGGAGCATTAGATTATCAAACATGATTTCCCCTTTGTTGATAAGACTCTGAACAATATTCTTGAAAGTATTACATCACCTGATGTTGTGTCTAATTACCTGATGAAAATAATTGAGATCATTCTCATTGTACCAAGTATGTATTGGATGAGAAGAATCAAATTTTTGGGGAGGTTTGATAGGTGGAAGTTATATAAGGTTATCTTTTAGTAGATTCTCTAGAACTAAGGTGTAAGATTCTCCAAGTGGAGTGAATTATTTTTGGTTATTTTGGTTTAGGTTCCTTGCATTTGGATTGAAGGTAATGGGAGAATTTTGCTAGTTGACATTGGGTAGAGGGGTAGTTTTAAAGATGATGGCATTCACAATTCCCTAGGCCTTAGTTTTGGTATTGGCTTGGTTGCCTGGTTTGGAGGAAGAGGTTTTGTTGGTTTTGAAGGTAGAGTTTTTGTTTCATAACTTCAATTTACCCTCATCTATGGCCCAGTTTTCTAGCTTACTTGCCATGATAAAAGCCTCATCAAAGGTTCTAAATTTATAGACATGTAGTTGAGAAGATATATGTTTAGTGCAAGCTTGAGAAAAAAGTTTTATAAGTTCAGGTTGAGGCAAGGAAAATGAAAGATAATTAATCAAGCTTCTATAATGGGTGACAAAATCAGAAATAGACTCATCATCAAATTATCTGATAGAATAGAGGTCCGTGATAAAGACCTTATAAATTTTAATGAAAAAGTGATCAAAGAACACTTGTTATAGTTGGGTGAAAGAAAATATGGAATGCTTGGTAAGGTCACTATATTAGTCAAGTGATGGACTAGATAAAGACATGGGGAAGGTTTAGAGGAGAAGGGCATCATCATAAGTAATCATATAGCATACCTACCTAAAATCCCTAAGGTGTTATTAGGGGTCATCATTTTTTTGGAATTGGGTAAAATTTGGAAGATACCATTGAGGAGGGTAGGGTCTAATAGGAATAGAAGGATGAATAGGTTCATTACAAATCTAATCATAGGATAGGATGTTATGAGCTCTTGAAATGGATGACTCAAGTTTGGTCATTTTTTCCATGAGCATTTTCATTAGGTCAATTTGAAGTGGTGCATCGAAAGGATTATAAGGCTAATATTGTGGTTGAGGTTGGGCAACATATTGGTAATTATTTGGTAGTGGAGAGGCTACCACATATTAGAATGTGGATGTTAGATGTTGGGTAGGGTAGGTGGATGATGGTGGTTGGGTAGTGGGTACATACCCTTGTGGGTTAGGGATGTATCCTGGATTGGGTGCAACCAATAAATAATGAGAAGTCCTTGTGTATTAGGCATGGGTGGTAGTTGTGTTTGTGACAAGATGGGAGATAGTGACCTTTGTGCTAATGGGTGGTGAGGTAGAAGGGATAAATACCCCTAATTTTGGTAAAGAGGTATTAAATGATGAGCTAGGTTTAACAAAGGGGAGGTTGGAGATGTCAATGGTGGGTGCCCTAGTTATAAGTGGGACATGATGGATTAACAGTTGGGTTGTCCCCAAGGTAGAGGAATCATTAGTAGGGGTGAAATGTGTAAGGGTAATGGTTGGTTGGATAGGTTGTTTCTTAGCCATAGCATCAAAGGGGTTCGTAGATGAAGATACTTGGGTGGTCAAAGGTTGGTTGGTGGTCGTGGCAACATGGATACCCTCTATAAGGTGGGATGGCATGACATAAGAAAAATCTTAAGGTGGAGTTGAAACCGGTATATGGTGAGAAGAGGTGTTGAGATAGTGTTAAAGGGTCACTGGATTGTTGTCTTAAAAGGTGATAAAATCCATGTCTCCTTGGGGAAATACCCAAGGGAAAGTATGGCTTCCCAATGGATAAGGTGAATCTTCTTCCTCAAAGATGCACTCCATAGATGAGGAGGTAGAATAGGTTGATTTATGTGATAGGTTTTGTTTTGCCAGGTCTCTTCACTACTAACGAGTGAGAACCATACAAGAAAAGGGGATAGAAAATAAGAAAAATCTCACCACTCAAATAAGAAGAAGACAAGAAAATGATCAAGGCAATCAAGACACACCATATGAAGTATGTCCAACCTAGAGGTTAGTTTTAATCTCACTTTTGGTTTATGCTTTAGTTTATGAGAATGTGTGATAGAAATTGGCTTGTAGATCAGATACTATAGAAGAAATTTATGGTTGGTTTTAGGCTATTTAGGTGATCAAAAGAATTTGTATTAGAATTAATATGTGGCTTGGTATTGGGGCCTACCCCCTCACTTCATAGTCTCATAGTGATAAGGGTGTTAGGTGTTTAGCCAATATATATTGATATCTAGAGTTTATACTCAACCAGAGAGTTGAGTTGGTTCTCCTCTTGGTAATGACCTCCAAGAAAAATTTCTAGGAATGGGTAAGGTGATTGCTAGGTAATGAAATCCTTTATTAGGCCTTGTCTCAAATTGTTTTGATGCTTAATTGATGAAAGTGGTTTGGATAGTGTGTGAAACAAAGGTGATGTTATGATAAGATTATTGTGCTTTAATTCAAAGTGAAATAATGTTCAAATAAATCAATAGATGAAATTGACTTTAATCCCAAAAGAAATTTTAGTTTAAATTATGATTATAGATAGAAAGAAAAGCATACAAATGCAAAGAAAACATGAGTAAAGAATTTAGGTCCCATCGGGCATGCCAAAATGTTTGATGTATATTTTCACTTAAGTTTTGAAGAAAGAGAGAAAAGAAACTCAATATGGATTGTGGTAGAAATACCTATTTATTTGTGTGCACATTGAATTAGAAGATGCGAAGAGCTCCTCTTTATCTTGGGAGTAATACTTGCAAATAACAAAGCACTAAAGCAAACTTGTTCATTAGATAGATACTAAGGTGGATTGCCTAGTGATAGCTAGATCCCGAAAGTGAGAGCTCCTTAAGGGCTGTTACTCCACCTGTTTTAAATAATCAAGTTGATAAAAATGGAAAGAAGATACTTGAATCAATAACAAAAGATTAATAAAATTGAATATAATAAAAACTTGTTCAAAAAAGAGACTATAAATGATATAATTAGTGATAAACTAATTAGTACTAGTGTTAATAGGTCATGGTATGGCTCAAAAAACTAGAAAGGGGCCTATGAACAAGTAGGGACAAAGAAAAGTGAATTTAGTTGGATGCAAGAGGGTCATATTATCTTTTTAGTTTTTGGTACCATAGGTGACTATCACTGATCATGAAACCATCATTAGTCAATGGTAACCATAACTAGTTAGGTGACCCTCATCAGTTGAGGGTCACCATCATCGATCAGGTAACCATCACCAGTTGCCTATCAATGAATATTGAAGTGAAACTAGATTTTGGGTTTGTTGATTAATGGGATATGGAAAGTGGATTTTGGGAGATATTTTAGGCTTGGAATGAGAACATGTTAAAATAATACAAGAAAAAAATACTTGTCTTAACAAAAATTAGTTGGTGGTTAGTTGATGTGGATTATCCTATTGGTGGAATCAGGGTTGATTTGAGCAGCATAATGGTACCGAGGAGAATAAATGATAGTCAATGGAAATTAAGCTCCCTATGTGATGGTTGATAGCACTTGATAATGTATATTGACTTGATTGACCTACAAAAAGAGATTCTAGATACAAAGGGCTTTTGACAATAATTATAGATGATTTAACCTCCCAAGCCTCTCTCTCTCTCTTATAGGCACAAGCAAGAGGTGGAATTGGTTGTCCAAAATAGACTTGAATCAGGATTATAAATATATGTCATCCATGCAAAAGGCTTACAACCAGATTTATACTACCATATTTTGAAAATCTAGGTGGTAGTTTGCATGTAGGTTACATGCTTAGTCTAGGCTATCCAACCTGACCGTCATCAGTTAGGGTGATCGTCATCATTCACCCCAATCATAATTGATAAAGAAACTAATAAAATAATAGGTTAAAGTGGGTGAAAAGGTGATTTAAGATAGACAAGTGTCTAACTTGACTCTAGATTAGGTAAGTAGGCTAGGATAGGTAGGTTTGTCGAACGTATAGGTAGATTTGATAGAGGATCAAGAAAACCAAAGGTATTATGATGACTAGGACTATGTGTGTGGTTTTATAGTGTCTGTACATCCCAATACATATTTTAACAACCTTAAAAGGTTTAAACACATATCAACCTTCCCACCTCTTAGTATGATATTTGCAAAAGGCTCCTATAGGTGTGTATGTGGGCTATATGCAGGTAGGGGCATATAATGAATAAAAAAAAATATGGATGACTAAATATCAAGAGCAACCCAAACTCAATGTAAAACCTTAAAATACATTATTTACACTAAGGACATATTAATACAAGCTCCATAACACTATTCCAACATTAAAATATCTTGCATATATCTAAAATAAAGTAGGTAGGGGTCTCCAATGGTTTTTTGGTATGGGGAATGAGTTTGTAACCAATATTGTATCCTATTTAAAAACAAAATGAACTTCCCTCATCTCTTGATGACTTATAAAACTAACACACTCTGATTACCATCCCATGACCAAGATAAACAAGCTCTATACATGTGTGCTTCAACTTGAAACTGAGTGAGGAGTTGACTGATATGAATGGCAAGATTCAAAGTTGTCAAAAGCATGATGTAGTGAAACAAAACATGGAAGGGATGTAAAATTTGGAATTTAAACATGTGAAATACATATTTTATTGCATGATGCCTCTGTAGGATACTACCATTCTACAATAAGTAAGAAACTAACTAAAACTTTACAATGGTGATATCTTCCTGCAGCATGAGACAACTTGCCCATAAATTCATCACTAAACATAAAAACAATAATTAATATAATTTGAAAAGGTATCCAAAATCATATTAATCTAACATCATCAATTAGTTCATATGAACTTGTCCAAAATGGAGCAAAACCTATAGGGTGCAGGTAATAATTAGCAAAAAAACATAGTCAGCTTGTAAAGGATGGTTCATAAAGCATGGTTGACCAATCCTTGAAATATTTATATGAAAATTAATGTATCTAATTTTAATACCACCTCCCAAAATCATTTTACCTGAAACCTCTTCAGCTGTCTATACTAAGCACAAACTTGATGGTCACTTCTGTATGTCTAGAAAGGCAAATAAGGAGTAGAACAATTTTGGATTAAAAATGGAATTTATAGAGAATGTAAAGAATAATCACCTTATCCCTTGTTTCGCCTCCCCCCATGGGATGTACAAGTGCTAAACTTTTCCTTTTCAATTGATTACCTAATATTCAATTAGGAAACCTAAAATATTCTCACTAAAATAACATTATTGATACTAAAACTTACTTATTTTATGCTTGAAATTATAAAAGGATACTTGGAAACTTTTATAACCATGCCACTTGTATTTATGACCCCTTAAAATCCCATTAAGGGACTCAGCATGACATATGACTAATTAGACCATGCCTATAACTAACAAAGCATTAGATAACATAAAATGAATTATAATATAGCCTATGACAAATTATTTTACTCCTAAACATCTAAAAAACCAATTTTTTTACATATAGGGGTCCAAATTTGACCTAAAATTCAAATTTGGTCAACAAAATAGTGACTCATAGGGGTAGTATGCTTTCTATACTAAAGACTAGTAGCCTTATGAATCCATGGGATAGGGAGTCAATGAAATCTTGAGGAAAACTAGAAATTAATTACCTAGAACACACACAAAACAATCACAACACATCAAAAAAATACAAAGAAAAGTAAAACACCAATAAGACTCACACATGTACATAACCACTTAAGGAAAACAAGGAAAACAACTATGTGCAAGGAGAGAGGAGAACATTAGTAGAAATGTTTGAGATATATCCCATTGACTAGGATATGAATCTCCTCTCCATCTAACTTTGAAAGTTATAAAGCATTGTGTTTCTTGCATTAGGTGATAACATAAGTGCCATTCCATAAAGTATCAATCTTTGTGTGTTTTCTAGGCTTAGTCCTATCTTCATCCCACTTTAGAACAATGTACCCCTCTTGGAAAATTCTTGGAATGGCTTTCTTATCAAAGTATCTCTTTATTTGATCTTGATGAGCTCTCATAGTTTACATAGCTTGATCTATTATCTCTTTAAGATCCATCAACTCGCACAACCTCACTTTCATGCTTTCATTTTCCCTCAACTCTAGTTGATAAGTGAGATCCAAGGTTGGTATCTCAATTTAAATAGGTAGTCTAGCCTCTCTCCTATAAACAAGTGTATATGGTGAGTTTCCAATTGCTCTCTTGGGGGTGATTCTATTAGTCTAAAGAGATGTCTTTAACTTGAAATGCCAAGTTCTTTGGTTTTCTTCCATTGTCCTCTTTATGATCTTGATTAGATTCTTATTGGTGGACTCAACTAGTCCATTCCTTTTTGGATAATAGTTGGGGGAATTACTAAGATATATACCATGTTTCAAATCCCACTCACTTGTCATCATTCCAAGGAAAGCCAATGCATTGTCTAAAACTATTATTGAAGGAGCCCCAAACCTTATTACTGTGCCTTCATAAAAGTCTAGAACTAAACTTTCATTTTCTTCTTTGAGAGATACAACCTCCACCCATCTTATTAAGTAATCTATAGAAGTCAACACCCACTTGTAACCAACACTAGAAGGTGGGTTGATTAGGCTGATGAAATCTAGACCCCATTTCATAAAATGTTGGTCTACTTGTATTGGATGAAGGGACAAGGCTGAAAGATTTTTCTTACCATAAAGAACAAAACACACATTTTTGACATTTCCTTACCTAAGAATGGGTGTCTTTGAATAAACTAGGCCAAAAATATCTAGCTTTCATAATCTTAGTAGTTGTGGTTCTTGGAGCAAAGTGACCACCAGCTAGTCCATCATGAAACTCAAGAAATATTTTCTCAACCTAATCTAATTCAAAACATCTCAAAATCAATCTTGATAATTCCTTAATAAAAAACACTCCATAAATAAGTACATAAGTAATAGATTATACTCCGAAGTACCTTCTTTTAGCTCTATCTAGGCCTTGTGAACACTCAACAGTTTGAAGAAAATGGATCATTTCTTATGTCCAACTCTTCATTGATGAATATGTATTTGTCATAGGGTCATCATTAAGGGCTAAAATAAATATATTTTTTTTCTTTCAAATCTGACGCAAGGTGCTCACATAACCCCTTTCATTTCACTAGCTTGGTTGTCTTGATTTCTCCACCATACTCCATGATTTTTGTGATCCAACTAGCCCTTTTTTCATTTAAATATATGCTCAAAAGGAAGTCTTTAACACTAGGATGAGGTACCAATATATTAATCTATTTAGACTTATAACAACTAAAAGTACTTTCTTCTCTACATAAGTATATCTTACCTCATAGCCTTTCAATCCTTGACTAAAGAAGGCAATAGGCTACTCCAAGTTTTCTTCATTTGATTGAGTGAGAATGGAAGAGATTAATTCTTCACTTCCAAAGGTATACAAGTTGAATTAATTTGACAAATTAGGACTTTCAAGGGTTGGATCTTGAGCAATAGCTTGTTTAATCTCTTCAAAACTATCCTTCCTTCATCTTATCCAAGTAAACACTTAATCTTTCCTTAGCATGGAGGGTAAAGGCTTGACTAAACTATCAAAATAAGGAATAAACATCCTTATGAAATTTATTTTTCCAAAAAAACTTTTCAAACCTTTGTTATGTTTGGGCAAAGTTAATGCCAAGATTGCACTCACCCTTTTAGGATCTATGGATAGGCCTTTTTTTTAGACAATGTATCCCAAAATTTGCCTTCATGGACAACAAACACACACTTATTTATGTTGAGAGAGATTCCAAAATCTTTACATCTCTCAAAAATATACTTAAGGTGATTCAAATGATCTTTTTCATCTTTGGAGAAGACCGTGATATCATCAAGATGCACCAACACTAAATCATTTATTAGACCTTGAAAATCCATATTCATTGCACGTTGAAATGTAACTCCATCATTAGACAAAGTAAAAGAAATGTTAATATAATCATATGTACCCAATTTATTAGTAAATTTTATCTTATACTGGTCACTTTCGTTTACTAAAATATGATTATACTCTGAGTATCCATCAAGGAGTGAGAACCTTTCATTACCTACCATAACTTGCAAAATCTAATGCATGGAAGGAAGAGGATAATGGTCCTTCAAAAAAACTCTATTCAAATCTCTAAATTTAACATATAACCTTATTTCCCCATTATTTTTCCTTATCGAGACTAAGTTTGCCAACCAAGATGAATTATTAATAGGAAAAATGATCTTAGACTCAATCAAATTTGTAAGCTCCTTCCTCATGAGAGGCTCAATCTTAGGATTGATTGACCTTTGCCTTTTCTTGATAATCTTAGGATTATCATCTATCTATATGTTATGTTGGGCTAAGTTTGGATCAAATCCTTTTAAATCACTATATTCCCATTTAAAGACATCAAAAAATTCCTTGCATAACTCAATGAAAGCATATATTTCTTCTCTAGTACATACCTTACCAAGATCAAGTAACTTATCCTTGAATATTTGTACACTCTCATAGTTTTATTGATTAGTAGACATTATTACCTTTTCCTTCTTCAACTGATCATCATCACTGAAGATACTCTCAAGTGTGACTAAGCCTTTAAGGATCTTGTTTGTCTTCAATTGTATAATTTTCCATCCGTATTAATGATGTAGTTTGGATTGATTCCTTGAGGAAAACTCAGCCTCCTCTTGTAGGAAAAGAGCTATTTGTTGGTCACTATCAAACACTTTCCAATTAGTGACATTATCAGGTATAGAGGGCCTTATAATAACCTTGAGATGAGGCTGGTTATTATCTTCTCTTATGCCCTTTAGAGCATAAAATTGAGATCCAATTGTTGCCAACCTATTAGCATGTTTATTGTCTTCTCTTTGGATAGATTGGATATTTAAGGCTTGGAAATATTCCATAATATCGCACACTCTATGCTTATAGGAATTAAGCAAAGAGTTCTTAGTCATATTTTATCCTCTTACTTGGTTCACAACTAACTTATTATCACCATACACTTGTAACTCTTTCACACTTCTTTTCCTAGCCCACTCAAGGCTATGAATGAGGGCCTCATATTCTACCACATCACAAATACAGGTGAATTGAAATCTAAAAGTAGAGTAGTGCCTTTCCTTGGATGGAGAAACTAACATTGCTCCACCACTTGCTCCAAACTTGTTTATAGATCCATCAAAGAATGGATGCCATAAACCCTCCATTTTTTTATTTGGCTTCATCAAATTAGGCCTGAAATATTCTTCCTCATGAAGGCAATACACTTGAAGACCAGATTCCTTTGAATTTTTAAGGATCATGCTCATAATTCTCAACTCCCCATTCATCTAGATACAAATTAGATACTCCTTCAAGAGAAGAAGTTGGAGATTGGTCCATGTGAAATATTTCCTCATCTAGAATGTCATAATTGACATTTATAACTTTATCCATGTAGGGTTATATATGATTGTGATGGATAGGCTCTAATTCAATATTCACCTTTGTGCCATACTTTTTCCTAAAACCCATAAATGACCAATTGGATGCTAAGTATCCACCTATCTTAGCTGTAAACTCTCTTGACAAATAAAGAGAAAAGTATGGAGGTAAATTTACAACAACCACATCATGAGGGATGAAAAAATTAGGATAAACATGTAAAATAAAACTCAAATCCTTAGCCTCTCCCAAGGTATTTACTGGTGACCCATCCAATTATAAAACTCCTTTAGCTATTGGTTCATACTTGAGGCCTAATTTATCTGCTATTGACTTAGGCATAACTAAAGTACTAGCCCCACTATCTATTATAAAATTGTGAACTAAACAATAACCAATGATCAAGGATATGTAAAATGGAGGATTATTATTAGTTTTATTCACTTTTCCATCAATGGGATGAGTTCCATTCACCAGAATAACATTTTTAGTCCTAACTAATCAAACTTGTTTTCCTAGTCTAAGCAATTCCTTTTAGAGAATATCCTTTTGTCTTGATAATGTCAGTGAATCCCATAATTAAATATTCATTTTTCATTTCTTCCATTGATCCAAAACATTGATATAAGGATTTCCCACCTTGAAAGACTCTTTTGAAGCAATAGTACCTTATGGTGTAGCATGTGAAGATGGTTGTGTAGGAGCTGCCCTTGTATTCTAAAACTTCTAATTTTATTGCACCTTAGAATCTGAGTTAGAACCACCTAATATTTTAGGTGATATAGGATGAAACATATTTCATTGATTAAATTCTTGTGTCTCTTCAACAACCCTCTTTTTAGATCTAGTATTAGAGGACACACTAGCATTCAAATTATTTGAATTCCCCAAATGATTGATGGCACAAAATTCTCACTCCAAGTGATTAATAAGAGTAGAATAAAATTGTGTTTTTACATTTTCCATTTCATTTTGCATTGTCATCTCAAAATTTGGAACTTGAGGTGATTGACTACCTTGCATTGTCATGGCTTGACTAGGCATTTCATTGGCATATACAACTTAGCCTTGATTTTGGTCATAGGAAGGATAACATGGTTATTTTTTAACAAAGTTGTTTTGAGTGGGAATAAGAGTTATATAGGATGATTATGGAGCACTGGGATTGAAACTTTGGTAAGGTCTATTTGGGTTATTTTACCTTGTCCTTGAGCATTACTTTGAAAAGGAGTCCTACTTGCTTGTCCAAACTGATTATAGGGCTGATAAGGTCTATAATTTTGATATTTTTGTCTTATGAGAGTAACCAATTATTGGTAACACTTTGGATCAAAATCTTGACTTCATGGATCTCATTGGGAGAGCCGAGGGTAGAATTTTCTTGACTATTAGGAAAAGAAGCCAAGGTAGGTAATGTAACTTGACTAGGAGGTTGTAACTCAGGGAATAATGGCATTGGTGTTCTAGGGGAAATATTTCCCACTTGAAAAATATAGTTTTCAGCATTAATAGATATCTCATAGGTAGTAATAAGTGTGTTTTCACCCATGGATTGGATCATCATGGCTACATCACTATTCAATGCTTTTAGATAGTACAAGAAGGTATAATTTGTAGTAGGTCTCACAATGACTGAAATCCTATCCCATGTTTTTTGAAATATAGAGTTAAAATATTGTATGAATTCTTGTGGAGCCCTCTTGATAGTGGTAAATTTATTAGCTAGTGATAGATGATCACTCTTCTCATCAAACCACTTAGATAATAGATCTCCTAGTTCATCCCATAAAGCAATAGAATTATGAAGTAGAGTCCCATACAAATCTAAAGCTTTCCCTTTAAAAGACAATGATAATATCTGAATAGACACATTATCTTGAGTGATATTATGGATATTTCATAAGTTTTATATGTTTATAATGTGTTCAATGGGAGTAATAGGACCTTATTCACTAAAAGATGGAACACTCTTAAGGGTTGCTCCAATAATTTGGTCATATTTAGAAAGATTCAAAGGAGATGATCTGATAAAGGCTAAAAAATGTTACCTATTATCCAAATTGGAATGTAGACTATGGGTATTAGGGGTTGAAAAAAGCAATAACTTGGAATTTTTAAACACCAGCTCCCTTGAATAAGCATGCGTATTCACAAACCTAAATCTTTTGAGAAAATACAAATGCAATTGAACAAATTCAAAGGGTATACCATTAGTAGCATATTTAGTAATCACTTTTAGCATGGAAATTAAGGATTGATCAAAAACCAAAGAATTTAAAACTTAGTGGAATCACCAAGTACTAAATGTAGATGTTATGGTAGCTATAAATATGCCAAGAGCAACACCAATCTTGGATAATATTCTAGGACATACATGCCCATCAAGCATGCCAAAATTATTTTGACTTGTAGTTACACCATTTTATGAGATTCCTACCTCTAATAAACAAAGTGGTATAATGGAAACATCTCACTTGTTATGGGTAAATAATTTGGTGAGATGAATCTCTAGAAGGGCTAGTTCCCTTGATGCACTCTTTGAAACACTCCCCTATTTATCAATTTGGTATAAAAAGGGTTAAGAAGACAAAATAAGAAAACTAAAATGTGATACACAAATATTTAATTTCCTCCTATTGACTAAAATTATACTAATTATATCAAATCAAATATTTCTTCACAGAAAACTCACAACATAAGATAGATTGTTACATCAATGTTTCATAGGCTAGGTTTAAAAGGTATTTTTGATACTTAGGAGGGTAATAAATGATTCATTAGGGTAATATAGTCATGAAACACTTCTATATAAATTATAAAATTAAAACATAACACTAACAAAGACCTATAACAATTACTCTTCTACACACTTGGTGAACAATCAAGGATAACATGCTAGGAAATATCATCTTCTACTAGACAAGACTAACAAGATTGAAACATCACTCAATTATAGAACATGTAAGTAATAAAATTAACTTTTTTTATTTATTAAAGATACATTTAATTTAAAAACTGGCTAGGGTTTCACAATCAACCAATGAAGGCTACTCAAAAGAGCCAAAACGGTCAATATTTGTAACATTTGGAAGAGGGGTAAAACAAGGGAAGTCCAAAGGTCACTTGGACACTTGTCAATCTGAGAAAAAAATTTACATATTCATGATAAATAGGTTTGAAATTAACCATGCAATTTCAAGAAGTCCAAGTGTCCATACAATTCATGAAACCTATGAAAAGTGGCATGAAACTCCTTGTCTTGGCTCAAAAAACTACCTTCATGATTTGGACCTGTTTGAACATCCAAAAACTAACTAGGGATATATTTTATGATTGGAATGAGAGAGGAGGATTTTATACATGCCTCTCCATGCATTGGTTGTAGTCTTACTCATCTAGAATCTTTTGAAAGTAAGCCATCACTACTTGTAGTCTTAAAAACTCCTCTTTTCTATCACCCCTCACACTTGGCCTAAAATTTAGCATCAATTTTCCATGAAAATATATGAGATATAGTGTATGACACTTTAAAATACTCTCTATGAACTTATAATACTTAGATATACCTTAAAAAGACTCACACTTGAAGTTTTCTCCATTCTCACCATTGTGTTCACTATGCCAGTTTTGACTGGCTAAGATGGGAGTTATTGTTTGAAAAATTATAATTTTTTTCAAATCATTAGATTATAATAGAGAGTTATATTAATTATATATCTTCCTCCCTTGATTGCATCTTTAGACCTCTTCTAGAACCTATAAAACACGTAAAATGGTCAAAAGTACCCTATTTTACACCCTATCCATATAATTTTTTATAGATCAAAATTATGGGAGGGATATTTAGTGAGTCCTTTACAATTTCCAATCACTTATATGGTCAAACTATGTCATCTGGATATCTCTCCAAGCTTGTTTTCTCCATCGGGTCTCGACTGAGGGTTTTCAAGGGTTTTAAGAAATTTTCCTTCTTAAGCTTTGTTCATAAAGATCTAAAATTGAAACTATAAAAACATTCCACAAACAAGATTTTAATGGAATTTAATAACCACTCCAAAATTCTTTTATTTCCATTCAAATTCTCAAAGGACATATGAACACTTTAAATTGCCCTATCGAGCTTGTATTCATAATTCTTACATGCTTGGACTGTCTCTAGGATAAAAGTATCTCTCCTATAGGTTTATATATATAATAAAAGATTAAACATGTATAAATACACCTATTAAACATTTTATAATCATCTATATATCATATCTCATGCTATAATTGAAGTAACTTCCCATTTGGCTTTAGGCTTGAACCTTCCCTAACAGGGTTGGCTACACCTTTGAGCATCTAGACCTACCTTTAAGTCTTATCCAATATATGGGATGATTTTAAAATTTACATATATCTTTTTAAACCTAATAAGTCACCCTAAAACCTTCCATTTACTCCTCATCTCTTCTTCTCATTCACCAACTAGGCCTAGTTGAGATCCTTGGGGTTTGACTGCATATGGTTGTCCACCAACACTTATTAATGTTTCCTCATTAATATTAGGATAAATTAATGTTTTTTACAGATAAATACAGGTTACTACATCATCCCAAATCATCACATGATGTTTCCAAGGCACCCAACACCCATTTAGGTCACTTTTTTTCCATTCTTTACCCCTATGCATGCTTGAAAGTGGCCAACCTCTGAGATAAAAAAGAGGATATGTGACCTAATTTTATAATAAAAATAATTAAATTAGTGTTATATTTGGTTAATTATTAATCACTTCACAAAAATTAAATTAATAATGACCTCTTTAGCACCTTCAAACATCTAAAGTCCCAAGGTAAACTTTTCAAGTGTTGACTATGTGTAGAAATGGCATATGGGCTATATATTGCCTAGTTTTAACTCTTTATTTTGAATTATTTTCATTAGTGGGAGTAAATTAAAGGTTTAAACATCATATTTTATATTTTTAAAACCTATTCATCACTCTATCCTACTATGAACCCTTTCCCATCCTTGAATTCTCAAGACTATATGTTAAACCCTGACTGTGTTTCCTGTTTCCTTCCTCAAGGATGACATTGTAAATGATAAATGAAATAATTTTAGGCATATTAAAAATTTTAACTACATAAAAATAATTTTTATTAAGATTTTATTTCACCCAAAGCACTTCTCTTCTTTAGGTTTCTCATTCTCACCCATTGAGAAAAGAGTCCTAGTGCAACTGTACAGACTATTACCTTTGGTTAGGAGTAAAAGTGGGTGGTCATATTTACGGATGGTCATATAGGTTTTATAAAAACCTTATTTATCCATCATGAACCATTTTTATTTAATTTTAACCCTCTTCCACCTCCTAGGCATACTCACCTCTTACCTTCACCAAGACTATACACTATTGTAGGTGTATACATGGTTTCAAGAGGTATATGCAGGGTTCTTTTACTTTTTTTTAGATTATGAAGTTGATAATGATATTAATAGTTGTGATAATATGATTTTATCATCATGTTAACCTCCATTTAACCTCTTTGTAATCACCTTGAGATCAAAACTGAGTTTCCTCTATCATGACTGTGAACCCTACCTAGATGACTATGGTAGGTGCATATTGACTTTAGTTTAGCTTGGTTATGATGTTTAAAGACATAATTTGAATAAAATAAGGTAAAATAACATTAATATATACCTTAATTTAATTTTATTGTCCTAAAACAACACCTAAACACCAATTTTGGGTCACTACCTATCTTCCCAGCTATAGGTGTATATTTTCTATGTGGAGACACATGTAGGTGGCCATGAGCTTGAAAAACATGCATCCACATCTTTCTGATGGCCTTAATGAATTTTTTTATACCATTAAATTAATTTAATCATATTATTCATGATTTAACTCATTTTTTCTCTTTAATATATCAATTGTAATTCACACCTTTAAACCTATAGAGATGAATGCAGAAATTTAGTGTTTTTAGAGGCAACTTTGAGACCTTCAATTTCCGCCTTCCACTCACCTTCTAACCTCCATTCTTGGCATAAGTCCTCTCCATGATAAAATATATCAAAATCACCTATTTATATCTTTTATAATTATTTTCAAACATGTTATAGGGTACCTACAAAAACCCCTTAGACCTTTGTTTTTACATTTTAGGGAAAGCTTCCCTAAATCTACAACCATTATCTTCCAACATGATTTACACACTTTTTATCCTTTTAACACTTTATATGGGTCTATTATGACCAAACCTCATACTATAAACCAAAAAAAATTCTTATCACATTTCACCCTTTGTACAAGTGTCTTCATGGCTCTTGAGGTACCACATGTAGGTAGGTATTAGCATGCACATGTAGTTTGTATGATATTTTGGGTAGTATGTAAGTTATCCATGTTTATGAGATTTATATGATTTCATAAAGAATACCAATTAACCTTTTAAAAATATTAATAGGATGAAAAACATATCAACATTTCCACCTTAGTGTGATGCGAGCAAAAGGCTCATGTAGGTGTGCGTGTGGGTTGTATCTAGGTAGGGGCATATAATGAAGAAACAAATGTGGATGAATGAGTATCAAGATCAACACAAAATAAAATTAAAACATTAAAATTCATTATTTACACCAAGGGAATCTTGATACAAGCTCCATAAAATTATTCCAATGTGAAAATCTCTTGAATATATCTAGAACAAAGCAGGTAAGGGTCTCTAATGGCTGGTTGGTGTGGGGAATGAGTTTGTAACTAGTCTTGTATCCTATTTAACAAAAAAATTAACTTACATAAGATATTTATGACTAATAAAACTAAAAAACACTAATTACCATCTCATGAACAAGATAAATAATCACTATACATGTGCGCTTCAACATGAAACTGAGCAAGGAGTTGACTGAGTTGAATGGCAAGATTCAAAGTTGTCTAAAGCATGATGTGGTGAAAAAAAAAATGGAAGAGATGGAAAATTTGGAATTTAAACATGTTAAACACCATATTCTATCACATGAGACCTCTGTACAATACTACCATTTTGTAATAAGTAAGTAACTAATTAAACTTTACAATGTTCCACCTTCCTGTAGCATGAGATAACGTGCCCATAAATTCATCATGAAACATGAAACTAATAATGGAGAGAATTTTATAAGATATACAAAATCATTTTAAATGAACATCACCAATTGGTTTGTATATACTTTTCCAAAATGGAGAAAAACCTATAGGGTGTAGGAAATAGTGAGCACAAAAACATAGTCAACTTGTAAATGATGGTTCATAAGGCATGGTTGATCAATAATTTCAATATTTATATGAAAATTAAGGTCTCTAATCTTAATAAAACCTCCCAAAATAATTCTAGCTTAAACTACTGTAGTTATCCGTACTAATCACAAACTTGATGGTCACTTATATATGTCTAGAAAGGTAAAGAAGGAGATGAAAGGTTTTGGATTAAAAATGATACTTTAAAAACATGTCAAGAATTTTTATGAGTTTTATGATGATTAATAAATTTTCCATCAGCTTATCCTACATGTCACCTTCCTCCATGGGCCTTACAAGTGCCAAACTTCTCCTTTTCAATTGATTACCTGATCTTTAGTTAGGTAAACCTACAATATTATGACTAAACTGACATTTTTAATAGTAAAATTTTCTTCTTAGATATTTTAAAGGATAAAAATATACTTGGACACCTTGGGGACTATGCCACTTACATTTATGACCCCTTAAAAGCCCATTAAGTGATTCAACATGACATATGACTAATTAGACCATACCTAAAGCTAAAAAAGTGTTAGATAACATAAAATGAATTATAATATAGCCTATGACAAATTATTTAACCCATAAACATCTAAAAACCAAGTTTTTCACCTATAGGGGTCTAAATTTGACCTAAAATTCAAATTTGGTCAATTGTAAGTATTCTCTAACTTTGGTCCTCTCTTTAGTAGATAGAAGTAGCACAATTATTAACTTTCAAATAATATTAATCTTCTTATCCATTTATTAGGGTCATACTCATACATATCTTAATTTATATTCTCCTATGCATGTTTATTTCCATTTATTTACTAACCCTCATATTGTGCCATAATCTTTAGTGAGCACTACATTAGATTTCTTTACTTTACTTGTTATTACTATAGTGAATATGAAAACATAGGGATTATTTAGGGTTATTACTTGATTGTGCTTGATTGGAGGATTTTGAATCCTCCCTAATATTTTTATTATCATAAGAAATCCCTTAATTAGGTCTAGCAATCCACATATTGGTCATGTTTCCAATTATCTAATGTATCCCCAATCAAAAGTTTAATTAGATCTATCTTTTTTGAGTTAAGATTGATTTATATACTTGATTCATTTTTGATTGTATACACATTATCTCTTTGTTTCTTTTTTCTTATTTCTTAGTTTGACCTTTGTATTCTAATGACCTAGACCATATTTTTTACCCAGAATGTTATAAACTTTTTTATCTTCCATCTCTACAAATTATGGACCTGCATCATTTTTCTAACTATCTTAACACTTGTGTCTTAGTTAGAGGTTTATGTTGATACAAGTGTCCTACCCTAATTATTATCCAATTTGGCCTACATACCAAAATTTGCATAATCTAGAATAAGAAGCTGATCATGGTCCTAATTAAAGAGTAATCCAATGACATAAGGAGCAAATAGGCTACAAGAGAAGATCAAGTCACTTGCAAAGATTTTGAAATAATTTAAGTAGGCTTAAAGTGTAAATTTGGCAATCTTAAGGGACCAGACCATCATGATAGATCATGTAGGAACAAGTGTAACAAGCTGGTCATGCATTTATTAGATTCACTTAGAAATCCTCTCAAGCTAAAATATTTCATGGAAATGATGTATTTCATCCCTAGATTATTCTCTAAAAATTTCATATCTTAATGTCTTCTCTATCTCAAGATATAAGCTTCTAAAGTTGAACTTGCAGAGTGGAATGTGGATGAGGATGTCAAGTTAAATCTACAAGAATTAACCATTGGGATTTAAAAATCTTTAACAAGTAAGATGTGTGTAAAAATCAAATTTAAGCCTCATGAAATATCCATTTGAATTCAAATGTTCTTTTAGATCAATAGTTAGTATTTGATAATATCAAATATCCAATGACACATGATGACTGACAAAGCTAGTGGGTCTAAGCTAATAAATGATGCATGATCCATCATACCAAAGTAGATCGATGGTGAGTGGGTGGTCAACAAGTCAATGAATCTCAAATAAAAATATGAAATTATTAAGTGTCACGACCATGGAAACTATCAAGTAGATCAATGGTACACATTTGATCCATGAAAAGGAAAATCAATGGTGTGTGTAAGGTCAAAGAGTCAAAAGTGCCTAGAGCAAATCAAATTTCTAATGATGAGTGGAAACTTGACAATGTCAGTAGGTTCAAGTTGATCAATAGTACATGTTTAATCATGAAGAAGTAGATCAATGGTCAATATCAAAACTTGAAATCTAAGGAACTTCAATAGAGAGGAAATGCAACTTAAGGTCCAACCATAGAAAATATTTCAAGGGGATGCCACAAAGGTAGACATAATGGATAAGTTATTTTTCCACCCTAAGTAAGTAGAATACATAAATTAAAGATCAAAAATGATCTAAGTTACTAGTAATAGGCCCTATAAATCCCTCTAACACCATTAAAGACCTCTAAAACATTTCAAGAGATTTTAGACATAGGTTTCATGTCTTGTTCAGATGTAAGAAACCTAGCCTACAAATTTGCATTTACAATCATGACTATATGAAAACCAATATGGTGATTGGTTTTCATCCATAATAGATCTATATTAAAGATTTAGAAGTAGTGTTAGAATGGTGATTATGAAAATAATATTAGAAATAAAATCATGAACAAGCTCAAGTAACTACCTAGTAGCATGAAGAGCATCAAGCATGATTAAGGAAGATAGTGGGGCATTTAGAGTTTCAATATCCTTATGGACTTATTCCTATTTTATTAGTAATGACTAAGCATCTTTGGATCAATTCTAATTGATCAAAGGTGGTTAGGTAACATTTATTAAGGGTCATATATTTAGTCCCCTATCTCACCCATTCTATTATAAATTCAATCTTTGAGCTCTTGATTTGGATCCCTTAGCTTGATATAGTGAAGCTCTGCCAAAATCACTTTGTAAAAATTCTTTTGAAGAAATATAAGACATCTCAAATTATAATTGAATTCTAAGTGTGATTTATTGAAGTTTGATTTATAAAGTGTATGTTTTCTATTCATCATATGTATGTCCTTCATGTACCTTACTTCAAGTCTATTGGTTTCTTACAAGTTGTCTAAAGTGTTGACTAGTGAGGTTTCCCTTGAAGTGTCATCAGTCCATAGTGTTTTTCATAGACCTATCTCTTTATATCCTTTAATATGTAGGTATCTCTTCAACATTCATACAAAATACTTATATTTTTAACCTTGTCATAGAATTTGATCAATTCTTATCTCCATTGGATTCACTAGTAGTCATGAAAGTGTCTAAGTTGAGAGTGAATCATTAAACATTTGATGCATCACCACTTAGAGTAGGTTTTAATTAATATATTGTCTCCCCTTTTTAATCCCAATATATTAATTTTTAGAAAAATATATTCAAATTATCATATCTGATGAGATAGCCTCATTAAAAATCCTAGAGGTTAGACCCAAGATTAGGTAACCCATAGCCTAGGGTCAATCCCACGTTGGACTAGATTTGAGTAGAGGACTTAAACAATCCTTTTCTCAGACATGTATGAATATTTTGGATGCGTACCTATAATTATAGTTTTTTAAATTTTGGAATGAAGTCAAAAGCCTAAAGGGTAGAGTGATTTAATAATATGCATAAAGCCTCCAAATAAGTATAATGTAAGAACAAATTATACTTTGGATTTATAAGTTAATTTCTTATGGCTATTGTTATAATTGAGTAATATGTGAAATATATTATGGAAATTTTGATTTTAATTACATTGGTATTTACTTACAGAAATTAGATCATGTAGTATGTATTTTATTTTACCCATTTGGTAATTAAAACTTATTTGTCATGACTATTATTTATGAGATAAATAATAAGAATAAATATTCATTCATATGTTTAACGGACTAAATGTATATAAAGTGATTATTCCTGTATATAGCTTAAGTTATACTTGATAATAAAAATTAATTAGTATGAATCTATTGGTTATATAGATTTTAACCAAATATTGTATTGTGCTACTAAGTAGTGAGACAGACTTCACTAGCTTACTTAGCACCACCAATACCATATGAAGGTAATCCAATCAAGTGGTATGTATGAATTTAACTGATCCTAGAGATCAATAGATATTTGAAAACTTTGGCCAAATTAATGTTTATATAGAAATTATCATTTCAATGTATGAGTCACATGTTTGTGATATATCATGTTAGAATGTATTTTATTTATGGTACACATCATACACTAAAATCTTAGTGCACATAGGTACTAGCATGTCTCTCTAGATTCCCACACCATAATTATCTACCCATTTGTGAAGGGAAGGCCATTCCTTATTTGGGATATTGTATGGGAGATTGATAGTCCATGGTTGGTGTGTTAAAGTGATTTGATGATGCTCTCCCTCCCCACTATAGTACTTATTGGAAATTACACTTATGATTATCAGAGATACTAGAGTTATAGTGACTCATGCTTCATGGATCATTGTATCTATTATTATATTTATGTTGAGACATAATGTCTATTATAAATTTAATTGATTACTTACTATAAATTGATAGTAGTGGTTGTATTATTATACCAGTTGTGGTTGGATTTTAATGTAATTACTTTCCTTAGGAGTTATGTTATGTTACTTAAGATGCTAGTGATCAGTTACTATTAATGTTACATGTTTACTTATATTTAATATACTTAGTATGCTAGGATCACTAATTGTATTCTCATGGTGTAATATAATGAAAGAATAGGTGTTATGTAAATTTTAAAAAAAATTTATTGCATTAATCTAGTAAATCCCTGTGGGGATGTTACATTGTGGTGTCAAAGTTGTGGCTCAAACTCTAGGACTTAGTGAGTCTGCTAATGTTTTTTTATTATTATGTTAATAAAAATAAGAATGGTGAAAGGAAGAGAATATTGAGAGGGTCATTTGAATATCAATGATAATAAACCTCCATTTGATTCTAACCAATTTGCCACTAAATAATTAACAGAGTTAGATCATATTCTTATAGCCATGAATGTGACTAGGGATAGAATTGTATCCCTATAATAGAAAATTAATATAAATAAGTAAGAAATTCATCAATATGAGCTTGAAGATTATCTTGCTATGCAGGAAATCTTTTAAGAGTAGAGACATGAGGAAGTGCCTTAATATAAGATAACACATGTAGCTATGGAATTAGCAAAGGAAATGAAAAAGGTGAATCCACCTAAGTTTGATGAAACTATTATGGGAGATGGAGCCAAAGCATGGTTGATTAAAATGGAGAAGTAGTTTGAGATTCAAAACTATTTTGAGGTCATCAAAGCCATTTGGATAGCTTATCAGTTGGTTGGAGAAGCAACTATGTGGTGGGCCAATAAGAAGTTGGAAATGAATATAAATTTGACCACCAATACTTGGGATCAATTTGTGACACTATTTAGATCATGGTGGCTTCCATAGTTATATTTTTAATAAAATATTATAGATTATCAAAATCTAAAGCAAGGAGACTTGTTGGTTAATGAGTTCTAGGAATAGTTCACCAAACTTCTAAAATATGTACCTTAGTATTAGGTAGATGAGAGTTTCAGGATTAAGAAGTTCATCATGGATTGAAAACCCTAAATTAGTGGAGAGGTGGATGTTCATGGACCATCTAACATGGACCAAGTCTTTGATAAAGTAGTCAAATAGGAGCAAAAGTTGAAATCTCTTGCTCAAGTTAGGGACAAGTTTAATAAAAAGTTTGGAATTTCTAATCCAACTTTCAAGAAGAAGAATTGGAAGTAGAGGAGTGGGGATTCTAAGAGTCAGAATACTAGATTTAATAGTGGTTCAAGTAGAAAGAAATTGGGTTATGGTTCCAATGGTGGTTTTAAGTGAAACCAATAATCTGATAGGAAGGGACTGCTAGGAGTTTGTTTCATTTATAGAGGTGAGCATTTTAGGCATAAATGTACACACAATAAGCTAAGGAATAAAGGTTTTACCCCTCAGTAAGGAAATTTTCATTAACATATTCATGCAGTAGTTGATAATCAAAATGTTGAATTCTAAGCTTTATGTATAGAACTATCAGGTATTTTATTTGAACATCTAATTTCCATTTTGATAGATATAGGGGCTAAGAAATGTTTTATAGCTTATAGAATTCTAAATAATTTGTCTAAAAAAGATGGTGCAATGGAAAATCCATGGTCGATATAATACAAGAATGATACTAGAGTCCAAGTTGATAAGTGTTTAGTTGAAGCATAAATTAGGTTACTTGAATTCATAATAATAGTGGATATCTATGCTACACCACTAGGGTCATATTATGTGATCCTCAGAGTCAACTAGATTGTAAATCATAATGCCAATGTTTATTGTTATCTAAAAAATGTTGAGGGTCTAGATGATTTTGGAAATCAAACACTAATTTACGGTGAGAAAATGGAGATATGGCATAGGAAAATGTGTATAATACAACTCAGGAAGGCCCAAGGAAAAGGATGTCAAGCATTTATTGCTAAGATAAATGAAATGGAGGAAACTAAAGAACCATCAATTAAATATTATCCTTTCCTTAATAATTTCCATGATGTGTTTGTAGAGGAATTACCAGGATTAATTCCTAAATGGGAGTTTGATTTATCTATAGATATCAAACCAAGATCGAAACCTCAGTCTAAGGTACTATATATAATGATAACCAATGAATTAGTTAAATTGAAGGAACAACTTCAGGAATTGTTCTCCAAAGGATTGATTATATCAAGTGTGTCATCTTGAGGTGCATGAGTTGTCTTCATCAAGAATAAGGATGATGCTCTTCAACAATGCATTGATTATAGAATGTTGAATAAACTGACCATCAAAAATAGGTATCTTCTACCAATAATAGATGATATTTTTTATCAGATGTGAGGAGCAATGGTCTTTTATAAGATTGATATTAGAGCTAGATATCATCCATTAATAATAAAAGATGAATATATTCTAAAAATGACAATTAAAACTCGCTATAGGCATTAAGATTTTATTGTGTTACCATTTAGGTTGATGAATGCACCTGTAACATTCATGAATCTCATGAACAATGTGTTTAGATATTATCTATATCATTTTATTTTGGTCTTTTTAGATGTCACTCTTATATATTATAAGGATGAAGAAGACATGGAGGCTTTAAGGCATTTTTTTTCTCCTCAAATTGACCTTATTCTTGGTTTTCCAACTCATCAATCTTCCTTTCCTCAATACCTCTCAAATCTTTCTCCATATTTAATAATGTAACATTAGTAAAACCTTTATTTTTCTCAAGTAGACTTATAGGCCACCTTTATCAATGCCATCATATCTTCTTCCTAATTAAACAACTGGTGTAACAATATTTAGTTCTTCATCTTGATTATTAGTTTGTTAAACATCTTTCTATGTATTTGGATTCTATCATCCCCGGTGACCTTGGAGGCATTAGGATTATTGAGGATCTCATTTATTTTCCACTAAGTTTTCTTGAAAGGGTAATGGATAATGGATAATTTTTTTGCCAAACCTCTATCCCTTACAATAGAGTGAATGTAGATTTTCATACTTATTCATTTGAAACCTATATCTAAATTTTTGCCTTAATTAAAAGACAAGCTTAAATCAATACTTATGAAAAGCACTTGGTTTGTCTAGTATTAGTGGGATTATATATATATATATATATATATATATATATATATATATATATATATATATATATATATGCATAGATGAGCATATTGGAGTGTAATACATTTATACTTGTAAATGCTTAGTTGAGCACTCTAGGTTTTAATACTTGTATCTGTGTGTGTCTTTGCTGAGCATGTTGGTTTGATGTTTTATATGTTTTAGTGTGGTCTCTATGGACTTCATTATAGTTTATTGATTTTAATTCTAAAGTACCCATCTCAAATTTTTATTTTTATTTTTAATAAAGTGTATAATTTAAATTTTAAGTACCCATCTATTTTTTTATTTTTGGTACGAGTAATCTTAAAAAATACATATTATTTAAAATATAAAATTAATCAATTTAATGTAAAATAATATTTGTTAAATGTCATTTTATTATTGGAATGTTTTAGTATATTTATTATTGATTAGATAATACTATAAAAAATGTTATATTGTATAGTAGTTAGTTGGTATTTATGTCTTAGTCTTTTTATTGAGGGAAAATGTCAGCTTAAAATATGGTAATAGAAAAATAGGGTCCACCAACATATAGACATTATCAAATATATAATCATAGCCATCATCACCACTACGTGGTCCTTCCCAAGTGGTTTTATTTATTTGGCTCTTAGTGGATGGCTAGGAGGTGTTAGATCATGTGCTTCATTTTGGTGTTGTGTTTTGTCCAACATTAAAGGTCATTTTATATTTTATTATTTTGGTATTTTTAAGCGTTATCCTTTTTAATATTGATATTTTAAAGATCAAATTAATCAATTCAAAGTGAAAAATCACAATATGTTAAGGGTCATTTTCATTTTTGGTATTTGTAAGTGTTGTCCTTTTAAAAATTTAATCAATTAAATGTAGAATGGGTTACTCCTTAGGTAATACCTACTTCAACATAGTTATATATTAATACTACTTATCTTAAGCATGAATGAACTATTAGGAATATTATCAAAATTTGGAACTTGGTTCCCATACTAGATAGGGATACTAGATGGATTTAGTGGTGGATTCATGCTCTTTCTCACACCACTACTTTCTTTCATGTGTATGGCAAACACATTGCTATTTTTTGACAATACATTCATAATGACACAAATTATGAATACCTATAAGTTTCACAAGAACTTGAGGCTTCACCTTTTAATGTTCATCTTCAAATTGAATCTACCCTTTGATGGCATAAACTCCAAATTGAGGAGGTTCAAAAGGCTAGGGATCTCAAATTTGAGCTCAAATGCATTGGTTGAAAATTGGAGATAAATTCACCAAATATTTCATTTCTCTCCTCCATTCTAGAAGAGATATTGACATAATTAAAGCCATCAGGGAAGGGGATGCTAGGATAAATAGGTTACCTAACATCTTGCAAGCTTTTGTACACCATCATCATTATGGTTTTTTAGCTCAAACAACTTCACCTAAGCATGAAGTATCTCTAGCTCAATACCTCTATGTTGTCCATTGTAAATTATGTTGAGGCTTAGTAGTATTTTTTTATAGGACTCTCACTCTAAATGATCTCAATGAAGTAATTATGAAAATGAATAAAATCAAAGCTCCATGTATTAGTGGTTTTCCCTGTGATTTTTATCAAACCTTATGGGATACTATGGGCCCTGATATTCACAAGGTCTATTCTAAAGCTATGTTGTCTAATTTGCTAAGGCCTCTCATCAATCAAGGTAATATCAAATTTATTCCCAAGGTTAGTGATCGCTATGCTATTATTAATTAGAGACCCATCACCCTTCTGAATGTTTCTTATAAAATTATTGCTAAGGCTCTAGTTCTTGGAATTAAACATATTATTCCTTAATTGTTTGAAGTGAATAAACAAGATTTATCCAACATAGATATTCTCTAGACAATGTCATTGTTTTTTATAATGGCATGGAATGGGCTTGAATGTCTCATCAAAAGACCCTATTTGTCAAGATTAATTTAAAAAGGCTTATGATCACATAGAGTAGAATTTTATTATTTCCATGCTCAAATCTCTCAACTTTGGCCCTCACTTTGTGCATGATATGAATATGTCTTTTTAAGATATTGGGGCATGTATTACTATCTATGGGGCTCAATATATTTAGTTTGAGTTGCATAGATATATCACATAGTGGTGTCCTTTAGCACCTTCTATATATGTCTTAGTGGCTAAAGGCTTTAGCTAAATTTTATTCCAAGGGCTTGGTGAAGGGCATCTCTCTTCCTAATTCTAATCATTAGCTACTTGATGGTCACTTTATTGATGAATATCTTATCCCTCTTCAAGAAGAAGAAACCTTAGTCAATATTTCCATGGAATGCCTTCATACTTTTTATTTGGCCTTTGGGTCATCCATATAGTGGAATAAAATTCAATCTTATTTCTATTTTGACTCACTTGAACCTCTTTAGTTAGAGGGATATCAATGGAAATGGCTACTCCTTGTAGTTCAAATTAAGTTTCTATGCATTTCATTTTCCTTGTGTGTCTCTTTTATTGACTTGTGGTCTTATGTGGTTTAAAGGGTTCATAAAAAGATCTCTTTTTGGATTATCAAGCCCTTGTCACTTACAATTAAGTTTTAAATTCTGTTCTAAGGTGATTACTACTCATGTGTACAAGTCCTCGTATTGGGATCCCTCCAATGTTACCTATGCCAGGCTAGAAAAGCTCATAATAAATTTTCTATGGGTCAATTTTGAAGGCCACAAAGTATTTCATAAAGTTTCATGGGATGTATGTTTCCAAACTAAAGATTTTGGTGGAATAGGCCTCATTGATGTTAACCTTCAAGTGATTTATATCAATATTAAGTGGATCCTTAGAGGGATGGAAGGTGATGAATCATGAAATATTTTGTTACAAAGTTTTATCTCCTAGTGAAGCCCTTGTGGTAGGAATCCCTAGTAAGGCCTTGGTTTTCATACTCTTCTCGTAACCCTTATTCCTATTTTTATTGATGGAAATTTTATCATTCAGAGTATATGGAAAACTTGGTAAAGGCTCAAACCTCATGTCATTTAGGTGGGAGAGGGATTCAGGTTTTGACCTACCTCTTAATACTCATTCCCTTTGGTGGTCTCTAACATTGAATTTTCATAATGTTCCCTTTGTACTAGTTCCATGGGTCAAGGGGTTGAGGTTATTCAAAAAGGGTATTAAAATTATTAGATATTTATTTTTCAAAGTTCATCACCTTTGGATTACTTGGAATTGTAGACATTATTTCTAAATTATATATCACCTCAATCTTGTACACTTAGAAAATACATATCATGGATGTACCTTCAAATTATAGATATCTTTCATAGCCAAAAGTCTTACAAACACTATCTCTTTGTGTCTCATTTCTTATCTCTTAGTCTAACCTATGTATTCTTATGACCTAGACCTTATTTTTTTTACCTGGAATGTTATAAACTTGCTTATCTTCCATCAATACAAGTGCTAGACCTACATATTTTTTCCAACTACCTTGACACTTTCTTACTCAAAGGTTCGTGTTGATTCAAGTTTCCTACCCTAATACAAGTGTCAGTTACCCTAAAGTCATATATTTTTCAAATAAAATATATTCCTATGGTCATCCTAAGTGTTAGATCTTGATTTCTCACTAAGTTGATTTACCTAATTATCTATGGATTATTGTGGTTATTAGATTGATTAGTTATTTTTTAACTAAGATATGTCATGAAATGTTATGGGACAATTGTATGTTACTTAGATTTCATCATTTGATTGCTATGATTTGGATATATTGTGAATTCTATACATAGTGATTATGTTAAATTTGTTGTTACAAAATTGTTTTATGATATATATCATGATGTATTGGAATAACTACCTTCTTGTCATGAGTTGGATGCAGGGAAGTTCATCCCTCATATCATGATAGAGGGAGAGCATCATCATAGATAGCGATGTAGATGGATATGGTGAAAGACAATTGAATAACTACTAAACCTATACACACACCACATTAGATTTTATATGTTATATGCATTATGTTTCTGGATTGTTAGAGTTAGTACATTTTTAAAGTTAATTGAAGTTAAATATTAGAGTTTGCATGTTAGTAAATGTTATTACCTGGATATGGAATAAATCTTGTATGTGATTGAATTATGTATATTTTACATAGACTTAGTATGTAATGATTATATAGGTTACTTTATTTATGTTGTTTATGATTACAAGAATGTAAATCTATGGAGATGATATCTAATTACTATTATATATAGACTAACAAAATGTCTTTACAATGTTTTATAACATTAATTTTCCTATTATTAATATTTGATAATATCAATATATGCCTTAATCTATTAAGATAATGAAATACATAGATAGTTTATATAAACTAATAATAACATAAATGATTATCTTGTTAGACATAACATAAATAATTGTCTATTCTATTATTTTGACATAAAAAGATAATTGATGTCATGTTAGTCATATTTCCATAAAATGAAAGGATATAATTACCTTTAATAATTATTGAAGGAGGTTGAATTATCATAAATACTATCCTAATATCTAAGTCTAAGTTTTGTAAACATGCATGGGCTACGTTAAGATTAAAAGTATAATTATAATTTTGTAAAATGATTAAAAATTGGACTTTTGAGTAGGGTAATTGAATATGTAACATAAATTTTCATGAAAAGATTTGAAATGATTAAAATAAAGATAACAAAGAGGAAAGTTTGAGTAAAGTAAAAGTAGGGCTTTCTTAAGTTTTGTTAATGATAGTTAACTAGTTTTAGTCACTGTTAGAATAGAAAAACATAGTTTATGCATGGTGACTATGATTTGGGAGAGATTGCATGCAAGACTCGATGGGAGATTAGAATAGTATAATATGAAATTTGAGAGGAGAATGAGGTATGGTGAAGAAGAGAAGAAAAGCATAGAGAAAGCAGGAGAAAGAAATTAGATTTATTTATTTCTTAGATTGGAAGTTAATTACAAGGTTGGTGAAGTAATTACTTTTATTTGATTGCATAATTACTATTTGTGTTTTGAATTTTGAGGGTTTAGAAATCTATGAAAAATTGTAATAGAACAAGATTAATCCTATGGATGGCTTGAATATCCAAAAAAATAAGCCAAATACCTTCTAAATCCCTAAAACTACAAACTAGATTAGTTTTTTGTATTGATCCATTAGGGTATAATTGACTTAATTTCATAAAAATACTATGCCCTAGCTTAAATCAAAACCCTAGGTGGATGATATTGTTGTGTGTGTGTGTGTGTACACACACACACACAGATATATACATATGCACAAAATGATATATATATATATATAATAAAAATTATAAAAATAACCTATTAATTATATACATACATACATATATATCTATGTGTGTGTATAAGGATATATATAGGTATGGAATGTTATTTACTAAATAGGTCTAAGTTAAAAAGGTTTCTAAATGATTCAATATAAAATTCTACATACTATTGTTACATTTTTATACTTATGAAGTCGATGAATAGATTGTTAAGTTGATAAAAACTATGTAAAATTTGATAGATAAAACTATGAACATAATTAGTATATTTATATCAATATTTTTTTCAAAATAAAAATGTTGAAACCTTTTATTCAAATTAGTGGTGAAAAGATACATCCAGTATGCCACAAAGGGATGGCAAAGAAAAAAATGAGACAAAAATCCTCATCAAAAGACTAGGGAGACAATGCTTCAACCTAGAGAGATAATAAAACAAACCCCAAAGAGTTGTGGGAAAACATAAGGCCATTATTCAAAAATAACAATGCCATAAACTTTAATAGGATATAGAACCCATTTAGTCTTATATCCTACCATTTTTTCCTTTCTTTTTTTAACCTCTTGCCATACCCTATGTGATGGATCCACCAGGACAATCTGCATTTTTGTGTTTCAAATATCTGAATGAGAAATAAAACCCATAGGGTTTGGGTTTTTGAAAGTCACAATTTCCTTATCTGAATTAGAGCTCTTAGTTTCATGAGCTCTCTTCATCCCTCTGGTATAGTTTTGATCTAACTAGTTCTTGATGTTGGATTCTCATCCTCTCCTCTTACCACCATAGTGGGAGTAATTTACTCAACCTGAGTGATTGGTTTCCTTAATTTGTGATCCTTAGTTTCATTATTTTGGTGGCATTCCTCCTATTTTTCCTCCTCTTCATCCATTTTCATCTCTTGCATTGGAAAGGTCAATCATTTATAATTTGGCTTCAATCCTTTATTTTTTGTTTGGATGTTTTGAGCCTATGGATAGGTAACCTAAAGATGCCTATTAATATTGAATATAAGACACCTAAATGTTGTATTCTCATAGTTTAAAGTCTATAAATATTGATGATTTCCACACTTGATTATCATTTTTTCTGGTAAGCCCTTGCTGAGGTTAGTTTCCACATATATGCAAACAAAAGTGCATAAACCTTCTTGTAATCTCTCCACATCTTCTTTGATAAACTTTCCCAAAACATCACCTATTTCTTTTAAAGTATTGAGGAGATAAAGTGGAAGGTTAGGAAGCCTTACCTAGATTGAAATTCCCATGATTGAATATGAGTTTGGATCAAAATCTAGATATCAAGGATTATGATAAAGACCCACAATACCCCAAAAACATGGACCATTAAATAATACTCTCTGATAATCAACCTCATCAAATAATTATAAAATGAAAAACCCCTTAGAATAGAGGTATATTTCACACTGCATTGTCTAAGTCAAATGTATCCATTGAATAGAGAATCTGTAGTTGGCCAAAATCCATTGAATCTATATATTATTTCCTCTATCTCTATGTTTGAATTTTATTTTATCACATCTTCCTCTATTATTTATACCATTGCCACTTCCTCTACCTATTCTATAATTTAGGCACTAGAAAAGGGTGTAGATTTTTGAGATCTTGTGTTGGTAGCATATTTTTAACTGCTTCCTTAAAAGACTTGTTAATGGATGTAAGTGTATCACAAGGGTCTCATAGTTTTAAGAACTTCTCATTTCAATATTTAGATAATCTTTTACATGATTTGTTGGTTTTTTATTTTCTTGAGATATGTGGTGGAATAGTAGCCAAGCTATATAACTACTTCACAAAATGAATATGCAAATGGTTGTTAGGAGAAACCATGGTCTTAAAGCTTGTTTGTTAAAGATTAAATTTTCCTTAACTAAGTTTAATTAATTATGATCAAAACCTAAAGTCTAAACCCTAATCTAGCATGAATATTTATAATGAAATTAAACTACAATGAATTGATCAAAAATGAGAAAAAGGTAGGGTAGGGTAGAAAATAAGGATGTTTTTATTTTGATTCCAGACATCACGACAAATATTTAATTTTATCAAATACATGCAATCAAAAACTAACATATGACATGAAATAGCCAAAATCATAAATCCTATCATATGTCAGGGAAATGTCTAAGGATATTTGAAATAATGAAAATTAGAAATCAAATTCACTTTAAAGATTTACTTCCACAAGAAAATTGCATTAGAAAATCTTCAATAAAAGCAATGAAAATGAAATGAATCTAAATTATTTCAGCCAACCTAGCATAAGCTCAAATTGAAAACTCTGCATTAACATATGCACATGTAGAATTCATAAAAATAATGCAAATCTGAACATCAAATCATATACTTGAGGAAGCAACCATGATAATAATCACACAAACAAATATGAGACAATATTTGTAGAATTCCCTTGATTTTATTACTTGCTCCAAAATGTACACAATTTTTTTTCTCTAAAAACTTCCTCCATTTTACAATGATAATACCTCCTTTTATAGACATCTTATGAGGTATGTCAATTAGTCATATCAAATCACAACTAGACAAGTTTCAAGGATAATTGTCTTTCTATAACATTCTAGAATCAATGATAGTTGTCAAAATTAACTAATGTACAAGTCATATTCATTACAAATTGCACATGCTTTTAAAAAATAGAATATTATTTCAAATGATTTACATGTTTTTTATACAAAATAATATTCTATATTAGCTCAATTGACCTTGGGATACCCCTATGGCTACAAATTTTTACCTTTGTTGCAAAATCTTCATGGCTCTATCATATTGTGCACCAATCAACTTGAGGTTGATAATTGGTTCCATGATCAACTCTTCTTCTTTCCCTTCTAGATCCTTGAAGACTTCATCAACTCTATCCATAGATTCTTTTATTTTCCTAGCTTCATCAATCTTCTCATTTGTTGACAAGATCATGTCCAAAATACATTTATTATTAGCCCTTGTAGTACCTTGGCTTTTATTCTTGATCTCTTAGATAAATTGAGTAGCTCTGTGTTGTAACTCTTCATTAGTTATCAAGCTAGTAGGACTAAGGATGGTTGGATCCTTGATCAAACCTCCTCATCTATGTACCATTCTACTTTCCAATTACTTGAAGTCATTTGAAAGTACTTCTATTCTTTTGGGCCATTTATTCATGTCCCTTATCTTCTCTATCAATATAATCATATCCATATTCAAATGTGATAGGCTAACTATTTTGAATTTAGGAACCTAGCCTTCCATCAACATATTGATCAATTCCTTTACCATTTTGTCTGAAGTTTGCCATTGGTTAACTTGATTTAGTGTCATGTCAAGTTTTTTGTTTACCATATCCATATTAGACCTTATTTTCTTCAAGGAACTAAATGTATCATAGATAGTTGTCTCAAAATTATTGAAAATATCTAATGGAACATATAAAATGGATTGCTCTTAAAAAAATTTCTTTTCTTTATTCAATCCTTTGATAGTAGATTGTAACATTTCTTCTTGAGATTGAGATAGATCTAGGACATCTTCTTCAAATATAGGGTCCTCCCATAGTCTTAGTCTTTTATTATAACTTAAATGAGTCAAAGGTTCAACCTTTTGGTGTAAAATCTCTTGGCCACCTTCTATGACCACTATCTTAGTGACTCTTTGTAAACATGTAGATATTGGATCATATCTTACTCTAGCTAAAGATTGGCCCATTTGATTACTTGGTACCCCTATTTTTTATGTCAACTAACTGACTTGGAATAGACAATCTCTTTTCCTCTTCTTCTTGTAAAGCTAAGATCTATGGATTCAAATCTTATTGCATAGGTATGCCTAAGTTTTTTACTATATCCCATAGATGATGAGTAGGGAGCTTATCCAACCTTGGTTCATATATGAACCATTTAGGAATATGTGGTCCATATATTAGGCTCTCCTTACTGAAAAAATTGATATCCTTAAAAGGATGAGTGATGGCCACTTTTGGTTTCTTAGCCTTTGAAACAAATGTAGTCTTAGATTTCCTTTTAAGAGAATCAACAATAAATAAGTCCAAATCCTTCTCTTTTCCACTTTATTACTTAGCCTCTTCTATGTATATGTATATATCATATGTCATAGATAAGATCCTCAATGCATCTTCAATAGACTCATGAGGATCCAAAGCTATCATATGAACCTCTTATTGAGGCAATTCTTTTTCTATTGTTCTAGAGGAATTATGAACTGATGAACTTGAAGAAAATTTACTTGGTCTCCTCTCTTCAATCTTATGCTCTATTGGTTTATCAATCAAATAAATCCTATAATAATAAATATCTATCAAATGATATTACCTATGCCCTAGTTACCATATATCCTCCATCTTTTGGTCTATATTTAACTGGACTCAAGTTTTAAATTATGTTCTTCAGCCTTCTATTAACTTCATAGTCAGAGGATGCTTTAGTGTTTATAAAGTCAAATGCACTAGGTTCATTCTAATATGGCATAACCAAAATACCTTTGATCCTCAAATGTTACTTTACCTTTCCATAAGGATCACATTGTCATCATCAATCTACAAGTTGAAGGACAACCTATGCTTTAAGGCAACTTCAATATGGTCCTATTGAATAAAAATATTTTTTAAAAATTGTCATGGGGAAAATATGGAGAAACCCCTTCCTTTTGGTCTTGAAAATTCCACCTATCCCATTAAATAACTAGTAGGCCACCTCTTGTTTTTATAACTTATCAGGTGCATGAACTAGTAGTTTGAGAGGGGTAATTTGGGTTCCTTCAATTCTTATAATAGCACAATCAAGATAAATCCATATGCTCCCCATTGTTTCAATTGAATTATTGATGAAGGGACTTACTCTCATCATGGGAAGATCATCAATATCTTGAATCAATTCAGGGTATGCATAGTCATAGATAAAATGAATATGGTCTCTATACTTATAGATATGCAATTTAGAATAGTATTGACAGATAGTTTGGGTACCATTGCATGACCACTCTATTTTATTAAGGATTTTTATGGTATTACACAAGGCATATAATAAATAGGGAATCATGTAGAATTTAATCCTCTTCTTAATCTTAATTCCATACATCTTTCTATTTAGGGATATACTAATGATTTCACCTAATGGAGGAACCACCACTTCTTCAATGATGAAATGTACTATAGACACCCATATTGATTATACATGAGTAGTATGTACAAAACCATATAACTTATTTAACATTATAATTACCATCCTAATTCCAGGTCTAAATTGTCTTACATATATCTTTTTTATAGGATCTGCAATAACCCAATTACCTACTTCTAGCCATTTTACCAAGATATCCATCATGGTATGCTTTTGAGCCCATGAATTAATTGATTATAAATCTATTTGGGTCCTATTAAATTTATAATTATACTAAAATTAAATAGGAGATATATATGCAATCTTCCTCAGACTAAGTTCATGTATTAGCGTACCCTTGTTAATTATATCATCTTTGAAAATTAGACCAAGGACATCGATATAGTGTATGACCTCTGGTTTAGCAGTATCATAGTGGAGTCTAGTCATCTAAATGGCCATGATGTCATCATATAGTATTTTTACTAAGAGAAAATTTTCCTCTTCCTTGGTCAATAATCCTTGGTTCTCAATTATCTAGAATAGCTTTGAGCAATTATTATCTCCTATGTTTAATGAATCAACTATAAATTTTGTATCTTTAAAAACTCAACCTTCAGCATCTGATTACAAATATAATTCAACCACTTCCTTCAAAATGTGTTCATGAGTCACCGTTACTATAATCTCAATTAAATTATCCTTTTGTAAATAATAATTCAACTCTCTCAGCTCAACATAGTGAATCTAAGGATAATTTAGGGCTTTTCATATGCTCTAGGTCTTTTTGGAGGTTTAAACAGAGCTTTAATGGTGGAAAGTAAGTTTAAACTATGATATTTAGTGATATAAATCATGTTTTGAGCATGAATTTATACCTTTGCATGCTTGAGTCCAAAAAATATTCATGTCTAATTTATTTACCCATGTGACATCACCTTGTCACATAGCTCATTTATTTTTAAAATGTGACCATTTTTGATTGGACATGTGTCATCATCTCATGCCTCCTAGGAATTTGATTAAACTCACTCCATCAATCTTTTTGAGAGTTTCCTGGTCTTGACTTTCACCTTGACCATCGATCTTCGATCTAGGATTATGAGATAATGTCACTTGGTAGATCCACATTCAATATATGTACCCTAATGAAAGTCACCATGTAGTTAATGCTTTAATTTCACATAGTAGCCTTTCATGAAATCTAGGCTCTTTGACTCCTTGACTTACTTTTCATCATTTATCTTCATCTACAAGATTGAATGTGTATCATTGATTTTGATTCAAGTGATTAGATGTGCACTATTGATGTGTTAAATGCATGATCAAATGTGGACTATTGATTTATTCTTTATACATCAAATTAAACACAAACTATTGATCTATATATAGTTCACTATGATTATGACACATGTCATTATTATGTTCAATCTTAGTATCTTTTGACATTTTGACTCGGTACTCATCATAGATTTTTTATAAGATTGAACACATGCTATAGATCTTCAATCTTGACTTATGGACTTTGGGTTTTAATGTGCATCATCAATCAATATTTTTACTATTAAATTCTCACCATCAATCTTGATCCATAGGAATTTTGAATTGATGACTATGAGGAATCAC
Source organism: Torreya grandis (assembly GCA_037957365.1). NCBI lineage: Eukaryota > Viridiplantae > Streptophyta > Pinopsida > Cupressales > Taxaceae > Torreya > Torreya grandis. The sequence goes on along the minus strand of JARHVA010001828.1, from coordinate 2,065,655 downwards.
CTGTTCTTTGTTGATCTAGGATCTGATCCTCCAATATTTCACCACTTGGCAACACCATGTTTACTTCATTCCTGCAACCAATACAATCAAATAAGTAAGTATTTGGAATATGTAAAGACTTAAAATAAATTTTAGACTAAGGTTTTAATGAATTAATAAATTAAACTAAAACTTAAGCTAAAATTAAACTAAGACTTAGTCAAAAATAAAGTGACCCATTGATAGCATAAATCCATTTAAAAAGAACCTAATCTAAATTCTTTAGACTAAGTTTTTAATTGTATTTTAATCATGGATTTAATTAATAAAATAAAGACCAAAGATTAACAAAAAATTATCTAATTAACATTAAAGCATAAATCCATGAACATTCTTCATTTAAATGACGGTTGATTGAACCTGAAACATGGAAACACATGAAGCAAATGTTAGCAATATCAGATAAAATTAAATAAGGCTTATGTGCTAACCTACCAATGAAAGATAAAACAAAACATGATATTCAATAATGTATTCTAATCAAGTTAAATGCCCAATTTATAGCATAATTTACAAAATTTGAACAAGGGTTCTCATTTTTTAGAAATGGAGGTATGTTGACCTCAACAAATGGTGACTTATGGGAGAACATTAAAAAATGTTAGAATTCATATACTCTAGTTTGACATAATAAATAGAATAATCATTACTCATGATCAAGTACCATCATTAAGACTAAGTCATGATTAAAACATGTCTTACAAATGCAAAATTAAGTTTAAATATCAAAACTTAGTCATGTGTGTGTGTGTGTTGTGATGCATTTACTAATTGTCATTGGAATTTAGAGAACAACTCCCAGATTTCATGACCTTAATCATTAACATAGACTTGTATCATATTTATATATTCATTATGAATCATTCTTTATAAAATGGAAAGCTTGGGCATGGTTCTACCATTATCTAGACATCTATAGCCCCAACAAAGATACCTTTGATCCCACTCTAGGCCTTGTTCCATTGTCAGCCAGACATCCATAGCCTTAGTGAAGGTTACCTAAATCACCTTTACTCAGAAATATTTTAGATTTTCAATAAGGATTTTATTTTTGTATTATTTTTTTTCAAATGTATTTAGCTTTCCAACAAAGGTTGGGAACTAGAATTAACTAGATTTTTAGGATTTTAGTCAAATTTTAGACAATCATCCTTGGTTATAAACTTCATCCTAGGAAATAATGTTCTTTAAGTGTTAACATGACCTTGTTCTAATAATTCAAACCTTCACTCAAACACATGAAATCCTTATTGAGATCAAAATTAGATCAAAACAAGGTTTAATATTTTTAAGGAACAACCAATCTAATTACTAATCTTCACTAATTTATTAGAATCATAACATTAAGCTCAGAATTTCCAAAATCCATGATCAACCAATGTCTAAGAGTCATATTTGCATTTTGGGTTTTGGAAGTTCTTTTGAGCATTTAGATGGATAAGGGAGCTTGAAAACTATCTCACAAATACTTATTGAAAGCTAGAGAACAAAACAAAAAAAAGAAACACACAATAATCAAATAAATATTCATAAACACTATTTACAAAAAGGAACAGGAATGAAACTAATCTAAATCTACCTACACTAACTCTAACTAATCTTACAAATTACTCCATAAAGACTTAACTTGATGTTACCTAACAATGTTAAACTAGAGCATAACAACTTTAACTTGACTCTTTTCACTAACAAATAGACTAAAATAGTCAATTTTTATCTAGTATCAATTGGGAAGCTATTTAATCTACCATATAAATTTAAAACATGATTACTTCCTTTTTATGGCATATTCTTGTAAACAGGAGCACTTGTATGTTTATATATTCTAGATGATGTAGTTTGGCTTCCTATCTCCATTTTTAAGTACATGGATTGAAGATATGGATCCAAAATTCAATCATCTTCTTCTCAAATTCTTCTTTCTTGCATAAATAATACTAAAACTACTTCATTTATAGACTGATCATGACTTGTCTTATTCTCATTCAATATTTATATTGGTAACTCAACTAGTATGCCTAGATTGATATCTTCAGTTTCTTGATAGGTATCCAAAATTGGTTTCACTACATTAATTTCTTCTTGATGAATAGATGTAACAATACTTTTTATAAAACATTCCTCAATCTCCATATGAGGTGGGGATGGACTATCAATCTTTACACAAAACTTATCCAAGTCATCCCAAAAGGAATCATCATCATGATCAACTAAAAGGACATGGAATTTAATTACAATCTTACCATTTGAAACATGTTGATAACATATTTATATCCTTTTGATGTAATCATATGAAAGTTATTAATCTATAACACTTGCTTCATCTTCATCTTCTATAAAGAATGGAATCTCATCTATCCAATTAAGCTTCAATTCTTCTTGCTTTGGGACTTCCAAGATAGCATTGCCTTCTTGAATATTTTCAATTTCATTCAATAAATCATGGTATAAATGCTACCAATGATCATCTTCTTCAAGAAAATTCTCCATTTCAGAAAAGACTCTATATGAATTGTCCTCATAATTTCCTTCTAAAGAAAGATCAACTTGTACTTGATCTATAATAGCTACTACAAGTTCTTATGTAATCTCATGTAACTCATCTTCTTCAGTTATTTTAGAATAGATAGGCTCTCTCTCCATGATTGGTATAATAAATCTCTCCTCTGGAGTATTTTTTGGTTCATTCTCATCTTGAAATGGAAAATCAAAGGTCTCCACCATAAAAGTTGTTTCAAAAAATTTAGATGTCTCTAAAGATATAAATATCCTTGAAGCATTATCTTTGTTAATCACAACTTCAAATGTATTCAATTCATTTTGATAAGCTTCAAAAGTATTACAAAATTCTACACAATCCAACTCACCATGTTTTACAATGTTATGAACCCTGCAATAATTAGTTAAATCTACATCACAAATATTTATTTCAAGTGTGTTTTTAGTTTCAGATGATTCATCATTATTGTTCTTACTTCTATTATGAAACCTATTTGTAGGTATATTAAATTTTTGACAAGAATAGTTTCTATTAGAATTCTCCCTAGTGTTACCTACCTGTCTTTATAACTAAAGAAAATCAATGCTCAATTTTTGAACCATTTTTAATATGGAGTCATTTTCTGTCTTAGGTGCTTATGAATTATAGACTTGAGTACTATTACTATCTATTGGCACCATAAGTCCTTGACTTTGTGGATGGGATCCATTTTGAGGATTATTTATCAACCCTAGGTTATGATTAGGATGAGTATGGCACAAGGGCAATTGGTTTTGTTGTCCCTAAAAATAGACTTCTCATTTTTTGGGACAACATGTGAACTATTTTGGTTCCTCAAACCAATATAATCTCTTCCCTTCTCGAAATTTGTTCCAAGCATTCAAATTCCTCATTTTTCAAGCTTCTCAAAAATCTACAGACTCTATAGGCTTAAATCTATGGACTCTACATGCTTAAATCTATGGACTCTATAGGCTTAAATCTATGGACTCTGCAGGCCAAGTTCAATGGACTTCACAGGTTGATTTCTACAGACTCTACAGGAAAGAAGCAAGCTCTCAACACTTAGGTGATTTCAAAATATGTTCAATGACAAGGCTCAACCAAAAGAGTTCATTGGCAAGCTTTTAAGCAAGGATTGAACCATTGAACTGTTGAACCTTGCACCATTTTGGTTAAATGGGTTGAATGGGTTCAAAGGTTCAACATCAGCAGTAAGAGTTAAGTGCATTTGTCAAGGTTCAAAGTTTAACTGCTTCAAGGTTCAATGGCTTCAAAACACTTATCAAAAATAAGAAGGCTTGAATCATTGAACCGTTGAACCATTAAACCACTTTGGTTCAAAGGTTCAATGGGTTCAACGACCGAATGGTTCAGCACATTTGGTTCAAAAAGATCAAAAGGACTTAACCAAACAAATAGAATGAACCGATTGAACCATTGAAACTTGAACCAAAGGGTTTAATGAGTTCACAGGTTCAACTAGTGCGATGAAAATCAAAGAGCTTAGAAAGAACAAGGAAGTGACAGACTAATGGTTCAACAGGTTCAAAGGATTCTATAGGCAGGTTCAATCAAAAGAACAAGTTTCCAATGCTTGAACCATTGAACCATTGAACCACATTGGTTCAAAAGGTTCAACGGGTTCAATGAGGCTTGTTTCAAAGAATATTGGTTCAAGAGGTCAATAGAAATAAAGGCAATGAACCATTGAACTATTGAACCAAAGTTGGTTCGATCAATCGGTTCAAGCAACAAGTTTAAAGGAGTGCCCCAAGCGTCAAAGACACAAGTGCCCTTGCAGAGGGAATTTCCATGGCAAAAGTGACTAAGGAAGGAAACAAAAACCTAATAGAACTCAACGTATGCTACCAAGTGTCATCTTTCGAGCCTCATTTCACTTTGTTTTTAAGAGCAACGGATGCTGCTATGTGTCACAATTTAAGATTCACATAAAATTAACTAAGGCAAAATTTCAAGGGATAAATAGCCCTTGCAGAGGACACTCAAAATCTGAAATGAACCATTGCAAAAACTTGAAAGGCTAATTTGGAGCTCAAAAAACCCTTGTAAAGGGTAGAAAGGGGGCAAATAGACCAATTCAAAGGCCAAAAGAGCAAAGGGATTTCCTTTGAAAAAGTTCCCCCAACAAAATAGACAAAGTGAATTCCTTCGAGAAAATGAACAAGGCAAAGGACAAAATAAAATTCTTCAAACAATTTGTCTGAAGGAATTTCCTGAAAAATAAAGTAAAGCCTAGTGGAAAGACAAGGCAAGGAAGATTTCCTTCAGACAAATTGCCCGAAGGAAATCCTTCTGACATTTTGTCTGAAGGAAATAAAGGATAAAGCCCGCCAAAAGAAAGAAACTTGAAGGCCATCTAAAGACCACCCAAAGGGTAGATACCTTTGTGAGGGGCTCTTCTTGACCCAAAGCAGACCATTTCTCAAGGCCCTGAAGGGTAGGTCCCCTCTGGGAAAGATCAAATGATAAAGTTAAGGAATTGTCGAGGAAAGTGACATGCTCACAGACGTCAAAGTCACAACAATGAAATAGTCATTGATCTTTGTAGGTTTAAGCATGGACCCAAATGCATTCAAAGGCTTTAAAGCCAAGGCCAAAAGGAATAACTATTGAGAGGAGTGTAAAGAGCAAGAATGACCTAAAACATTTGTGCATCAGATATGTTTCTAGAAGTAGACCGCCAGGTGGATATTAAAAGATGTAAAATTTCAATAGTGTGACCCATTTCTCTGCATTGAGAAAAGAAAATGGGTAAATGCCCCTAAATTCCAGCATGTCTTCTTAGCAAAATTTAATGCAACAGGATGTGTTACTATTCCCAAGTCCTTCTTGAAGAGGCTATATAAGGGACTCTCTTGTTATTGTGGAGGGCTCTCTCCAATTATTAGAAACCAAACTCTACCCAAATTGAAAGGCATTACTAAGACTCTGAGCTCAGATTATTGATCATATTTTTTTATTGGAATAAGAAAGAAAGTGACTTTTTAGACTTTGTGTTGTGATATCTTTGTTGTTGGGGAAATTGTTCTTATGTCTTTTTCCTTAATATATTTTCTATTCATTTAATTCAATAAGCAGAGTTAGTGAAAGTAGTCAGGAAGGTGTCATGAAGCCAACTGTGGAGAGACTTTGTGCCCCCACAATTTCTTTTAGTGTGTTTTCTTTTTGTTTCTGTGTAAAGGACCTTGGGATGAATTTGTGCCCTCATTTTCCTTTGTATCTCACTCTTTGGAAATTCAGGTGGAGACTTTGTGCTACATCTCAATTTGTTGGTTACTACGACCTTGGTTACATTTTGCAATTACTACCAGGAAGATTCTTATGGTTTGTTAAATGGTACTTCTGAAAGAAGAGGAGTGCTTTCTATCATTATCCCTAAGATTTCTCCTTTGATTTGCATGCATCATCTCTAAAAAAAGAGATGGATGATTTATCCTACCCTTAAGTAGTATTTTCTGTTTATATATATATATATATATATATATATATATATATATATATATATATATAGGGAACCTCCCCTTGATGAGAGGAGAGATTAGTCCCCTTTTGATGTGGTAAACCTACACATTTGGCCGACCAATCTTCCTACTTTGGATGATCAAACCTATTTTGTTTATCAATACGTTGATCGACAAAATATTCAACCAACAATTTTTGGCAACTCTGCTGGGGATATAGTTATGTGCATTCTAAAACCTCAAGTTTTAGATGAAATCAGTCTCTACCATTATCCATTATAGACTCCATTCCATTTTTTTGTTTTACCCATTATTATATTAACCTTACCATTCACTTCCACACTAACTGGAAAAAAATGCGTAGTTTAAAGCCTCAAGCTTCAAACTAAAGCAAGGTCAATTCTTTTCCATTTTTGTTTCACAATCTAGCAGATTCAAGGTATACACGAAGCCAAAGGGATAAAGGTATTATTGACCCTGTATTTGAGTTGGTTCAGAAAAGTAATTTTGATCTATTTCCTTCACCATCTTGCCTCCAATAGACCAAGAGCTTTCCTCCTACTAAAGTTAGATCTCCATTGCCAAACAAAGTATCCACTTCTGCTGTTGATAAAGCTTTGCCAATAATTACCCCTCTGAGATTTATTATTCCTCCTTTTCATAGTCATATAATGGTAGTTCAAGGCCCCTAGAGTAATTCTTTTGGTCCTATCAATCTTAATCCACCTCTACATGAGCTTACACACAGTTTAAGGAAGAATTTCCCCAAATTATATGGTGATGGGAAAGTTCATCTTGATGAACACATTACAGCCTTTAACATAGCCTGTGGCATAATTGGAGTAGAATTTGAAGATGTAGCAGTTAGGCTATTTGTAGAAACATTACAAGGTACTACTATAGATTGGTTTTATCATCTACAGGCTCAGTCAGTAACTAATTGGAATACCCTCAATGCTAAGTTTGAAGTTAGATTTAAACCTGCAAAAGATGCACATGCACTTCTAGCTCAACTTACACAGATGAAGAAAGAACCTCATGAACCAATGAGGGACTTCATATCCAAGTTTGAAAAATTGAGGAATAGAATTCTTGTAATTTCTCAACCTACAACTGAGAATCTCAAATGCTTTTTCATTAATTCTCAGTTACCTGAAGTAAGTTTTCTTTTGAGATGTGCTGGTCAAATAGATCTTGCTACAGCTCAACATTTGGCCACTAAGGTAGAAGATGATCTCATTTAGTAGGGAAGATAAGAAGAGATCTAAATAGAAATAGACCTTCATCATCTTCTAAATATTCATCTACAGGCACCACAGATCCAATGGTGTAGAAGTTGGCAAATGAGTTGCTTGCTCTCAAAAACCAAATGGTGTAGGGAATGTCTTCTACTCCTTCATACAAAGATATGCCAAGGACATTTCCAAATTAGTCATATCAGGGCAATGCTGCCAGGTATCAAGGGTAACAAAATCATCTTCCTCCCCCATAAGGGAAACTTGCCCTAGAAGCTCCTCCAACCAATTTAGCAATGGGATATCTTGAAGCAAAATCAGACTTCTCTTTCCAGCCTAAATTGAATCAATAAAATGATGCTGATCTCTTTGTAGAAAATCAAGAAGAATCAGTTGGTGACTCCCACATTAGTTTCCTAAACTACCAAGATGAACCCAGAAGCAAAGGAGAAGATTTTGATGGATCATATGCAGTGTTTACCAGGTCCAAGAACCAATCAATCCAACAAGCTGATAAAGGGAAGACAGAGGAGCAACCTCAACCAACAATTACAATTGCTAAGCGTGGAACCACTCTACCTTACCAGTCAAAGGATCTGGTGATCACCCAAAAAGTAAGTACACCAATTTCACCTTCACCTTCTACTTTAATTTTTCAAACTAGCCTTCCTCCCATCCCTCATAAAACTCAAAAGGTTGAAATACCTTCCTCTGTACCTAGCTCAATTTAGCCATTTGACATAATCGATCATGTCAAAAAGACAAAAATACAAATGTTTGAATTTGAATATTTGCAGTCCAATCTTGATCAGTTGGATAAGTTGGTCCAATGTGTCAAAAACCAAATCGTCCCTATAGGACAAGAAGCTAAAAAGGTAACTCTTGATTCACCAAAGAACATGCCCATTCTGAATAATCTTGTTATTACTCCTCCAGCTACCCCTAGGAAAATAGAACCTTTCTATGTTTCCCTGTTAATAAATGGTCACAAGCTAAGTAATTGTATTATAGACTCAGGTGCATCTAATAATGTCATGTCTACTAAAGTAGCTAAATCTCTTGGCCTCACACTGACTAAGACATTTGGGAGATGTTTCTCCATGGAAAACAAGCAAGCACCATTGCTGGGGCAAATCAAAGATGCTCAATTTGTATTTGCAATGTTTCTAGACAAGAGAATCAAGATGACTGTCTTGGTGGCTGACGTCCCAGCATCCTATGGCATTTTTATTAGATGAAATTTATATAAAGACATGGGAGGAGAACTAAGCATGGACCTATATGAGGCAAGAATCCTTGTCAAAGGCATAATGAAGAGGTTACTCCTTTAAAAGGAAGAAAAATATGTGGTCACCCAAACATCAGCCCCTGAAGCTCAAATTCTTTTTAAATCCTTAGTTATGGGTAAGTACTTTCTATCTACAGATGAAGTGCATGAAACACTTGATAAAATTCTTGAAAGTGTCAACCCAGAAATTCGTTCAACTAGAATAACAGAAGAACTACTAGGTTGTAATACAAATGAAGAAGGACCCTCCCTCTCTAATGAAGGAAAGTCTAAAGAAAAATCAATATCTGATGAGGTATGGACTCTAGAATTCAATGGCAGCTGTTCCTCTACCAATTTAAGAGCCGAGATTGTGTTGATATCTCTTCAAGGAGATATGTTTCCTTGATCTTACAAATTACAATTTATCAACACTAATAATATAACTGAATATGAATCTCTGTTGTTTGGATTGAAGGCTGGTCAAGACAAAAGCATCAAGTTTCTTCATGCCAAAGGGGATGCTAAATTAGTGGTTTGTCAAGTGAGAAAATTATACCAAACCAAGAATGAAAGATTACACCACTATCACAACCGGGTTTGGGACCAAATTGAAAGCTTTGATGCTTTCAACATTTCTGCCATACCCAGGGAATCTAATGACAGAGTTGATGCACTTGCTATTTCAGGAACTCTTTTAGTTCCTCACTCAAATTTCAAAGAAGACAGGTATACTATTGAGCTAGTATGTAGACCAAGTGTTCCTGACAATACTAATCATTGGCAAGTATTCAATGATGATCATCAAATCATTGCCTTCATGGAATGAAAAGACAATTTTGAATAACTACATTTTGAAGGCAGTGAACCTCAGAAGTATGAATCAGCCTCTAAATCTAGTTTAGGTATAAATGAAGAATTCTTACAACTAAAAAGAAATAAAATTACTAAAGGCCTGGTTTCTCTTGAGAAACTATTTTACAAGCATGATAGATTCATCAAATAACAACAAATAGATTCAAGTTTCTCTCAGGGATTCGATCAAGTGAATCTAACTACTAAAGAAAATCCCAAGATGGTTAACATTGGTAAGTGTTGCACCCCTGAAAAAAGATTCAAGTTCACCACTTTACTCCATCAATACATGGATGTCTTAGCATATTCTTATAATGACTTGAAGTCTCTCAGACCTGATAAAATCTGCCATGACATTCCTCTCAAGGATAACTCAATGCCCTATAAACAAAAATCTAGATAGTACAATCCAAAAATATCAGGGAATATTATGTCTGAGATACAAAAAATGTTAAATGCTAGAATCATCTTCCCAATCCATAATTCCACATGGATTGCAAACATAGTGCCTATAAGGAAGAAGAGTGTCAAAATTTGCATTTATGTAAATTTTAGGAATCTAAATCAGTCATCTTTGAAAGATAATTACCTTTTGCCAATTATGGATCGAGTGCTTCAAATAGTGACAGGTTCAGAGATGTTATCAATGTTAGATAGCTTCTCAGGATATAATCAAGTTGAAGTTGGTGAAGCAGACCAACACAAGACTACATTCACCACACCTTGGGGTACATTTACATCTATAAGAATGCCTTTTGGCTTGATAAATGTTGGTGCCACCTTTAAGAGAGCAATACACTTGGCTTTCAAAGATGAGATGGGTAAATTCAAAGTGGTATATCTTGATGACTTAACCATCTTTTCAAAGCACTGTTCTGATAATTTATGCCACTTATAATAAGTACTGGAGCACTGCTTCCAGAATGGTATTTCTTTGAACCCTAAGAAGTCTATTTTTGGAGTAACAGAGGGGAAACTCCTTGAACACATTGTGTCTAAAGAAGGCATAAAGATTGACTCAGACAGATTCAAGTCTATTCAAGAGCTTAATTTGCCTATAAGTAAAAATGTTGTTCACTCTTTCTTCAAAAAGGTGAATTTCTTATGGAGGTTCATCCCTAAATTTGTTGAGAAGACTAGACACATTTTGAACATGAAGAAAGGGAAGACCACCTTCAGCTAGACTAAAGAAGGCAAGTCAGCATTTCAGGATATCAAGACTGCCATTGCCCACACCCCTACTTTGATTTGTCCAGATTACAACAAAGATTTTATCATATACAACTATGCTTCTAAACACACGCTTTCAATAATTCTTATTCAAAAGGACAAGGAAGGTATGGAATATCCTATTTATTTCATGAGTTTCCCTTTCAAAACCCATGAGATGAAGTATTTAAATGTAAAGAAGCATGCTTATGTAGTGGTGAAAGCAGTCAAATATTTCCACTTCTATATCCTGAATTCACACACTATTGCCTTAGTTTCTGACACTATAGTCAAGTCCATATTAACTCAGTAGGAGTTTGGCACAAAAAGAGGCAATTAGATTGCAAAGATCTAAGAGTTCGATCTAGACATCAATCCAACAAAGTTGGTCAAGGTAAAAGGCCTATGCTAATTAATTTCTGACAATGAGCCAGAAGATACACATCATGTAGAAGCTAAAGTGGAAGACACACCAACAGTCCTTTTTGTCTCCACTACTAATGAGTGGTATTCAGGTATTGCTCATTTCCTTACTTATGGTGAATGTCCTACTTATTTATCTTATAAAGAAAGGAGGACTATCAAGTTGAAATCTGCCAATTTTATCCTTTGGGACAACAGCTTGTACAAGAGAAGCATACATGGAGTATTCCTTCACTGTGTAGACAAAGAGTAGCAAAGCCAAATTTTGAAATCTTTCCACAATCTAGCCTGTGGAGGACATTTTTTTGCTCTTGTAACCACTCACAAGATTCTACGAGCAAGGTATTACTGGCCAGCTCTTTTCCAAGATGCATATAAGTGGGTGAGAAAATGTGAAATTTGCTAGCAATTTGTTGGAAGACCCAAGTTAGCTGCCCTGCCTCTCAAGCCAGTGATCATAGAAGAACTTTTCCAACAATGGGGGATTGATTTTATTAGGACTATAAACCCATCTTTAAGTGTTGGACATGATTATGTCATTACATCAACTGACTATTTCACCAAGTGGGTAGAAGCAATCCCAACTAAGCATGCTACTTCAGAAGTTGTATGTAATTTCCTCAAGGAGAATATCATTTCTAGGTTTAGAGTTCTAACCAAAATTGTTATTGACAATGCAACTTGTTTCACCTCCCATGAGATTACACAATTCTATTTTCATTATGGAATTACACTCTCCCATTCTTCTGATTATTTTCACAAGGGAATGGACAAGCTAAATCAAGCAATAAGAACTTGGTAACTATCGTCAAGAAGCTAATAGATGAAAATCAAACGACATGGCATAAAACATTGGTTGATGCTCTATGTGTAGATAGAATCACACCAAAGAGGGAAATTGGTATGTCTCCTTTTCAACTTCTTTATGGTATCAATGCTAAAATACCAATCACCTTAGAATTGCTAGCCTTGAAATTGGCAAAGGTAATTGAAGATCAGACATATGAAAGCTCTCTTGATAAGAGAATCATGTGTCTGACTGAGCTAGATGAACATAAAACCATGGCGGTGGACCGAATTACTACTCATCAAAGTCTGGTAAAGAAAATCTTTGACCAAAAGGCCAAAAATCATGATTTCTAGATTGGGGATCAAGTCCTGCTATGGGACGAAAGGAGAGAACCAAAAGGGATGCATGGAAAGTTTGACTCCCTTTGGAGAGGCCCATTTATAATTCATAAACACAATGGTGAAAATAGATTTCTACTAAAATATCAAGATGGCACACTCTTTTCTCTACCTCACAATGGGAAGCATCTAAAACACCTCAACTCTTGAAGTATCAGATCATTGCATCTGTACATATGTATATTTGTATAGTTTTTAATTCTATTTTATTTTATTTGTTTCCATTTTTTTTATGCCTTCCATTTCTGGGTAACATGACTCCATAGCCCAATGGTACACATGAAGACACTAGAGATTCTGGATTCTACTTCTTCAATTCTTTTTTAAAATTGATAGAAGTTCCCCAACTAGAGCCAGCTATTGTCCCCAAAAATAGACTTCTCATTTTTTAGGACAACATGTGAACTATTTTGGTTCCTTAGACCAAAATAATCTCTTCCCTTCTCAAATTTTTTTCTAATCATTCAAATTCCTCATTTTTCAAGCTTCTTAGAAATCTATGGACTCTACAGGCTTAAATCTATGTACTCAGTAGGCTTAAATCTATGGACTCTACAGGCTTAAATCTATGGACTCTACAGGCTTAAATCTACAAACTCTACAGGCCAAGTTCAATGGAATTCACAGGTTGATTTCTACAGACTCTATAGGAAAGAAGCAAGATCTCAACACTTCAACAATTTCAAAATGGGTTCAGTGACAAGGCTCAACCAAAATAGTTCATCGGCAAGCTTCTAAGCAAGGATTGAACCATTGAAAAGTTGAACCTTGAAGCATTTTGGTTCAATGGGTTCAATGGTTTCAAAGGTTCAACATTAGTAGCAATAGTTAAGCGCATTTGTCAAGGTTCAAAGTTTAACCGCTTCAAGGTTCAATAGCTTCAAAACACTTATCAAATCATTGAACCGTTGAACCATTGAACCACTTTGGTTCAAAGGTTCAATGGGTTCAATGGTTCAACAAGTTCAATGACCAAATGGTTTAATGCATTTGGTTCAAAGAGATCAAAAGGACTTAATGAAATAAATAGAATGAATTGATTGAACCATTAAACCTTGAACCAAATGATTCAATGAGTTCATAGGTTCAAAGGTTCAACTAGTACGATGAAGATCAAAGAGATTAGAAAGAACAAGGAAGGGATGGACTAATGGTTTAATAGGTTCAAAGGATTCTACAGGCAGGTTCAATCAAAATAACAAGTTTCTGATGCTTGAACCATTGAACCATTAAACCACATTGGTTCAAAAGGTTTAATGGGTTCAAGTTTCAATGGGTTCAATGAGGCTTGTTTCAAAGAATCTTGGTTTAAGCAATCAATAGAAACAAAGTGAATGAACCGTTGAACCATTGAACCAAAGTTGGTTCAATCAGTCAGTTCAAGTGACAAGTTCAAAGGAGTGCCCCAAGTGTCAAAGACACAAGTGCCCTTGTAGAGGGAATTTTCATGGCAAAAGTGACTAAGGAAACAAAAACTTGACAAAACTCAGTAGATGCTACCAAGTGTCATCTTTTGAGCCTCATTTCACTTTGTTTTTAAGAGCAACAGATGCTACCATATGTCACAATTTGAGATTCACATAAAATTGACTAAGGCAAATTTCTAAGGGACAAACAACCCTTGCGAAGGACACTCAAAAGCTAAAATGAACCATTTCAAAAACCCAAAAGGCTAATTTGGATCTCAAACAGCCCTTGCAGAGGGCAGAAAGGGGGCAAATGGACCAATTCAAAGGCCAACAGAGAAAAGGCATTTCCTTCAAAAAAGTTCCCCTGGAAAAACAAATAAAGTGAGTTCTTTCAGGAAAATGAACAAGGCAACGGGCAAAGCAAAATCCTCTAGACAATTTGTCTAAAGTAATTCACGTGAAAAATAAAGCAAAACTTGGTGGAAAGACAAGGCAAGGAAGATTTCCTTCAGACAAATTTCCCGAAGGAATTCCTTTAGACATTTTATTCAAAGGAAATAAAAAATAAAGTCCATCGAAAGACCACCTGAAGGGTAGATACCCTTGCAGGGGGCTCTTCCCAACCCAAAGTGAACTATTTCTCAAGGCCATGAAGGGCAGGTCCCCTCTGGGAAAGATCAAATGACAAAGCCAAAGGAATTACCAACGAAAGTGACGTGCTCATAGACATCAAAGTCACAACAATGAAATAGTTGTTTATCCTTGTAGGTTTAAGCATGGACCTGAATGCATTCAAAGGTTTTAAGGCCAAGCCCAAAAGAAAGAACCACTGAGAGGAGCGTAAAGAGTAGGAATGACCAGAAACATTTGCGCATCAGATATGTTTCTAGAAGTAGACCACCAGGTGGATATTGAAAGATACAAACTTTAAATAGCATGACCCATTTCTCTGCATTGAGAAAAACAAATGGGTAAATGCCCCTAAATTCTAGCATGTCTTAACAAAATTCAATGCAACATGATGTGTTACTATTCCCAAGTCCTTCTTAAAGAGGCTATATAAGGGACTCTCTTGTTATTGTGGAGGGCTCTCTCTGATTATCAGAAGCAAAACTCTACCCAAATTAAAAGGCATTACTGAGACTTTGAGCTCAGATTGTTGATCATATTTTGTGATTGGAATAAGAAAGCAAGTGACTTTTCAAACTTTGTGCTGTGATATCTTTGTTGTTGGGGAAATTGTTCTTATGTCTTTTTCCTTAATGAGAAGAGAGATTAGTCCCCTTTTTATGTGGTAAACCTACACATTTGGCCGACCAATCTTCCTACTTAGGATGATCAGACCTATTTTGTTTATCAGTATGTTGATCAACAAAATATTTAACCAACAGGTTTAAAACTAGAGTTTGATTCAAAATAGGCATGTTTTGATTAATATTTGGAATGACATTTATCATAAGTAAATTAGGATTGACATTAGGAATAGTATATGATAATTGATCTTGGCATTGTATTTGATCATTAATTGTCACAGTTTCAGCATAGGCCAAAGCTAATGTATCTATGACTCTAACATATCTTTTCAAAAACATAGAAGTCATTGGATCTAAATAATCCTTATAAATCTCCAAAGATGAATATTCATTAAGAATATAGGGAGATATAGTTATACTAAAAATCTTTATAAATCTAACATTAAAAGCTCTAATGGTTTCATTTGAATCTCTCTTCATAGTAGTGACTTATTTGTATAGAATACAAGGATTGATAACCTTTCCAAACTTATCAATGAAATAACTATTGAAATCATTCTAATTGATGATATAATTTTTAGGAAGGTTGAGAAATAAATCATACATTGCATCTCTAAAATTAAAATGAAATAATTTACAAGCAACATCTTCATGAACAACATTTAGCAATCTTAAAGCATCCTTAAAAGACTTGATATGTTCTTTAGCAATAACAACACATGTTAGACTAAAAGAAGGCAAATATTTATCTATATTTAAAGGTAATTCATGTACTTGACCAGACACATTGAGAGAAGATCCACCTAACAATGACATATCTTGATCAGGATTGAATGGAACAACATGAATAGGTGAAGTAGATTGAGATTTAGAAATTCTACATTTACCTTTATCTTCTCTTATCTTTCTATGAAATTTAAGTAAATAAGAGGTAGCCTTATCTCAGACCTTGACCTAGTTCTTATTCATAGTAGTTCCAACTTGTAAAGTCTAATTCCTATTCAAAATACAACAAATAAATCTTGTCTTTGCAAAGATAAATTATTTTTAAGCAAATTTTAAGTAATCTTTGCAAATAACAGTTCAATTTTTACATATATTGAGTAAACTTTACAAACAACAATTCAATTTTTCAAATAATGACTATCTTTTACTAAACTAGCTTAAAGATACCTCCAAATCTATGAATATGAGTGATCTTTACATATAATTGCTATCACTAACCTTAAACACATCAAATTCACAAAGCTTAAACAATCTTTTCAATAATTACACATAAATCTTGAAAGACTAACTATTTTTAGATAAATAAGCATAAAGATTAGTCTAAAACCATGAATATCAGTGATGTTTACAAAATTATGCTAATAAAAAAATAATTCTACAAATGATATTTGAAAAAAATTCACTAAAACTAGATAAGAACACTTCAAATTCACAAAGCTTTAGCTTATACCCTCCTTCTAGTGCCAATTTCTTCACTTTTTGATGCATGTAAGTGTATCATAGGGTTCTCATAGTGTTAAACACTTCTCATTTCAATATTCAAAGAATATTTTGCATGAGTTTCTAGTTTTTGATCTTCTTAAGATCTATGGTGGAATAATGGCCAAGCTATATAACTGCTTCACAAAATGAATATGTAAATGGTTGTTGGGAGTAACCATGGTCTTAAATCTTGTTTGTGAAAGATGAAAGTTTCCTTAACTAAGTTTAATGAATTATGATCAAATCCTAAAGTCTAAACCCTAATCTAGCATGAATATTTATAATGAAAAGTAAACTACAGTGAATTGATCCAAAATGAGGAAAAGGTAGAGTAGGGCAGAAAAGAAGTATGTTTCTATTTTGAGTCAAGACATCATGACAGATATTAAATTTCATCAAAGATATGCAATCAAACCAAAATATGACATGAAATAGTTAAAATCATAAATTATATTATATGCCTAACAAATGTTTAAGGATATTTGAAATAATGCAAATTAGAAATCAAATTCACTTTAAAGATCTACTTCCACAAGAAAATTTCATTCACACATCTTTAATAAAATCAATGAAAATGAAATGAATCTAAATTATTTCAATAAACCTAGCATAAGCTCAAATTGAAAACTCTACATTAACATATGCATATCTATAATTCATAAAAGTAGTTTAAATTTAAACATCAAACAAGATACTTAAGGAAGCAACCATGATAAAAATCACACAAATAAATATGAGATAATATTTAAAAAATTACCTTGCTTGCATTACTTGCTACAAAATTTACACAAAAGTTTTGTTTGTTTGAAAAACTTACTTAATTTTACATTGAAAATACCTCCTTTTATAGACATCATATGAGGTATGTCAATTAGTCATATCAAATGAGAACTAGCCAAGTGTTAAGGATAATTGTCCTTCTACACCATTCTAGAATCAATGGCAGTTGTCAAAAGTAACTAACTTACAAGTCATATGCATTACAAGTTGCACATGATTTTACAAAATGGAATATTCTTTCAAATTATTCACATGTTCTCTATACAAAAAAATATTCTATGTTAGCTCAATTGACCTTGAGATACCCCTGTGGCTATGGATTTTGCCTTTGTTTCAAAATATTCATGGATCTATCATATTGTGTATCAATCAGCTTAAGTTTTATAATTATTTCCATGAATAACTCTTCTTACCCTTCTAGATCCTTGAAGACTTCATCATCTCTATTCATAGCTTCTTTGATGCTCCTAGCCTCACCAATCTTCTCATTCGATGATAGGATCATGTCCAAGATACGTTTAATATCAGCCCCTATAGTGCCTTGGATTTTATTTTGACCTCTTGGATAAATTGAGTAGCTCTGTGTTGTAACTCTTCATTAGTTATCAAGCTATTAGGACTAAAGATGGTTGGATCCTTGATCAAACCTCATAATATTTGCATCATTCTACTTTCCAATTACTTGAAGTCATTTGAAAGTACTTCCATTCCTTTGGACCATTTATTCATGTCCCTAATCTTCTCTATCAAGATAATCTTATCCATATTCAAATGTGACAAGCTAACTATTTTAAATTCAGGAACCTGGCCTTCCATAAAAAACTTGATCAATTTATTTACCTTCTTATTTGAAATTTTCCATTGAGTAACTTGATTTAGTGCCATGGCATGTTATTTGTTCAACATATCCAACTTAGACCATATTGTCTTTAAGGAACTGAATGTATCATATATATTTGTCTCAAAATTATTGACAATATCTAATATAATAGACAAAATAGACTACTCTTCCAAATTCTTCCTTTCTTACTTCAATCCATTGATGGTAGCTTGTAACATTTCTACTTGAGATTGAGATATCTCTAGGACATCTTATTTAAATATATATTCCTCCCCTAGTCTCTATATTTTCATGTAAATTAAATGAGTCAAAGGTTCAACCTTTTGGTGTAAAATCTCTTGTCCACCTTCTATGACCACTATCTTAGTGGCTTTTTGTAAACCTATAGAAATGTGATCATATATTATTCCAACTAAATATTGGCCCATTTATCTACATGGCACCCTTATTTGTATGTCAATTGATTGACTTGGAGTCGATAGTATATTTGCCTCTTCTTCTTGTAAATCTAATATCCATGTCTTCAACTATTATTGCATAGTTATGCATGTAGTTTTTACTATAGCCCATGGATGATAAGTAGGAATATTATCCAACCTTGGTTCGTATATGAACCATTTAGGAATAGGTGGACCATATATTAGGTTCTCCTCATTGAACAAGTTGATATCCTTCAAAGGAGGAGTGATGGCCACTTTTGGTTTCTTAGCCTTTGAGACAACTATAGTCTCAACTTTCCTTTTGGGAGAATAAAAAATCAATAAGTCCAAAGCCTTCTCTTCTCCATTGTATTGCTTATCCTATTCTATATCATATGTCATATATACTATCCTCAATGCATCTTCAACAAAATCATGAGGATATAGAGTTATCATATGAACTTATTGTTGAGGCAATTCTTGCTCTATTATTCTAGAGGTCTAGGGAACTAATGAACTTGAAGAAAATTCACTTGGTATCCTTGCTTAAATATTATTCTCTATTTGTGTATCAACTAAGGAAAGCCTAGAAGAATCAATATCTATCAAATGATATTACCTAAGACCTAGTTACCATATATCCTCCATCTTTTGATTTCTATGCAATTTGGACTCTAGTTTTATAGTATGTTCTTTCAACCTTCTAGTAACTTCATAGTAAGAGGTTGATTTAGTGTATATAAATTCAAATGAATTGGGTTCATGCTAATATGGCACAACCAAAATACCTTTTATCTTCAAATGTTCCTTTACCCTACATAAGAATCCCATTGTCTATGACCATCAATCTATAAGTTGAAGTATAACCTATGCTTTGAGGTAGCTTCGATATGGAACCATTACCTAAAAATAGTTTTGCCAATTTTCATGGGGAATCTATGTATAAGTCCCTTCCTCTTGGTCTTATAAATTCCATTTATCCCATTAAATAACTAGTGGGCCACATCTTGCTTTTTTAACTTATTAGGTACATGAACTGGTAGTTTGAGAGGGGTATTTTGGGTTCCTTTAATTCTTATAATAGTGTAATTAGGATAAATCCATATGTCCCCCAATGCTTCAATTAACTTATTGATTAAAGGAATTACTCTCATTATGGGAAGACCATCAATAACTTGACTCAATTCAAGGTATACACAATCATAGATCAAATGAATATGGTCTCTATACTATAGATATGTAGTTTGGAATAGTACTGAGAGATAGTTTGGGTACCATTGGCTAACCACTCTCTTTGATTAAGGATTTTTTTGGTAGTACATAAGGTATATAATAAATAAGACATTATGTAGAATTCAATTGTTTTCTTATTCTTAATTCCATATATATATGTATACTTAGGGATATACTAATGATTTCACTTAATGGAGGAACCACCACTTCTTCAATGATGAATTGTACTATAGGCACCCGTATTTTTTCTACATGAGTAGTATGTGCAAAAACATACAACATGTTCAACATTGTCATGACCATCCTAATTTTAGGTCTAAATTGTCTTACACGTATATTTTTTTGTAGGATCTACAATAACCTTGTTACCTACTTCTAACCATTTTTATAGGAAATACATCATGTTATTCTTTTGAGCCCATGAATTAATGGATTCTAGATATATTTGGGGCCAAGGAAACTTGTAATAAGACTCAAATGCAATAGGGGATATATATGCAATCTTCTTCAAACTAGATTCATGTATTAGCATACCCTTGTCAATTCTAACATCTTTGGAAATTTGACCAAGGACATCGATACAATACAGTTCCTCTAGTTTAGAAAAAACATCATGGAGTCTATTCCTTTGAATGGCCATGATATCATAATATAGTATTTTCACTCAGATCAACTTCTCTTGTTCCTTGGTTAATACTCCTTGGTTCCCAATTATTTAGAACAAATTTGAGCAATTTTTATCTTTTGTGTTAATGAAGAAACTATGAATTATGTGTCTTCAAAAACTTGACCCTCAACATCTGATTATAAATATAACTCAACTAATTACTTTGAAATTTGTTCATGATTTGCCATTTCTATAATTTTAATTGAATTATCCTTTTGTAAATAATAGTTTAACTCTCTCAGCTCAACATAGTGAAATCAGGGATAACTTAGGGCTTTCATACACTTTACCAATTTTTATATTTTTAAATAGAGCTTTAATGATGATAATCAAGTTTAAAGTATGAGATTTGGTGATGTAAATCATGTTTTGATTATGCATGTATACCTTCACATGCTCAGGTCCATAAAATCTTCTCAACTGACTTGTTTGCCCATGTGGTATTGCCTTGTCATGTGGCTCATTTACTTTTAAAATGTGATTGTTATTGATTAGACATGTGTCATCATCTCATTCCTCCTAGAGATTTGATTAATCTCGATCAATAAATATCTTTAAGAGTTTCTTTGGATTGAATTTCACCTCAATCATCTATCTTCAATTTGAGATTATGAGAAAGTGCCACTTAATAGCTTTGCATTCAATCTATATACCCTACTGATAGTCACTATGTAGTTAACACTTTGATGCCATGCAACGGCCCTTCATGTAATCTAGGCTCTTTGACTCCTTGACTTTTTTCACACCCTTTATCTTCATCCACAAAATTGAATGCATATCATTGATCTTGATCTGAGTAATTAAACACACATTGTTGACATGTTGAATGCATGATCAAATATGGACCATTTATCTATTCTTTATACATCTAATTAAATGTGGAATATTGATTTGTATGTAGTTCATTGTGATTGTGACACTTGTCACTATTAAATTCAATCTTAAGATCTTTTGACATTTTGACTTGTTGTTCATCACAGATTTGCTTTTACAAGATTGAACACATGCCATAGATATTCAATATTGACTTATAGACTTCATATTTTTATGTGGATTATCAATCCAAATTTTTATTATTGAATGCTCAGCATTAATTTGATCTAGGGGAATTTTGACTTGCTGAGTTTGGGGAATCACCCTCTCATACTTGATCTAGGATCTGATTCTTTGATATTTTATCACTTGGTAACACCATGTTTACTTCATTCTTACAACCAATAAAATCAAAGAAGTGTTCAGGATATCTAAATACTTAGAATAAATTTTAAATTAAGGTTTTAATGAATTAATAAATTCAATTAGAACTTAGGCTAAAATTAAACTAATAATTAGTCAAAAATAAAGTGACCCATTGATAACATAAATCCATTTAAAAAAAAACTAAGCTAAATTATTTAGACTAAGGTTTTAGTTATCATTTAATCATGGATTTAATTAATCAACTAAAGACCAAAGGTTAATAAAAAGGGTCAAATTAAAATTAAATCATAAAGCCATGAACATTGTTCATTCGAATGAAAGTTGATTGAACCTACAACATGGAAACACATGAAGCAAATGTTAACAACATCAGATAAAATCAAATAAATTATATGTGCTAACCCACCAATGAAAGATAAATCAAAACATGATGTTCAATAATGTAGTCTAATCAAGTTAAATGCCCAAGTTATATCATAATTTGTAAAATTTGAACAAGGCTCCTCATATCTCAAAAATGGGGGTATGTTGACCTCAATAAGACCCGATTAGTGGGTTTGATTTGGATGTTTTATTTTTGATAGACTCTTTAAATGTCACTAGTTTGGAGGACGATTCCTTTCCTGACCCTACAATTCCTCTGCACAACCTTGACACCAAGGAAAGGGTATGATCCTTGCCTAGATGGTAGTTAGAGAGCATGAAATGATCTAGTAGTTGTTTAACTTGATAAATAAGACACTATAAAAAGAGTGGAGATTTTTGTAGATATTTAAAGTTTCCTCTTGAGATCAATCATATGATATATATAAAGATCCCAAAGGAAAATGGTTTTCCCAATGAGGGATCAAATCATGACCTAATGTCCTATCTTCTTATACTCCGAGCTATTGTTTACAAGATTTTCAATAGTATAATAATTTTATGACATTTTTTCAAATGGTTGATTGACATCCTCAGGGTATTGGTAGTGTTGTTAAGTGTATTCTTTATATTATTGTTCATAAAAAGGTTATTGAATCATATAGTCTTGAAATAAATAGAAAATATCATAGCATGATAGAACTATATATATATATATATATATATATATATATATATATATATATATATTATGGGATATATAAAGTGTATAAACATATGTTACATATTTATATGTGAACTTATGTCCACATACACATATATAGCTCATATGAATATTTTGGATACGTACCTATAGTTATAGTTTTTAATTTTGGAATGAAGTTAAAAACATAAAGCGTAGAATGCTTTAATAATATCCATAAAGCCTCCAAATAAGTATAATGTAAGTAGAAATTATACTTTGAATTTATAATTTAATTTATTATGGAAGATATTATAATTGAGTTATATGTGAAATATATTATGAGAATGTTTATTTTAATTACATTGGTATTTAATTATGTAAATTAGATCATATAGTATGAGTTGTATTTTTACTCGTTTGGTAATTAAAACTTATTTTTCATGATTATTATTTATGAGATGAATAATAAGAATAAAGATTCTTTCATACTTTGATGTATGTAAAGTTATTATTCTTGTATATAACTTAAGTTATACTTGTTAATAGCAATTAATCAATATGAATCTATTATTTATACAGAATTTAACCAAATCTCACACTGTTGGTACTAATTAAGCAATGAGATGGACTTCACTAGCTTACTTATCACCACCAATGCTGGATGAAGGTAATTCAATCAAGTGGTGTATATGAATTTGACTGATCCTAGAGATCAATATCTATTTGAAAAATCTAGCCAAACTAATATTTATATATACATTATCATTTTATATTTATGATTTACATGTTTGTGTGATATCATGTTAGAACATATTTTCTTTATGGTACACATCATGTAGTGGAATCTTAGAGTACATAGATAGTAGCATGTCTCTTTAGATTCATGTAACATCACTATCTACACATATATGAAGGGAGGGCCATCCCCTATTTGAGGGATTATGTATGGGATTGATGGTCTTTGGTTGGTGTGGAAAAGTGCTCAGATGATGCTCTCGCTCCCC
Organism: Torreya grandis; assembly: GCA_037957365.1. NCBI lineage: Eukaryota > Viridiplantae > Streptophyta > Pinopsida > Cupressales > Taxaceae > Torreya > Torreya grandis. The sequence continues at coordinate 2,042,112 of JARHVA010001828.1, read as the reverse complement.
ACTACAGTACCTATTGGAGACTACACTTGAGATTATCAGAGATACCAGAGTTAGATTGACTCATTATCCATGGATCATTATATCTATTATTGTATTTATGTTGAGACATAATGTTTATTAGAAATGTAATTGATTACTTACTATACATTTATATTAGTGGTTGTATTATTATACCAATCATGGCTAGATTTTAATGTAATCACTTTCCTTATACATCTATGTTATGTTACATAAGATGTTAGTGATTAGTAACTATTAATGCTACATGTTTACTTATGTTGAATATAATTAGTATGTTAATATCACTAATTATATTTTTGTGTTGTAATCTAATGAAAGAATAAGTGTTATGTAAAATTAAAAAAAAATACTACATTATTCTAGTAAATACCTATAGAGATGTTACATTATGGTATCAAAGATGTGGCTCAAACTCTAGGACCTAATGAGTCCACTAACATTTTCATTTCTTATGTTAATAGAAAATAATGGTGAAATAAAGATCATTTAGAGAGGGTCATTTGAATGTCAATGACAATAACCCTCCATTTGATCATAACTAGTTTGTTGTTGAATAAGTAACAAAGTTAGATCATATTCTTATAGCCATGAATGAGACTAGAGACATAATCATAGCCCTAGAAAAAGAAATTCAAGGAAATGAGTAAGAATTATATCAATATGATTCTGAAGAGTATCCTTCTAAGCAAGAAATCCTTTAAGAGTAGAGACACAAGGAAGTGCCTCAATATGTGAAAACACATGTAGCTATATAACTGACAAGGGATATGAAAAAGGTGAATTCACCTAAGTTTGATGGAAGTGTTATGGGAGATGGAGCTAAAGCATGGTTGACTTAAATGGATAATTATATTAAGATTTAAAACTACTATGAGTCACCAAAGCCATTTAGGGATCTTATTAGTTGGCTATAGAAGCAACTACATGGTGGGCCAATAAGTTGGCAATGAATATGAATTTTACTAACATTACTTGGGAGCAATTTTTGATACTATTAATATCATGGTGGCTTCCAAAGTTATATTTTGACCAAAATATTACATATTTTTATAATCTAAAGCAAGGAAACTTTTCGATGAATGAATATTGAGAATAATTCACCAAACTTCTAAAATATGTACCTTAGTATCAGGTAGATGAGAGGTTCAGGATTAAGAAGTTCATCATGGATTTAAGACCCCATATTAATGGAAAAGTGGATGTTCATGGATCATATACCATGGACTAAGTCTTTGAGAAAGTAGTCAAATAGGAGAAAAAGTTGAAATCTCTTGCTCAAGTCAGGGACAAGTTTAATAAAATGTTTGAAAGTTATAAGACAAATTTTAAGAAGAAGAACTAGAATTAGAGGAGTGGAGAATCTAAGAGTTAGTTAAATCGTCATAATACCAAATTCAATAGTGGTTCAGGTAGCAATAAATTGGGTAATGGTTTGAATGGATGTTTTAAGGGAAATCAATAGTCTGATAGAAAGAGACCACCAAGATGTTTCCTCATCTATGGAGGTGACCATTTTGAGCATGAATATACCCAGGATAAGATGAGGAACAAAGATTTTGCCCCTCAAAAAGGAAATTTAAATCAATATATTCATGTGGTATTTAATAATCATCAAGCCAAATTCCAAGCTTCACCCATAAAATTGTCAGATATTTTCCTTTAACATCTATTTTCCATTTTGGTAGATAAAGGGGATACAAAATGTTTTATAGCTCTTATAATTCTAAATAAATTGTCTAGAAAATATGTTGTAATGGCAAATGCATGATCGATATAATAAGGGAATGATTTGAGAGTCCAAGTTGACAAGTGTTTAGTTGAAGTAGAAATTAGGTTACCTAAATTCATAATAATAGTTGATATCTATATTGCACCATTAGGGTCATATGATGTGATCTTAGGAGTCAACTAACTTGTGAAGCATAAGGCCAAGGTTGACTATTATCTAAAAAAGGTTGAGTGTCTAGATGATTTTATAAATTAGACATTAATTTGGGATGAGAAAAGGGAGTTAAGGCTTAGGTAGATTTCTAAAATGAAAATTAGGAAGGCCCAAGGAAAAAGAGGTCAAGCCTTTATCATCAAGATAAATGAAATGGAGGAAACTAAGGAACCATCAATTAAATATTATCATTTCCTTAAGAATTTCCATGATGTTTTTCTAGAGTAATTATTGTGATTGCCTCCTAAATAGGAGTTTGATTTATCTATAGATATCAAACTAGGATCAGAACCTCAATCTAAGGCACCATATACAATTACAACCACTAAATTACTTGAATCAAAGGCATAATTTTAGGAATCATTGTCCAAAGGATTACTCAAATGAAGTGTCACCATGGGGTGCACCATTTGTCTTCATCAATAAAAAGGATAACACTCTTTGAATTTGCATTGATTATAAAATGTTGAATAAAGTGACCATCAAAAATAAGTATCTCCTACCATAAATAGATGATCTTTATGATTAGATGCAAGGGACAATGGTCTTTTTAAATATTGATCTTAGAGCTGGATATTATTTGTTAAGAATAAAAGATGAGGATATTCTAAAACCAACATTTAGAACTCTTTATGGGAACTAATACTTTATAGTCTTACCATTTGGGTTGACAAATGCAGCTACAACATTCATGAATCTCATGAAAAATGTGTTTAAATATTATCTAGATCATTCTGATTTTATCTTTTTGTATGACATTCTTATATATTATAAGGATGAAGAAGAGCATCTTCAACATATAGAGTTGGTTTTACAATATCTACAAAAGCACATGATATATGGCAAATTGTCCAAGTGTCCATTTTTTAAAAAGAAAGTGAAATATCTGGGACATATTATCTTAGCAAATGACATCTTAGTTTCTCAGACTAAGATAAGAGCCATTATGGAATGTCCAGCACTAAGAAATGTCCACAAGGTATTGAGTTTCAAGGGATTAGTAGGATATTATAGGAAATTCATTTTGAATTTTTTAAAAATAGCTAGTTTGATTACCTTTCTACAACATAAAATTAAAAGTTTTATCTAGTTAGATAAGTGTCAAGTAGATTTTCAAGAATTTAAAAGAAGGCTTACTTTAACACCAATGTTAAGAGTACCTTATCTCAATGGTCATTTTTTATTGATCACAGATGCATCTAAGTATGGACAAGGAGGATTACTTATGTAGGATGGTGCAGTGGTAGCTTATGAGTCAAGGAAGCTAAAGCCTTATAAGGCGAATTATGTCCCTCATGACCTTGAACTTACAACAATTGTTCATTATTTACATGTTTGGAGATATTATTTATTGGAAAAATCATTTAAGCTCAAGATGGATAACTTGAGACTTAAATACATCTTCACCCAAACAAATTTGAATGCTCATCAGAGACATTGGTTAAATTTTTTGTGTCACTATGACTTTGGTATCAATTACATCAAAGGCAAGGAGAATAAAGTAGTTGATGCCTTAAGTCATAGAAGGTACATAACAATTGTGGCTACTATCAAGAGTAATTTTAGGCATCATTTTATTAAATTCTCACTAGGAGATTAATTCTATTATCACATTAGGAAAGCTTTGTCTGAGAATGCTTAGAATCTTAGGTATAAAGGATAAAACTTAGAGAGTGATGGTCTTCTGTGATATAACAAAAGGATGTATGTGCTCGATCAGGATAATCTAATGAGAACCATGTTAAAATAACTATACATTGCCCCATATTTAAGACATATAATAGTAACCAAGCTCATGAAAGAGCTTAGACCACTTTATTTCTAGAAGGGAATCAAGAAAGATGTAGTGAACTTTGTGTCATGTTATTTGGAATGTCAGCAAGTAAAAGTTGAACATGCGCATCCAATTGCATTGTTATATCCACATGACATACCATAAAATAAATGGTAGGTGATCAATATATACTTTTCAAAATATTACCATTATCATAAAAAAAATGACATGATATTGGTTGTAGTGGATAAACTAACCAAGTTATCACATTTTATACCAGGTGATTTCATAGATGATGCACCAACTCTTATGAAGAGATTCATAAAAGAAGTGTATATATTGCATGGATTTCCAAAGAAGATCATATCATATCTTAATGTGAGAATGAATTTTAGGTTTTGGTTAACTTTGAATTTAATTTTAGGTACGTAACTAAACTTTAGTACTACATATCACCCATAAATTGATGGTCAAATTGAGTATGTTAATCAAATGTTAGATGGCATTATTCATATGAATTACATGGATAAGTAATATAAATGTGAATAATGCCTTCCATTGGTTGAGTTTGCATATAATAACTCATATCAATCTGCTTTAAAGATGACATCATTTGAATCACTTTATGGAAGAAGGTGTAGGACACCAATTAGTTGGGATAGGTTGGAAGATAGGGTCGTATTTGGACCTGAGATGATTTTAAAATGGAAGATTAAGTCAGAGAAATTAGTCAAAGGTTGGCCAAATATAGTAATAGGCAAAATATCTATGTTGATCTAAAGAGAATAGTTAGGCAATTTTTAGTAAGTGAGAAAGTATTTTTGTGGGTTAAGCCACAAAAGAGCTTGATTAAATTTGAGAAGTCAACAAAACTTTCATCAAGATATGTGAGACCCTTCAAGGCTTTAGAAGTGGTAAATATTGTAATTTATAGGCTTGAATTTCCATCATCCCAAGATTTCTTGTATAATGTCTTCCATATATCTAGTCTTTAAAATTATATAGATGTTCCTTCACATGTGTTGGATTGGAATGATTTGCAAGTTTTGGATCCTGGGGTGGTCATGTTAGAACCAATTAGGTAATCTACACTCATAAGCTTCATTTATGTAATAAATAAGTGTCACAATGAAAGGTCTTATAGGACCAATACTCTGAGGATAGTTTTACTTGGGAGGACTATTATGAGTTCTAAAGGTTATTTCCACATTTATTTTCTTGATTTGATGATTCATACTATGTTTTTTTAATTTTAAACTCTATTTGTTATTGATAACTATTGTTTGAATAAATGTCATCGAGATAATGACCAACATTAAGGGGAATAATGTTACATCCCAATTTATCACTAAGCTAATATACATAATTATCCATGGATTATTATGGTTGTTAGATTGATTAGTTACATTTTAACTAAACTATAAGTCATGAGTTGTTATGGAATGGTTGTATATTACTTGGATTTCATGATTTCATTTCTATGAGTTGGCTATATTATGAATTTTGTACATAATTATTATTTTAAATTTATTGTTACAACATTGTTTTATGACATATATCATGATGTATTGGACTAACTACCTTATTATTGTGCATTGGATGTATGAGAGTTCATCTCTTAGAACATGATGAAGGGAGAGCATTATCAGAGAGGGTGATGAAGATGGAGATGGTGAAGGATGATGGAGGAACTGATAAACCCATACACACACCACATTATATTTTATATGTTATATGCGTTATATGTTTGGATTTTTAGAGTGAGTACGTTCTTAAAGTTAAGTGAAATTAAATATTAGAGTTTGTGTGTTAGTAAATGTTAGTACTTAGATATGGGATAAATCTTGTATTTGATTGAATTGTGTATATTTTAGGTAGACTTAATGCGTAATGATTATATAGGTTACTTTACTTGTGTTTTTTATGATTACAAGAACATAAACATATGGAAATGATATCTAGTTACTATTATATATAGACTAACAAAATGTTTTTAAAATATTTTAAAACATTAAGCTCGGTATTATTGATATTTATGAATATCAATATATGCCTTAAAATATTAAGATAATGGAACACATAGATAGCCTATATAAACTAGTAATAACACAAATGATTATCTTATTATGATTGAAATATATAATTTTTTGTTCTATCATTTTGATATAAGAAGATAATTGGCATTGTGTTAGTCATATTTCCATAAAAATAAAGGAGATAATTACCTTTACTAATTATTGAAGGAGGTTGAATTATCCTAAATACTATCCTAATATCTAAGTCTAAGTTTTGTAAACATGCATGAGTTACATTAAGATTAAATGTATAATTATTACTTTCTAAAATAATTAAAAATTGGGCTTTTGAGTAGGGTACTCAGATATGTAATGTACATTTTCATGTAAAGATTTAAAATACGTAAAATAATGATAAATAAATAGAGGAAAGTTTGAGTAAAGTAAAATTAGGGCTTTTTGAATTTTTGTTAATGGAAGTTAACTGGTTTTAGTCACTATTAAAATGTAAAAACATGGTTTAGGCATGGTGACTACAATTTGGAAGAGATTGCATGAAATAATTTATGGGTGAGTATTATAAAATAAGAGGTGAGATAAAAAGAGAATGAGGTATGGTGAAGAAAAGAAGAAAATCATAGAGCAATCAAGAGAAAGAAATTAGATGTATTTTTATCTCAAATTGGAAGTGATTTACGAGGTTCATGAAGTCATTACTTTAATTTTCTTGTATAATTATTATTTGTGGTTTGAATTCTTAGGGTTTATAAATATATGTAAAATGAACACAAGCTTAGTCTTGTGGATGGATCGACCATCCAAAAAGCCAAATACCTACTAAATCCTTATGACTACAAACTAGATTATTTTTGGGTATTGAGACATTAGGGTATTGTTATCACTCTATAGTACACCCTATTTAAAGATGTTAAAGATACACCTTCTCTTTAGCTAATACAATTGGATCTTCTCAGAGTGTGGGTGACTATGTATTGAGAAGAACCTCCAAAGAGGGCTGGTTCCCTTAAGATTTATCTCTAAAAACTAAACTATTTTGATTTTTTGGGATGAAAAGGTAGAAACAAACTGAAATGCAAAATCCTATCTAATGCAGTGATGTAATTAAATGATTAGTATTCTAAAATATATATTGAAATTAAGGGACACATATAAATCAATAGGAAGTCTTCAAATTGCCCCTAAACGTTAGTATTTTAGATGAAGGATTAAGAGGATTTTAGATTGAAAAATTCTATTACTATCTCTTCAAATGACTTGTAGAGGGTGAGATTTTCATAGTAGGTGTGGAAATGACCTGAAAAAATGCCACTTGTATGCTAGTATATAGTCAAAATACACTCTATTTTTATATCAAAATCATTTGCAAAAAAATCTTCTTTATTTGATAAAAATGGTGTCAATTACAATTTCTTCTCTGCCTTAAGAATTAAACAATAATGGATTGAAAAAACAAATATATATGTTTAAAAATAAACTAAATCCAAAGTGACATTTATTTTAGATAAGGATTAGTCTTGTTTATTTAACTCAAGATGTAATCCTTTTACAAAATTAGAATAAATCATCAAAATCTCCAAACTTTATAAAAATTTGCATAACCTTAAAATTTTGGTGTGGAAGGAAAGTGGTGGGGCCCATGGACAAGTAAAAAGTGTTTCATGCATGAAATACCACACCAATTTCTAAAATGGAGCTCCACTTGAGTATTTGAACATGTTTTAAAACATAATAAAGTCCTGCCTTGCATGGAAAGTATGATCTAGTCAAAAGTCAACTAAAGAGATTTGATCCTGAAGGACTAATTAACTCAACTTGAGATTAACTTGTATGAATTGGAAATTATGGATTGATTTTAGAATTATATATCCACTTAAAAAACATATATTACATGTGGTAACTCTAAAATTAATTCATTTTCAATGCCATTCTTTACTTGCTTGATTGACCAATTAGGTCTATTAGCCTAATTAGGCCTAATAGCCTATCTTCTTGCTTTTGGAATCCATGAAACCTAAAGCAAGATGCCATGAAACCTAAAAAAATAATTAAATATACCTGGGATAACTTTTTTAATCACAAGATATATGATTTTGATGAGAAAATACTCGTCATTTAGTCAACAAGGTTGACTAGGCCTATTTTGCTCTATTTTCCTATAGACTGGCCATTTTGATCAAGATGGTTGGAATAATTTTATTATTATTTATGAAAAAATTAAAATTTTAGGATGAATAAAAATTATTAATGTTTTATTTTTATTAATTATATTTCATTGAACTATCTTGTACTTCATTTAAATTGCTTTTTTCCACAAAAAACATGATTTCTACCCTCATTTGTAGATCCAAGCATAAAATTGACATCTATGGAATCCTCTATGAGTTTAATTAAATTTTAAATGGTTTATGGTTTATACATGATTATTTTATGTAAATAAAATCAACTTTTTACAAAACTAGTTTTTTGAGGGTTTAGGAACTCTTTGAAGCTGAATATTTAAAATGATGGTTAATGAAGTGTAGACCTCAAAATACAAAAATATTTTAATTTATTTATATCAAAATAACCCATTTAACATCCTTCAAAATATTTTGTTCCCATATAAAATATATGAAAAGCTACCACGTGAAGAAATATGCATGTGGGGTTTTGATTGTATTTTAAGCTACCTACATTCTTAATGATTGTTCATAAATCACAGAACCTCAAATAGTATCAATTATACATTAATTATATTTAAATAGTGTCCCTCAAAATTTACTTAGAGTGTTCATCCACATTCCACACATGGTGAAAGATATGACCATCTGAATAAGAGGCTTGGAAGGGTGCCTAAAACTGTAAAAATTGAAAAATTAACCAAAATAAAAATATATCTTCAAATAATTCATAATTCCTTAAAACATCATAATTGGTTATATACCATGGTATCAATACACTCTGAAATCACATTTACTTGAAAAGTCAAAAAAACCCTTTTTGGCCTATATGCTTGTTTGCTAGCAAAAACCTGTATCAGCATGGTTTGATTAGAATTTAGATTTTTAAAAATCTTTACAGGTATTATTATGATTTAAAAACATTATTACATGATTTTAAAACTTTCACTTAGACTTAAAAATCTCTGTGGTACTCCAAAATGATGCCTACTCCAATGGTGATCTTCAATAGATATGCTAAGGACTATTACAAAATAGAAAGTATCTCCAATCATGTAATGGAAAATAAAAATTTTCATAAGGTTTATCAAGTCATGATAATTTTTTCTAAAAAAATTGAGGTCCTGAAACCACCTATAGCTCCTAAAAAGCTCAATTTTCTCTAGAAATTGACCCCTATACATGGATTGTTGCATATTTGAACTTGACAATGACCTTTTGAAAAAAAATGACCTATTTACAATAAATTTTTAATTTTTTAACCAAAATTAGTGATTTTATGCCATAATTCCTTGGTTTGATGAGTTACAAAGGGTTAATGACCAGCTTTAGAAAAGATTTGTATGATAGGAATAATAATTTGGCCTTGATAGGTCAAATTACTAACAATTTTGGTGACTTTTAGGGGTTGACCAGCTTGCTGGTCAAATAACTCAAAAACTTTGGCTACAACTGATAAACTTAGATATATACTGATATTGGAAGTCTTTTGCAAACAAAGACACAAACAACAATAAACATGTGCACATTTACACTTAGAGGAAGGGACAATAACAACTTGGAAAGGGAAAAACAATAATCAAATAATATGCACATGTACACTTATAGGAAAGCAACAACAATAAATATATTATGTACAAACTAATCTCTAACTTACTCATCCACCTGGATCAAAAGAAA